>CM031939.1:49472770-50072770 GCA_018703725.1 Brassica juncea
TCCCCCTATCAAAATGTAAGAATAGATCTTTGAAAATTTTGTTTTTGCTTAATCTAAAAGGCAAGAAACAAAAAAAAAATGCGAAATTTTTTATTTCTCTTATATTCAGTTTAATTCAAAATTTTGAATTTACTTATTTTAACCATTCACAAAATTATATTTCTGTAGTCATAACTCTTATGTGCAATGATTTTATTATTTTTTGTTTAATTAAACCATAATAAATATATATACATATAGTATAATGTATATACAAGCTTAACAAAAACATGTGTTAGTCTATTTTGGGGATAATTTTTAACTTTCTATCATTTTCATTCTTAGAACCTTTAATTTAATAGTTATTGGATCATGTCCATTCTTAAAATCTCTGAACAATTTTTTTTGTGTGCAATATCTAATTTTCAGGGCGATCCATAAAGTTTATCATAGTCATATAGTTTCATTTGTATATAGATAATGAACTATTTATAATGATCACAATACTATGTTTGGATACTTATTAATATTTTATCAGAATTGATTGCATGTTAATTAATTTGTCAAACTTGGTAGGCGAAGACTAGTTTAAATTGTTTTATTCTGGCCTTGATAGAATTAAGGAGAAATCATTGTTTCTCATTCCTCATGTCCATTTCAGCTTTTTAGTAATTACCTATGAGTATGTGGTGACTACGAGGATTCTTGTAGACACTTTTTCGGTTGCTCAATAAGAAAGGAAGAAAAAATGTAAAAAGAAAGAGACACCACAGATGGGATGTAGTGACTGAATTACAAGTCCCCTTCAAGAGATCATGAGAAATCTTTAATAGCCTATGAGCATATAATTCAACAATGACTCCATTTTCAAAAGTTTTGTTGCATTTGCATGGACCTAAATATAGATATGTGACCGTATATATACACTAGCGTGTTTTAAATTTCATGATTTAAAAATATTATCATATACAGATGAATTTATGATTGATAATTGAGTTAGTTTTGCGACTAAATATATGCTATTAATTATTAAAATATATATTAATTTAATAAAACTTAGAATCGAGTTATATAGTTAGTTCAAAATTATATATTAGTAACGTTGCATATTATCATTTACTTTTAAAATCTCTTTCTTTGTGAAAATATTATGTACATATATATTTTAGAAAATGGAAAACGATAATTTATCGTAATATTTATTTATGAGTCTGAGAGATTACTTGGTTATTTCAGAATTGTATTTGATCATAAGTAAATCGATCAAATGCCTGCATTAATCTCATATATTATCTTGTCTTTTTGTATAATCAATTTGTAATGTACTAATGAAAGTTGTGTTTAGAAAAAAGTGTTACGTTTATTATTGTGCTTTATATATTAGTCAATGCAGTTTTGGTTGCAAAAAAAAAAATGTTACATTTTAAAATATGTGTGCTAATTGTAAGGGAATATTCTCTATAAATTATGGAGACGACACATGGCATACACTGTAAAAGAGAAGAGTGATGGAGATGTGAGTGGAGAGAATTCAGTATGCGATAGAGATTAGAATAATTCCATAACAGAAGTCGCGCCAAAAGGTTTTTAATGCAAAAGACAACAACACTTTCAAATTTACATACATCCATTTGAATATTGGTAAAGTGAAATTGACATCACATTTCCATTCTAACAAACTAAACTTGGTTATTCTCTCGCAACAATTTAATCAACCTTAATGTTTAAAAAACAATTTAATAAATCATTTTTTTTTACTTTTTAAAACAATTTTTTTGGATTTCTTTTTGTTATATAAACCAATTAACATATATGAACCAAATACCAATATGGTTGTTTGATATTATTATTTTAGAGAAATTAGACCAAGAGACTTTCTGTTTTATATTTTTCTGTTATAATTCTTACCGAACAGGCGAACATTTGTAGACTTGACACTTTCATTAGTACCACCAATCAATTACTTGTGTGTCATCTTTAGAAAAATTTATATAATTTCTATATTCTAGTTTTGGCGTATCATAACATCAGCATATTTAATCATCAAATTTGTATCGCCGATACTAACTTTTGACTCATCTAACATGTATATTAAATGTTACAGGTTAAAAAGGTATAATGTTATTTATAAATTATAAATCATAGATGTTTTTTTTTTGACTAAATAAATCATAGATGTTTGTATTTGAAAATTACACCGACAATAGTAAAATACATATCCATAGGTTGATAGTAAACGTAACCTAGACATTATTTGAAAAGTGAATTGTACACATGTCATCATCATATTCATTCTCACTAAACAAAATTGATATTGCACTAAAAATAGATGATATAGTTCTTAGAAAAAATGACATGACATCAAACTATTTTTGACATGCATAATTTCCTTATAAAGATTTATATTTTTGGCAAAACTTTTTAGATATGGTAATGATTAATAACTCATATATTATCATTAATATAAATTTTCCATATAAATATTTATTTTTGATAAAACTACTAGAATATATTAATAGCTCATATATCACTATTAAAGTAATATATATATATAACGAAAACAAAGTAAATAAGATTACAAATATAGTTTTTACATTAACTTATATATAATATTTGTATAAATATATATATATATATATATATATATATATATTACCAAAATTAATTGTAAATGTGCATCAACAAATACAAACTAAAGTAGCACTAATCAAATTTTTTTGATAGTTAAATGATTAAAAAATATTTGATTTTCACTGTTCATCAGGTTAGTTAACAAATTAGTTTATAAGTTTAACATATTTTAATTAAGACAAACAAAATATCAAAATTATTAGAATTTATATATATATATATATATATATATATATATATGTATATATTTAAAACTAGATGATAAGATATATATTTAAAAATAAATAATCATTAAATATAATATAATATAATTAAAAATATTTTATAAAATGTAATTTAACTTTATCAAAATTCAAATGAAATCAAATTTAAATAATTAAACCAAATCAAAAGAAATAAGAATACAAAAAATACGTTTATGATTTTTTCAAACCGTTGAAATTAAAATATAAAAATAATAATGTTCAAATATAAATTGTACTTTAAAAAAATAAAAAAATATTATATTTAAAATTATTGTTTCTGCGTATTGACGTAGGAAAACTCCTAGTTAACTATATAATTGGTAAAATATTCCATCCTGTCGAAATTTTTTTTTTGAGCCAAAATCTGATAGATCTTATGTAACGATAAGAACATTAATTTCCTGTTATGGAATAATATGTTACATTTCCTCGTTGGCTCGTTTAATTACGAAAGCAAATGTTATTCCTATTTAATCGAACATACTTGTAACTGGCAATGGCAAATTTAATAAGCGATAGTTCTGAAACAAGGGAAACATATCAATCAATTTATGTTGCTATACAGAAGAAAATACCGTTTTACTTCCTTTCTTTTTATTTTTCTCCTCAAGAAGGATTTTATTAACTGATGGAGGGATACATGATGGAATATATGAGCTGGCTGTCTAAGACGACATCAGATACTAAAGCTGGCGGTTTAACAAATACAACCTTTGCGACTAAAACCACGGTAAAATAGATATTCAGCCCAAAGACCAAATACCTAATTACAAACAAGCACTAGATGATGAAAAAATAATCTACTAATTTTTCACTTTTTTGTTGTAATGGTCATGGTCTTTACGAAGCTAGTTGGGTTGAAATGTTGAAGACAGTATGGACCTATGTAAATATTGGTTGCCACTCAGACAGAGTTAGTGGACATCTCACCAACATGCACATAGCTCTTCTAACTGTCGGCTCAACTGTTTTAAGATATCTACTACATAGTAGTTGTTTATTCAATTGTTTTTGCTAGAGAAAGAAGTCAATATAAATTGATACCATTACCACATCGTCTTTAAAATATATGGTTTTGAAACTCCTAGTACATATATGTGATTCCAAAAAATATAATACAGAGCTACAAATTAGTTTTCTTTATTATTTAATTAGTTGAGCTGAAAATAAACTATGTATTATCTTCTTCTTTTTTCATGCTTCTGGAGTTCTGGGCAAAAGATAAAAATGTTATGAAATTTTGAGATCTATTTAAAGATGCATGGACTAAATATTTGATTAGATAAGGATAATTGAAAATTGATGATAGACGAGGTGGTGGTGGCAGACATGTATTACACGAAATCTGCCACTTACACAGATAATCAAACTTACTGTTGTGACCTTTTCTAATTAAATATATTGTCACGCTTAATTAACTTCCAAATGCACTCCCTGGTAAGTGCCAGTTACACTATTATTGTTTATGCTACTCCATTGTTTTATTTAAAGGGGAAACTGACATTTAAAACCATTACAATAGCACTTACAAACACTATAAACCATTAATTTTAACTAACATCTCTAATTTTCAAACAAATAACTTTAGCATATTTAACATAGAACTTTATTTTTCGTTAAAAAACTGATGACATAAAAGTATGATGTAACAAAAAAATATCAGGTCAAGAGATAATTAGATAAATAGGGAGGATGCGTAAGTAATAATTCAAGTAAGTTAATATTTTTAATTAAAATACTTTATAAAATAATAAATGCTAGAAAGTTACAAAAACTATATCTTTAAAGTCAGGTATTTAAAAAAAAACTACAAAAAAAAAACTGAATTTATAATTTTAAAACATGGTATAAATTTATAAAAGATATAATCTATATATATACATATAAAAAGAAACTAAAACTCAAACCTACAACGAGATTCAAAACCTAAGCAATAAATAATTAGATTTGTAAATATAGTAAACATAAATTATTATAGTATAACATTTTTTTCTCAAAAAATTGGACAAGTAAAATCAGTAAAAACCGAAGTATGTCGGTTGTAGGCGAGTTGTATGTGCTAGTTTGTCCTATTAAAATTTTCATTTTTTCTATTTTCGTAAATTTGTAGTTTTTTTAAACACTGATTTTATAATATAGTTTTTGTAACTCTCTAAATTTTTATATAGTATATTAATTGAAAAATATTAATTCCAGTTTATCATTATTTATCTACTTATCTTTTTACATTATTATATTTTTCCAGGTCACAATTCCATGTCATCAGTTTTTTTGGCGGAAAATAAATTTTAGGATTTGACATGTTAAAATTGTTCTCTTAAGTTTTTTTTGTCAGCAACAAAACAATAGACTCATTTCTTTTGAAGTTTAGCAATGTTAATGAATAAAAATAATAGTTTAAATTTTGTATAAATGTCAATTTAAAAGTTTACAATGTATTTTTCATTTCTAATGAAAAATAAATACACTCTCATTGGCCAAAGTAAAAGATAAGCCGAATAACATATCTACAATACTATGTGAGAAGTCAGCGTACGTGTCGGGTGTTCATGATAATTTTTACTATGATTAATTACAAAAGTATATTTTTAATAAATTAAGAATACTATATCTAGTTTTTATTATTAGAATAAGATTTAAATAGTTTCCGTCAATAATGTTTTTTTTATTTTTCGTTTCCTTTTCATATTTTTAAAATAAGTTACATAATAGAAATAAATATTATATGTATTTTTACAAAAAGGAAATAACATATTTTATAATATACGAGCATGAAAATTATATTTTAAATAAAAGTTATTTCATAGAAGGAAAGTTCACAAAAACCAAGTAAAACAATGATAATCTCTTTTACCAGTGAAAAAATATTTTATATACCAATATTTTTTCTCAGATTATTACAAAAGTAATTTAAATAATATAAACTAAATATCTTTCATGAACTAGAATATATTTTATAATTGTTACAATTGAGAGGTTTATTCATTTTTGCATAATTTGTTTTGGGAGTTTTGCAAATATGATTTAGAATATGAAACCAAATGTAAAAAAAAAAATTAAAAATTTTTCATTTACCCTATTCACCCAAGAAGTTCAAGCTATTTATAAAAAGTCATTAGTATTTTTTTCTTTTCAAAATGATTGTTTTACTGTATCATCCTCATCTTACTCTTTTATTTACAACATTGTCGTTATCATCAATACACCAACCACCATGAACAACCACCATAAGCAACCAACCACCATAAGCAACCAACATCAAGCCCTAAATGCACCTAAATCGACATGTACATCTTCATATCCTTATTTCTTACACAAACAATCCATTTCTCTTTCAATTTCTCTCTCATTTCATTCTAAAATCTCAAATTTTATTTCAAGATTTATAAGTTTATTGGAGTTACTCGAGTGGGTAACAAGTAGTTATGTGTACTTGGAGAAACTAAGCATGAATCTTACTGAATCTAAGAATGATATTCAATTTTTTTCAAAATCTGTTTCGCGAAGAAGACTTCTCTAGGTTAGTTTTGCAATTGACTATTTTTGTATTTTTCGAAGAATACTTCTAGAGAAATTTTCTTACTTTTCTTTGTAACAAAAAAATAGAGAAAACATATTAGTTTCTGTGACAAAAAAAAAAAGAAAACAGATTAATTTTGCAATCAACCGAAGTTTAGCAGATATTTGATTTTCCAAAGAAGATAACATGAAGTAGAAGTGTCGCAAAAATTCTGTGTAGGTTAGTTTTTGTAAAACATGCATTTTCAAAAGTGTTAAGTAACTTTAAAATATGTTTTTAACTTTCAAAAGAGTTAATAACTTCAATAATATCAAGTCACTAGGGTTTGGCTCGCCCTACAAGCGGGTTAATAACTGAAAATATAATATATCAAAACAATTATTGTATATTTCAAAATGTTTAATTTAGTTTAAATTGTAAGTCATCTTTAAATTGTACTACCAAAAATTACAGTTATACGGTATTCAAATTTTTAGTATTACAGTTATACATTTGTATATATAATCTATTTTGACAACTCTGATATTTTGGTTGAAATGTTGTTTGTTCTATCTTCATTATGCTTTTTCCAGTCTATGTTTTGAATATATATTTTTTGTTGAAAACTTAAAATGCTGAAATAACTACACATTGTAAATTAATTATTTGTTACTTTTTGCGAATCTAACGTGCTTGGTTGTTTGTACAGCATAGGCCTCGGACGGATCTGAATATCCGGGATATTCGGGGTATCCGGATCTGGATCCGTATCCGTTGGATCCGTGATTTCAGTATCCGGATTCGGATCCGTGCCTTCCGGATATCCGGAATTTGGATATCCGTCTAGATATCATGATATCCGCGAGTATCCGGATTCGGATCCGGATCCGTCAAAATAATTAAAAAATAATAAAAATATTTTTTAAAATACAAAAAAAATCTAAAAATATTACATAAATTAAATATTTTTACAAAATTTATGAATATAATATTATGAAAATTAAAATATAATATTATAAGACTAGTTTTATATTAAAATATTAATAAATAAACTATGATTATTAATAAAATTCTATATTTAATATATTAAAAAAACGGATCCGGATCCGGATATCCGGACCTAAAAATTCAGATATCCGGATATGGATCTGGATTCGACGGATCCGTTATTTTACTATCCGGATCCGGATCCGGACATCACGAATACCCGATTTTCGGAGCGGATCCGGATCGAATCCGGATATCGGATAATAATTCCCAGCCCTAGTACAGCATATGCTGGTGTGAAAAGTCGTATGTTGAAAGCATAATAGAAAGTCTTACAGAAGCCGATTCTGGTCAGAGAAGTTGTTGTGCATCTTTATATTGTTTGTTTTTCCTTCTTAGAATCATAAAAAGGTTGGTTTCACAATGTTTTTTTTAGTTACTTCAACCTCGTAGTGATATGTTTTACTATGATATATATATATATATATATATATATATATATATATATATATATATTTTTTTTTTTTTCTTTCCTGAATCTCTAGTTATTTATTTTTAAAACTCTGTTATTGATTTTTTTTAAGACAAAATTCTGTTATTGTATAGCTATGTATTTTTTACTGCTGTGACTACAGTTTTTGTAGTTATTGATTTATATTTTAAGAGTAATTTAAAATGTGAATAAATTTTTACTGCATCATCGTTTTATTGTCTTTTAATTACCATTTTGAAAACGAAAATGTTTTGTATTTGTATATATTTGTGTATTAGAATAAGATAGTTGTGAGGGCCGTTGGTGGATAGGTACCCAAACCCTGACAAGTGCCATGATATAACTTGAAACATTGAGTTGTAACAATAGCTGAGGAATTTCATATATCAAATTTGATGCTATTTCCTGAGAATGCAAGGCCAATAATAATAAATAATAGCGGTAAGGATATTGCTTTTTTCTTGGCATGTAACACAGGTTGTCAAATTCATATGTAACTTCTCCGGAAGGATTTAGGATAAAGTTTCGAGTCTTTCACCTCTTGCTCGAGCTTGATGAGTTCATGCGAAGAAAATACATAATTATTGGGCATCTCTGGATATTCTTAACTACACACAGACACACAGAAACTCTTGTACGTATGTCCCATCTTAACCTGAATTGTAGATCGAGGACATCTGAATCAATTCTCTAGAAGTGAGAAATCCAAAGAAGCTCACCTTCCCAAACAAATATATTGTGCCCATACTTGCGCAAAAATTCTCCTTGCGAGCGTCAAGAATGTCAAAACAAAAGTGATCCAGTTGCATTCAACTCAGCCATTCCTATACTTTTACTTGTGCGTCATAGGTACTGTAATAGGTATTATTGCTAGAGATTTCCCTCTCTGGCTTTTCTTTCGGGTCTTCTCCGGTGTTTCTTTCCGGTCTGTGGAAAAGCCTCCTCTTGGTTCTTAATTGTTGTTTCTGAGCTTAACAACGGGATCAGCATAGGAAGGTAGACGCAACCTCCTTCTCCGACGTGTTGAGTTGTGGTTATACCTTTGTTAAGAGCGCTGCAGTTGAAATTAGTCGCATCTAGCGGAGGATGGTGATTCCTCGTGGTGGTGTAGTCGATTTGGTGGAAGCGGGGTTAGCTTGTGTCTGGATTGAAGTTTGTGGTTGTGCATGGTGGAGGAGAGCTGTATGTCAGGAAACAGAGATCGGCGTTTAGAGAAAGTGTTTCTAAGGGCCAGTTGCATCTTCTTAAGTAATTTCATTTTTGTCGAGGGGTAACTAAGATAGCAGAGAGGCTTCAGATGCTTTGCCGGTGATGGCTCTGACAGACCGCCTCTCCGTTCAACTACGGGCTTCGCGAAAGAGATTTCAATGATTTTGTTCGTTGAAGGTTGAGGCTTTTAGTTTAATTAACCTTTTCTCACTTATTCATTTCCCCTTTGTTTCTATGTTTTTGTTTTAACGTAATCTAATCTTAGATTTAGAGAATGGAAACGTTACAGAGAAGTTCTCACATCGGCTGTGCAAAATAGAAATAATGTATTCCGTGAAGATGAAAGGTTTGGAAAGAGAGGTGGGCCTTAAGTTGGCTGGAAAAATAATTACAGAACTGGGGGCAACAGTTTATTTTCTCGATGCTTTTATGAATCAATTTGTTGAATCCAAATTTTGTAAATGAAGGAGTGACACGTGGCGTAATTTGGAATAAGGTATGCTGACGTGACGCGATGTGTGAACAGAGATAGCTCATTTATATATATAGAGACTAGGGGTGTACTACCAGCGCTACGGCGGGAGGTGGTGTATTTGTTTTATTTAATTTATGTAATCATTTTATTTTATGCAAATGTTTGAAAGTTTTCATTTTATTTTTTATTGGTATAATTTAATGATGTTATGTGATGTTATTATCTATACGTTATACATTATCATCTTCGTGGAAAGAATATGTAGTATATTTTCTATTGCATTTGATTTTAATTAAGATTTTACTGGTTATGATAGATATTACTGGAGCTTAATTGGTGCTTACATAGTTATGTAATATTAAATAGTATAATTGTATTGTTTTTTTTTTTTTTTTGATCGAAGTATTGTTTATATCATTGGTACTCTAATATTTGTTGAATACATAAAACCCATTTTAGAGAGAGATTAATGGATTTGGTGGACACAATTTATTTGGAAGAATATAATGGAGGCCCATAATTAGAGAATGGCTTAGTAAAGCAATTAGAAAGGCTTAGTAAAGCCTAATCGTGGCCCAGTTTCTGTATGCATCCGTTTGGCTGTCGTTGGGTTAAACTGGCGATGGAGTGATTTGTAATCAGGAAACGAAGCCAATTTAGGCGGTGAAATCTATAGATTCATTAAGCTGCTTGATTCTTCATAATTCTCGTGTTTGTAGAAGTAGATCCAGTATGTGATTGTTGTAGAAAAGAGAGAAGATTAAAGAGATGAAGAAATTGGTATTTTTGTTGTTCGCTCAGGTGGTTTCGAGGATTTGAAGCTGTTGGAGAGGCTTGTGGAAGGGAAAGAGGCTACAGGGGTAATAGGATATGTGGCTAAGGAGCTTAGGACGGAGCTGCTTGTGATGAGAAAGGAAGATATGGACTCTGAGCTCATATCCTGCCACGTCATACTCTTACCGATGGTAGGAAAGAGGTAATTTGGATATTTCTAATAATTTTCATGAATGATATTTGTTGCATTGCTTATTTTTGTACATATTTAATAAGAATTGGGTTTATATGTGTAATGAAGTAACTGAAAATCTGAGCCCATATAAATATAATGTCAAGTACTATATCCTTATGTATAGATACAAACATTTTTATATGAATCATTAATTATAAGAAGTGATACTTGCATTTTTCAGAGAGATAAAGAGATCTTCAGTTCTTTCTTTTCTTTTTTTTCTTCTATTCCAATCGATCGGAGAATATATCCTGATCTTGTTTGGATTTATCTTCTGTATATCTAATTAACAGTTCCAAGTTTTATATTTTCTTTCCCGCTAGTGGATTTTGTTTCTACCTTTTGCATGTTCTTCAATGTTATATTTCTGGAAGTTCTAGGTTTACTGGATATGACTGTTCTAATAGAGTATACTCATTCATCTATCTCATGTAAATTGGGAATAGGATGTAAGTTTCTCTTTAGAAAAAAAAGTTTCTCTTTAGATTTGAATCAAGATGTTGGGATTGAATAGAATATTTAGATCAGAAAAGTATTATTCTCTTGATAATTTATGTTTCTAAATCTTCTAGGACATCTTTAGTTTTTTCTAAGCCTGTAAGTTTTATATTATTGTTAATTTTGACAAAAAAAATTAGATTATTCTTTGTCTTCGAAGATATATAAACAAAAGGTTTTAAGGGATACATGTTTAAGACCAAGTTCAGAGAAGCATGGAAGTGATGGTTAGAAATCATGCAACTCACCGGTAAAAATTATTTTGAGAAATAATTACTTTGCTGGTGGCGACAGATTAACGAAACGATGAAGTAACTTAATCAAATTCTGTCACGTGTGTTGAAATCTTTCACTATAATTTATATGATATAAATATTTTATTATAAAGACTAGATAAGATATTATATGTATTTTCAATTCTAAAAGAATAATGTATAATATTGTATTACATTATTTAAAGAATATAAAATAAGACTACATAACATAAATATATTTTTAAATTTTTCTTTGTGGATATCATTATCTTGTTTGATTGTTGTACTTGATTCACATATTTGCATAGATATTTGTGATAGATGAATAACTATATTTTTATTATCGGTAAATAATATATATTCATTATATAATAAAAGAAAACTGAAATTACTTACTTTTTAAACAAATTTATATCATGTTGGGGACTCGGTTATAGACATATCATATTCGAAGGAGATATTTTTACAGTTATCAATCTTCTTAACAATCAAGAAATAAATCTGAATATCAAAACAATATCTCATACGATATCTTTGTGGAAGAACTACTTTGAATAAATTGAATTTAGGCATCAAAAAGGATTGGAAATGGATATGCAGATGTATTATCTAAGCTAGCTTTACAAAGTACTACTCATAGTTCGATATATCATTTATGTCCATCCTTTTTTTTGTCCATCCTTTTCTTAAACATCTTGAAATAACTGATGCTAATTAATAATAAACTTTTTGCCGGCAAAAAAAAATGAAACTTGTGTAATTATCGCTTAAATATTTTATTAATATTGTCTAAGAAGCTTTCAAGTGATATCATAGTTTGATTTTTATTAGTTTTTTTTGTTAATTTTAGAGTTTTCTGTATTTAAGATTTTTTTCTATATTAAGCTTCTATTTCTTTCACAGAGTTGATATATATAACCTGTAAGAAAAAAAATATTATAAACTTCATAAGCAAAGAGAAGTTGCACCAGATTTTATGAGAGCAATTTGATTTCGTAACTTTAATGAGCTAAAGGTTTCTGTTTCAAGTATTTGAGAGAGAGAGACAATACACACCATAAGCAAGATGAAAACCATTAGAATATGAAAGTGGTATAGTTCCTTTTCTCAATGTAGTTATTGATCCACTGATTACACCACAAAGAGAAAGGTTAAGGGTAAACAAACAAACAAAAATATTTAAGTTAATTAATAGACCAAGCTAATCGACATAGGATCAGACGAAACCTTAACTCGCCTTCTTGTGGTCCGAATTTGACATCTCTGAAGAACAACACTTCATCGGCTTTGGTGGAGGAGTCGGAGTGGAGAACCGCCTTGCCGTTTGGTTTCTTCGACATAGGATCGCCGGAGACAGGGTTGGTGGAGGAGACTCCGGTTTTGCCGGTGTTTTTGATCGGTGGGATTTTCCATCGGGTTTCATAGCGGGTTCGACTTCTTGAGAGGATTCTGATTGGAACCAAAAAATGGTGAAGAGGTTTATAAGAAATAGATAGTGAGGGAATTGAAACCAAAAGACATTAAAGATGGGAGTAAAGAGGAGGTTTGATTGTTAGTGCCCCTGTTCGAAAATTCGGTAGGTACTATACGTACGTTCGGGTTTTGCCTAGCGCCTAGTGTAAAAATCAGGGATTAAGCGGAGATTTCTCGGGGCCTAGTTTTAGGTTTATCTTGGATTTTTTAAATACGTACATATATAATTAGTGATTCTTGTATATGTATCCAAGAAAGTTTCAATGGCTTAGTGGTAACTGTCCTTTATTTATGTCATACTAACCCGGGTTCGATTCTTTCTGTCGCATTGTTTTTTTTTCTTGTCTCAAGCGGAGGTGACGTAGCAACTTCAGACTCTCTGATTGGTTGATTTTCCGTGCCTACGTAGACAGACTAAATCATGATCTTATTCTCTTTTTAGTATTGTATAGATAACATATTAATTAAATGAATGAAAACTTATAATTACAATTTATTGTTTAATTGGGCTTTATGGTTAATTGGGCTTCTGGAAAAGAAAGACAAAAAAAGAAGCGTTGGAGCACATGATCTTCTTCTTAAATTGCTCAATCATCCAGCCTCAGGCATGGAAAGAATATGAAATCACCATCGATTACACGCTGTGTTCTCCACTTTCACGGTCGACGCGGCCACTAGGTAACGTCACAGATCAACCTGAACTCACCACAATTCCACGGTCGAACCAGAGGAAGAAGACAGTGGTTGTACCCCAATCGCCGGAGAGGTATGTCGATTTCGTAAAGAACTGGACGGTGACGCTATGAGTTTTTCCGCCGATTCGCCTCCGTTCAGTCAGAGGGAAATCAATTTGTATTTCCAGTTGTTTAGAAGATGAAGTCGTAAAGGTAAGTGAGAGTTTTTACCTTTTTGTGGGCTTATAATCAATGTCTTCCATTGTCCATTTTAAAGTTTTCAGATTTGTTTGTAAATGGAAGCCAACAGTGCCACGTGTCCAAATTGCTCTCTTTGCTGATGACGTGGTTGTTTCTCAAAAGAGATGCATCTCATTTATATATATAGATAAATAGATAGATAGATGTGGTTTAACTCATCTTCTTAAATCATAAGATATATTTTTTAACTTTCATGAGATTTAAGTAACTTCAAAGTCTTATATCTATCCATTTATGTTTTGGAACTTATATTATTGTGTTATAAACTCATTGTTATGTCTATTATATTTTGAAACTTATATTATTGTGTTAAGAACTTATTGTTATGTTTGTTATGTTAAACTTTTGTCAACTGTTATATTATTATAAGTCTCTTATTTAATTTGCACAACCATAATCTTAACAAAAGATTTACAACGAAAACAGTAGTGTATGATTAAAAAAATTTGAATGAAAGAATTAAGCATTACACAAAGAATTTTTAATAGATTGAAGATAAAGTGAATATATTATTTACAATATTATATAACTATTAAAACAAGAGTCTTCTAACCATAATTTAAAATTTTAAGTGAAATTTTAATTTTCCGCTTAATCCGTATGAACTCTTCTGAGAATCTGCTTAAGATGTATGCTCGTGAAGTTTGTCGAGAAGTCTTCTGAAAATCTGCTGATATATAGTCGTCTCGAGACAAAAAAATTCTGATATATAGTCTTGAGATCTGAAAAAAAACTTGCATATCTAAATGTTTAAATTTGAGATCATGACTTGTAATCTATATTCATTCATCTGTATTGAAAAAAATTAATGTTATTATATCTAAATTTACATCATTTACAAATGTTTATAATTACATAATTTCAATTTATTTCCAGTAAAATATTTTTTAAAATTTTTATAAATGAATTTTTAGATTAAATTACAAAATATTTTAAAAAATCTTTAAAATTGTTTTTAAGATTCACTAACCTGAGAAAACTTCATAGGGTTACAATCGTAAAAGTGATTATAAGTATTTTGTTTGGTAATAAGGAGATGGTTGTGATTTTACTACCCTTTTGCGTTATTTTTTGTATTTGGTTAAATTTGAGGTAAATTTTTGTATTTTATATAAAATTTTAGGTTTTTTTGGCAAATCTCCCATTTTGTATCTTTATTTTGATTTGAATTTTCTATATAATTTTTTTCAACC
The DNA here is from genome assembly GCA_018703725.1 of Brassica juncea. Classification (NCBI taxonomy): domain Eukaryota; kingdom Viridiplantae; phylum Streptophyta; class Magnoliopsida; order Brassicales; family Brassicaceae; genus Brassica; species Brassica juncea. Next base: position 49,487,651 of record CM031939.1, read on the forward strand.
TACATAAATAAATAAAATATATATATACTTTAATCAAACCTAGTATACCACTAGAAATTTTCTTTAAGACTTAATATTTTATTAGTTTTTAATATATTTATACAATCTAATGTATCTATAATAAAAATTTATAAACCAATATGAATTTTTATGGTTAATATTATTTAGAAGATTTAAATTTATCTTTTATACATCTAGAGTCTAAAGTTATTTACAATTTACAAAATTAATAACTATTTTGTAGATATTGATATCTGTTTATGAATTCTTAAAATTTTACTAGTTATGTCTTTTCATAAAAATTCATACTTATTATCATTGTTTTATTAGTTTTACAAATCAATAAATATCTAATGATATATGAAAGTATAATTACATATTTAAGATGAAAAACTGCACTAGTGTAATACATAAAACTAATCAATTTTTTATTAAAATAAAAAAGTAGTCATATTTTTGTATAAATATATATATGCAATTCAATATAGCCTACAAAATGAGTAACTCAAATAATCCAATTTTTATATCTAAAATCATGTCTAAATACAATAACAAAATTCATCAAAAGTTTAGTCTATTTGAAAAATAAAAGCACAATAGTTAAATTTGGAGAATTAAAGACATTCTAATTTATCAAAATCCAATTTGATTAAATATTTTATTTTCAAAACTACATATCTAATTAAAAACATAATACTATTTAAAATAAATCACATATAAATTATAAAATAATTTAAATTTATGTATTAACAAAAATTATAATATATTTATTTATAAATATTTATATCCGTGTCTTAGCATGAAAAAATAACATAATTTAAATATTAAAATAACCTAGGAAAATTTTGAATTGTGGTTGATAGAGTAACGAAAGAATCATTTAAAGAAAGAGAAACATTTTCTTGTTTTTTTTTTTAACACTGGGATGAATTCAAATAAAGGAGTTTGGAGAGTCTCAAAAGAGAGCTCAACGAAACAAAGACAGGGATAAAACAACCTGAAAAAACAAATAAAAAGTAGAGAAAACATGATAGCCAGTAGGTATCATGAAGTAATGAGGAGAGGGAGAACAGCCCAAGGAAGAACCATCAGGTAGGGGCCAAGAGCATGTGACATGCTTATGAATTAGCTTCAGCTGAGAGGAGACAATGGAGCCACGCGGGGCCTTTTGAAGCAACGTACGACTGGTAACGAAGACCTGTTGTGACTGAAGTAGCTATAGCAGCTGCTGCAGAGTTGCGTTCCACGGCCGTGTGCCATAGGCTCCATCCTTGAATGGTTTGCAAGATGACATTGATAGCAGATACAAGATGGCTGAGCTAGTTAATGTTATGTGGAAACCGCATGAGTTCTCTTATCTCCACCGATGATATCATGTTTGTGTAGATTACTCATGCTTTCGACCGCCCATAACAGTGCATAGAGATCCGCTTCTTCTTTAGAATGAATATAAGAGTATGCCCTTCTGCTATGGAGGATGGTGGAGCCCCTAGAGTCTCTCAGAATCCATGAAACTCCACAGGGTTGACTCGCATTAATCCAAGAAGAGCTAATGTTACATTTGATTGATCCTTCAGGTGGTTTATGCCAGCTCGTCTTAACATGATGAGGTTCAGCTTCTATCAAACCGGTTTGAGCCTGATACCATAGCTCTGCTTCCTCGTAGGCATGTGAAACCGTGTGGTGAGGGTCAGCATGAAGCTTGTTGAAAATAACAGAGTTCCTAGCCTTCCAAATTTGCCATAACATCCAAGGGAACACTCTCTGTATGCTAACGTCAACTCCACGGTTTTTTGACACAGACAAGAGGTGGACCAAGTTTAAAAGAACAGAGGATCGAGAGAAACCTGCTGGAGGCAGGGGTATGTTGGCCAGGTCCCAAACTCTACGAGCTTTATCACAGCAAAACAAGACATGGCAGATAGTTTCACTAGCCTGTCCACACCCTTGACACGTGATGTCAACTGCGATCCCTCGAGTCCGTAAGCGTTCCTTGACAGCTAAAGCACCAGAGAGAGCTCTCCACAAGAAGTGCTTAAGTTTTGGTGGTGCCTTGACCTTCCACAGATCACCCCAGAGCTTTTTCTCAACAGGAGGGAGGGATTGGTTTGCCGAGTTGTTCATTGTCAGGATAGCTTCCGTCAGTCTATAACCACTCTGTGTAGAGTACGATCCGTGGTTCGTAAAACCCCAGCAGTAAGAGTCCTCCTGGTCAATTTTTGGTTTTATACGAAGGATACGGTCAGCATCTGCATCAGTAAAGGACTGAAACACGAGGTCCCTGTTCCATCTATCAGAGCCATGCACGAGCAAGTCTGATACTTTCAGAGTGAGATCAATGATGCTGTCTTCTCTGTACATCGGTGGCCGTGGAACCGTGTCTATGATCCAGTTTTCCGCCCATACGTTAGTTTGGGAGCCGTTTCCTATGCTGCGACACAACCCTTGTCTTAGTAACTCCCTTCCATGGAGAATACTACGCCACGCAAACGATGGACGAGTACCACTACCGCACTCCAAAAAGGAGCTACACGCAAAATATCTGCCTTTTAAGACCTTTGCCATGAGAGACTCAGGTTGGCTCCAAATCCTCCACGCCTGTTTGCATAGTAACGCCTGATTGAAACGTCCAATATCATGAAATCCCATGCCACCTTCATTTTTCGGTTTGCACAATTTCTCCCAAGCCACCCAGGGAATCTTACGCTTTTTGTCACCACTGCTCCACCAAAACTCAGCAATAGCACTAGTAAGCCTGGCACAAAGATCCTTGGGAAGGAGGAAAACGGACATGGCATAGATTGGGAGAGCTAAGGCAACTGATTTGATCAATACTTCTTTGGCTCCCATCGACAAAGTTTTAGCATACCAACCCTGCAGCCTCCCTTCTAGTTTATCTTTGATGAAGCTCAGAAGGACCCGCTTAGAGCCTTTGAAGACTTCCGGCAAGCCTAAGTAAGAACCTTCTCCCCCTTAGACTCACACAAACAAAGGCCCATAAGCAAGGTCTCTCATCGGGTGATTCAATGCGCGCATGAAATTAACTATCTAAAGGCATCCCTACACACTACTAAGAAGCGTTCGATTTCAAAGCAGAGGTTCGAGATTTTAATAGAACTTTTTTTTTTGTAAACTATTAATAGAACTTATCTCGAGCTTGGTCACACGAAAACCGAAGTAGAATTATCCACTTATGGTGTAACCTTTGCACTGTTTTATACTCCCTCCGTTTTCTTTTATAACTCGTTTTAGAACTTTGCACATAGATTAAGAAAAATATAAATTTCTTATATTTTCTAAACAAAAACATCATTAATTATTTATCTAACCACAAATCAACCAATGAAAAAATAGAAGACATATTATCATTGGTCATACAACATTAATAAATTTTATATAGAAAACCGAAAACGTCATATAATTTGGAACAAAAAATTTCTTCTAAAACGACTTATAAAAGAAAACGAAGGGAATACTATATGAGTCTTTGACTGGAAACAGCTAATTACGACCCTCCAATTTGGATCGGTTCTAATTAAGGTGGGTCGATGCTTTTATGATGTGTGATGCTTATTTGTTAAAAAAAAATAGATTTTTAGGGAGAGGTTAGAGAGAGATAGGCAGAGAAATAAGGAAATTTAGGAGAAAGAGGGTGTTTTTAGGTTTTTTTTTAACGCTAATTTATTATTTATTATGATATCACAATTATGAGAAAGATTATATAGACGATTTTACAATCGATAATACTATCTGCCTTATGAAGATCTACGCCTAATTGCATCATCCGAACCGTCCTTTGGACCAGGTTTCAAATATTCTGTAATAAACTGTATAATCTGGAAATCAAACCCCAGACCTAGGTGTAGAAATTTTTAGACCTTAATCCATAGGCTACGGTGCTTTCACAAAGAGGTTGTTTTGGTTAGATAGTGTATTTGTGTGTTTTTAATGGGTTATAGGGACAAATTTCCTTATAAATATTGCGACTGCTCGATAATTTTTTTCTTTTAAAGTATACACTCCAACATCATATGATGTGTGATGAATCTTCAAAAAAAAAAAGTAGACCATTTTTGTAAGGACAAGAAAGAACCACATATATACAAAAACCTTTTTTGGTTCCTAGCTAGTTGCCTCATAAACACACTTCTGTTTAGAACATCATAAGGCTTTTTAAATTTACTACGTAAAGAGAAAACCACCAGACACAACTGTGTTTTACTTTAGTCTACACAGATTTTTTTTTTTGTCAACACAGTTAAATAGCCAGCAGCAAGCAAGGTAACGAACCACGAGCTAGATCCCTCTGTACGCTCTCCCAAACCGTGCAACGCCCCATGTCCCATCCTATTGCCCCACGACTGTAATCCGTAACTGTGATCCATGTGTTGAAATACTCCCTTAGCTCAGTGACCACTCCGTCTTCCAACTTCCAAACGTGGACCCAGTACACGTGTGAGCCCTCCCATCCTTCTGCTATGACGCAGCCATGACCAGGCACCACTACTTGCACACTGCTTGGCTCGAACCTGAACGAAACCTGGCTCGGTGGTTCCCCTGTTAGTAGTCTCATCATGTGTTGACAATTGTGCGGTCCATGGAACCACCATTCCACGTCACTGGACACCAATTTGGCCACCGTAGATGCGTCGCCTTGCTGCAAAGCTCTGTACAGTAACTCTATATTTCCCTGGTTTTTAATTTCAGGGGTTGTCAAAGGCTCTACGTTGTGTGCTTCCATGGGTGTTTAACTTTCTTTCTTAGAACTTAGAACACCGGATAGGGTTTCGAAGAGAAACGTTTTTCTTTTATGTTTGTATGAAGTAGTAGGTTTCTGTCTAGCTTTCAGTCTCTTTTATAGTCAAACATAAGTCCTCGGTACAAAGGGACATTTGCTGCTGTTCTTTTTCCAATGGTCGCCTTAACTCTTTTTAATTTATGTATGGCCAATTGTTTATTTCTTTTGTCGGTGATAATCGCAATAACGTACTGTATGTCGTTTTTTGAATAGTCCCCCTAGAATTACATCAGAGATATTGTTTGCCTTATGATCGCTTCTAAAACATTTCTTTCGGATAAAATGTGAACTTACATATAAAAATCTCCTGGTATTTGGATACCAGTTACCATTAATATTGTTTAGAATATAAATAATATCCAATTTTTACTAGTATAATTTTTTTGGAAAAGAGTCCAAATTAAATGGACAAATTATATACTAAGTACATTTACATTAGTAGAGCTCTTGAAAGTTTCTTCTGAATAAGAAAAATAGAAAACAATGAAAAGTAGAAAAAGTGGAGAGAGAGGGAGAGACTTCCAACATATTTGTCAATTTATGAATGACCAATATTTTACAATGTTTAAATTTATTTTGAAAAATTCTAAATGATTTCTAACCAATGTGGATGACCTAATGTAAAGAGGTGATCATAATCTTATAAAAAAATCTAACAATTTTTAATAACCATAATTGTGACAGTTTGCAGGATAACCAAAAAACGAACTCAAAATCATCGGAAAAAAATGTTCAGTAAAAAAAATCATTGGAAAATGTGTGGTGGCAAAGACGAGTCAACGATGCAAGCATAGCTTTCAGATACTTTCTAAGTTCTCTGTTCCATAGTAAATGATTATGCTTCTTTCTTTTTTCTTTTGATAATCAGGGTCTACCCGATCAAGATCTAATCGACTAAATTTTTGAAAGTATGTCCACTGATGCCAGACTAATCCGATTATTCGCAATAAAAATTAGATATTTATATCATCTTTCACACAAACGAACATATCTGAATTGGTATATTTCGAATTCGGAATGTTTAGCACACTTTCATGTTCGCCGTACCTTGAATACCACTCGTGTTTGTATGGTTTGCTTCTATTTTTGAGTTTAATAATAGCTCTGAACTTTTTAACAAAACCTCTTATTATCTTATTTTTGTTTTCTATTTTCAAGTTAAACATGTGAAAGTATGCTTAAAACTACTTTTTTTTTTGAACACCCTTAAAACTACTTACTACTCGTTTGGAATGCTCTTTTCTCGTTTTACTGATACCGGTCCGGTTAAGTTAGTAACTTAGGTTTAAAGTTGTTCATAGTTAATACCTGAACCAGATGCACACACTTTTTCTATTCTGTCTCTAGTGAACAATCGCAATATGTCTCAATCTTGATTTCCACTATATTCGTCCAGTTGTTATTTTAAGCGAGCCAGCAAATAGAAATTGAATGAAAAACGTTTTAGTCGGTTTAGTGATAGATAGCCTTTTGGTCTGCGTTAGAAAAATATTTTCCATAATGTATAAAGATGTATATAGTGTCTGTTGCCTTTTGGGGTTTGCCTGTGAAAACTGAAGAGTCACATTTTCAAGGGTTAGACTAACTTTACTAAAGTTATACTAATATAGAAATGTGTAAGAGGAGTGAAGCTTATAGGATATAAGCATCTCCAAACTATGTATATTTTTATTTATAGAGATAGATATTCTTTTATATATTCTCTTGAAAATAGAAAAAAAAATCTAATATATAGTTATACATTTAAGCAAACTCATTTTACAATAGATTTTTTTATTTAGAGGAAAATATAAAATAGATACATAAATAAGTTGGAGATGAATGTTAATATTACTTATTCTATTTTTAGTATTATTTTAATATTTTCACACAGATTAAAAAATGATTGAAATTTACTTAACCTCTTAATAATTACAACTATTTAATTAATAACATTTTAGATGAAGAAAAATATTTATAAAACCAATACATTAATTAATATTATAATTAAAATAATATGAATATTATTGAAATTCAGTAAATGACATTTTTATGTTGCTATATAAGAAAAAATGTCATAAATACATTTTTATAAAAGAGGGGAAGTATTAGTAATAAAATATTAGTGATTGAAATAGATATAAATTGTACTGAGATTTTAAAATAACATTTTTATGTAACTACATAAGAAAAAATGTCAAATTGCATTTTTCATAAAAGAGAAGAAATATTAGTAATTTCTATAAAATAACATTTTTATGTAACTACATTTTTATAAAAGAGGGAAAGTATTAGTAATAAAATATTAGTGATTGAAATAGATATAAATTGTACTGAGATTTTAAAATAACATTTTTATGTAACAACATAAGAAAAAATGTCAAATTGCATTTTTCATAAAAGAGAAGAAATGTCAGTTTCCTATATGTCGCGTTCACGTTAATTCTCAAGATAGTTGATTACACTGATACCTTTTATGAATTACAAATATTACATTTAAATATTATTATTGATTTTTTTATTTAGTTTCCTCTTTAATATTTTCCAAATAATATATATAAATAAGAAAACATTTATAAAGTTTAAAAATGAAAATATATGTATATACAATATGATTTCATTAAAAAAGAAAGTTCACAAAATAGAAATATTCCATTTAAAAATATTTTTCAATAAACATAAAATAAACAGTAATAAAATATTTCTTTATATCTATGTTTTCTTAGATGAATATATATATATATATATATATATATATATATATATATATATATATATATATATATATATTTGCATATAATATAATTTCATAAAATTCAGATAATCTTGATATTAGAAAAAGAAATATTATTTCTTTTAAAACATAATCTTAAACAGTACAAATATATATATATATATATTAAAAGTAATAGATATATTTTTTTACATATCTATCTATTTTCTTAGATGATTACATAAAATAATTAATTATCATTAACTGATATATGTTTAATTGATTAAAATAAGTTTATAATTAATATTACTGAAATGTTTAATCTATTTTTCATATATTTATTTGACTATAATATCTTTCAATTACAGCAAAACATCTATAAATTATATTTTAATTATATAATATGATTTTTAAAATATAATCACACAATTCTTCTAAACTGCTTATTTTTAAGAGATATTAAAAAATAAAAAATTAACAAGTAACATTTTTTGATAAAATAATTAAAAGAAAATTAAAATAACATAACACTATATATTTTAATGAGATAGATATATTATATTTTATCATTATTAAAATTATTTTTTCATAATATTAAATTTCTTTTAAATTTATGTTTTTATGTTTGTGGAACTTAATATGAATATAATTAAAATACCAAAGCAAATCTGAATTCTCATTTTAGTATTATTTAAAACAAATTTCAGTTTACCGTTGAATAAATATAAGGCATAAAATTATTTAGAGTTTATAAAATATTTTAATTATTGTAAATACTGATACGTCTTGATGAGCTTCCAAAAATGTATTAATTATTTATGTATATGACTTTCTATTGATCATCTCTTTATTTTCTGGTGTTTTTTAAAAGAGATCAACATATAATTTGGTAAACATTATGAAACTACATGCACATTTAAACGATAAATAAACTTAATTTGATTTTACTTAATTATAATAAATATAATTATACTTCAGTGAGAATTTGAAAGAATATATGTAACTCAATATACTCACAACATGAGTGACTCGACTAATCAAACTTATATCTAAATTACAGATTAGTTACAATAAAAAATATAAAATTTTATAATAAAATTTATTTTATAAATGTAAACTATAGGATGAATTAAAAAATATTAACAAATGAAAATAAAATATTAACCAACAGTTACAATTTAGTTCTTTTGTAAAATTTATATATATGCATGAGACTATTGAATATTATCGTTATACTAATTTGCGTAATTTGGAATAAGACACTCTATTTTATTTTTATTTCATTCTAAGCACAATATATCTTAAGTTATACATAATTTTCCTCAAATATATTTACATATCTAAGACAACAACCAACGTAAATGCAAAAAAAAAATCATAATTTTATATATTTAAAATAAAAAATATTATAGTTGAATTCAGAGAAATAGATACAATCTAATATACCCAAATGATAACTAAATCAACTGTAAAAACAAAAAATCGACTAAATATAATATGTCTAAAATCATATCTGTATTTAAAGTAATATAGTATTATTAATATAAATTATGCATACAAATTATAAAATAATTAAAAAATTAAAAATAAATAACAGTCAGTTATTATAGTTTATATATTTTATAAATATTTATACCCGCGCATGAACACGGAAAATCACCTAATAAAATACTATTAGGAATTGAAATAGAGAAATTTTGCTTTTACCTTTCTTTTAGTAGTACAATTCATGTTTACCTTCATCTTTTTTTGCTCAAAGCATGTTTATCATTATTAAATGGACATTTTCACAAATATTTTTTTCATGAAAGAGGCAAAATATCATTTTATCTTTGTTTTATAGATATATAAATATAAATTATAATAATAAAACATTAAAAGTATAGTTTTCAAATTATACGTTTCAAATTCAAACTTTTTATAATTTTTCAAAATTTATTTTTAGGTTTAAAAATTCTTTTCGAGACTATTTGAATTTTTTAAAAAAATATTTATTTATATATTAATTAAAATCCTAAACTCTACATTCCAAAACCTCACCCCTCAAATCTAAACCTTAAATCTATATTAATTAATCCTAGAGTTATAAAAGTTTATTTATCCCTTTAAAAGTAATGATAAATTAGGTTTAGACAAACATGAAAAGTGGTGTTAAAAATATACTCCCTCCGTACTATTTTAAGTGGTGTTTAAAGAATTTTTTTTTGTTCCAAAATAATTGATGTTCTTACTAATCTAAATAGAATTTAATATCATTTGAATTTTATGACCAATTACAAAATATTATATATTTTTTATTGGTTAAATTAGTTTCATTTAATGATATTTTTATGTTACCAAGATAAATTGTATAAAAATGTGTATTTCCTTTATCATTATATTGAAACAGAGGGAGGAGTATTTTAACCAATTTATCAACGAAGGAAATGTGTAGTCCTTATATCATTAAACGAGCATTAAAGAGGCCAAGCTGGATCCAACTAAACCCCTCGTGTACACTGTCGGGATATGGACATTCTCTTTAGAACCTACAATAATTAACCTGTACTATTCTGATCTGATTCTGACCCCAAACATGTATTGACTTTTCATGTTTCTATGGTTACAATCTTTCGAAACCCGCTCGGTTATGATTAACCAGCTTTTTTTTTGGTAAAATTAACCAGCTTTGTTTTGGTTAGAAATGGCTTCTATATAGATACTGGTACGGGTGTCAATTTGACCACTCAAGCCTGGACATTAGATAGCCAGAATGAGATCTAAAATTCCTATATTATATATGAACAAACAACATATTAATTAAAAAGAAAATCTTAAGAAAGCAATCTAACGTATAAACATAACAATTTATTTGTCTGACAACTTGTTTGGAACCCGATAGATTGAACCAATTCACATAAAGATCTGTTTGACTATAATTGTTGACACTGTTAGTTGTTAAAATTAGTAGAAAAGTAAGTTGATACAGTGATTTCAATTATAGTAAGAAAGTTATTTAGTTGTTAAAACATTTATGAAAAAATTAATCGGGATCCGAGCGCTCCCGAGCCACAGTAAACCAAGGCGAGGGTCTTTAGACGAGACAATCAACACATATCGACGAAGAAGACCGCCAGTCATCACCGGAGCAGAAGGTCAATGATGGACTACTTGAAAAAAGTTCAATGTAAATTGAGTGGGACCAGACGATTCAGCTAACTAGTCTCTTGTTTATTTGATAAAACAAATAAGACTTATTTACGTGTTAAAAAAAAAATTCTTTAAGGAGGAGAACAAGTGGTAGTGTGTGGACCACAGGAACATTGCATGTAGCAAAGTTAAGAAGCGTCAAATAATTTGATACAAGACGCATATCCATGTATAATCAAAATTTAATTGTGACGTTTTGGTTAAATGTACCTTGTCGAATTTGGCAGTTTTTGATTGGGTTGTGGATTGCCTCTGGGGTCGACATCATCATCCTCATATCTCAATCTTGTACCAATAATACAATTAAGTAAATACTATAACTATTAAATCATTTGTTTAATGGATTGTTAAACTGCTGAATGATTTTCAATGAAGTTGTTGAAAAAGCAGAAATAATACTTGGATTATTTGTTATTCGATGTTTTCAACCAGTAAAAAACTAGAAAATGGGATCCGCAAAAAAAAGTGATTTGTCACTTGATTATTAGTGATTTTAAATTGCTGAGATTTTTTTTATACCCCTTAACTATTTCATATCAATTATTTTATAACAAATTAATTTATTTATTTAAATAGTTTATATCAAAATTTCATCAATTATTTATACTTTATAAATAGATATTTCTTATGCAAAAAAAATATAGATATTTTTTTCATTTAATTTAAACATACAATTTTAATTAATTTTATTGGTTTATTTATATCTTTAAATAGTTTTTTTTAATAAAACAAAATCTAAAATAAAGTTTACTTAATTTCGAATAAACAAATCTTAATTACAAACTATTTTAGTATGATTATAAAAACTTATATTTATTTATTTTGTTAAGAAATTGTTTTGGTAAAATAAAGATTATGTATATAGTGTTAAGTTTTTTAAAATATTATAGAATACAAAAATTAAATATGTGTTGGATTATTAGGTGGAAGAAAGAAAAATGATATGGAACGTTAGAAAGTAAAAAGTTGAAAGTTGAATAAAAATATCATTGTATATGATCTTACAATTAATCGCATATGAAATGATTAAATGTCTAAATCCTAAAAGAGTGAATTAAACATCTAGACTTTTTAATTAGATATTTTCTTAACCATTGGAAAATATAAAAGTTAATTAGGCTTGTAATTCTTTTACAGAAACCAACCCGCTTGTGCATAAAATAATTATTATTTGACTGAAGCAGCTACTTCTGAAATGTATTTAAAATTGTTGGTATACACATACGTGTATAAAATGTGGGATACGAATCTATAAGGGCATGCAACAAACACAAGCCTAGACTGTTTGCAAGTGTTTGGTACCTGTTTCCACTTTCCATTGACCTCAAAAAAATGACCTTTGATTTATCTAATATGCTGCGTTTGTGGATTCATCTATTACTTAGGGTGGATTTTATTATAAATTTCAATACTCTAATTTGGATGAAAATAGTGGGCTACATCAGTTTGGGTTTCTTTTACTGGACTTAAGCTAACCAGGGACAACTATTTTAAATTCTATTTAGGCCCAACAATTATATTCTGTTTTGTACACTGTATATAGTCAACATTTATGAGTGTGTCTAAAGAGAGAGAGTTAAATGTAGGAATCATATGATGTTACATTGAGGCCTACGTGATACTATGTTCGTGATGCTTTCAGTTTTTTTTGTTCTCAACCGATTATAAAGAAAAATAAAAGAAAGGATCGCCCAGTCTCACTTCTCACAGAACCTCAAAACAGGTAAAAGACTCGGGAAATCTTCAAAGGAGCGGTTTGAAAAGTAAAATAAAAATAAAAATATAGAAACTTAAAAGGATGAACCATATGTTGCAGAAGGGGTGTGGGGGGGGGGGGGGGGGGGGGTGGATGTGTGACTTGTGTCGCTACAAGCCAATATAGGGGCTGTGAAGACGAGGGGATATAAGGGCGAGTGGAGCAGAATGCAGCAGCCCTGCGCTGTGGAGTGGAGGGCTAAGGAAAGTGAAACTAGACACCTCTTTAATCGATAATAATTTAGATATATAAAATTATTTATTAAATCAATGCAGATTGTAATTAATTTTCAGTTGAAAGTAAGTATAATTTGCATTGGAAAAGTAAAGTGACATTTTTTATAGAACAAGAAAAATGGTTAGAATAACACTTATTATAAAACAGAGGGAGTATAACATTAATATAATTTTTTTCTAATAAAAGTTTAAATATTATGAAACTAAACTAATTACTGAAAGACAAATGTAGAAGTAGTATCTGAACTTAACGGCTGAGTCTCTTTTAGATCAACTCCAATAGTAATATTTTACCTTGAAGTTTTAAAATTATATATTTGTGTATATATATATAAGTATACTAAAATTCTTGGAAATTTAACCAATAATATCCAAATTAGATATTATTGATTGAGTTTCCAAAATTTTTAATACACTTTTGATTAAAAAATATTTAATATATATGCACTCTAGAGTAAAATATAACTATTGTAGTTGCTCTTGGATTTTAAGTACTGGAAGAAGATAATTGCACTTTAGGAAAAAGAGAAAAAAAGAAAAAGAAGGCAACGTCTTTTGAAAATATTCTGATGCAAGAAGAGTGTTCTAGCCGTCTAATAACCTACCTGGGATATTGTCGGTATGTGTGGTGACGGCGCGTGTAATTCCTCTGCATTATATGAACCGGTGGTGGTGGTGATTGTAATTTTGCGCTTTGTTCCGTTTCTTTTGAGGACCGTGACTCGGTGGGGCCCAAAAGTGACACACTCCGTTCCAGGCTCGGAGTAGTGTGTGTGTAACAAAACAAAAAAAGGTGACTCAGCGATTCGGTGTGAACAGCTCGTCAGCTCCTCGATCACAATTTTGCCTTTTGCGGAGTGAATATTTTTTAAAAATATTGTATTTAAATGTTATAATGAAAATTTATTTCGCTATCAATAATATTCTTTACATTTGATTAGAGGTAGACATTTGAGCACCATTTGATTTGGTTCGGTCCGGATCATTGTGATTTTGGTTCGGTTCAGATTTTTGTGGATTTGGTTTGGTTTTGGGTTCAGATAACCTATTTAAAAAATTTTAAAAAGTAAAATTTATATATGTTATAAAACTTTCAAAATTTAAAATTTAAAATTATATATCATATAATTTTGAATAATGTATGCCAAAATACTTAAACTTAACATAAAAATTGGTTTAGCTTAAATTTTTAGAAAGAAAATCAAAAGATATTTTAAGTATTTTGGTATTTTAAAATCAATTAGTTACTTTAAACATATACTTATAACTATTTGTATATATTTCCAAGTATTTTAGACAACTTAGAAACATCTTATATTTTGTGTATATTCTTTTAGATATTAAATTTAAAAATAATTAATATATTAATCTGGTTTAATTTAATATATTATTAGATATTTAATTTAAGTTTGTAAATATGGTTCAGATATATTTGAATACCCGGAATATTTCTGTTTGGATTAGGTTCAGTTTCGGTTCTTTAGATACCAAGATTTTGACTCATTCGGATCTCTAACCAATTTTGGTTAAAGTTCAGTACTATTTTTTGGATCAGACTTGGTTCGTTTTTAAGATTTAGATTTTTACCCAACCCTATATTTTTATTGTAACAAAATTTTAAATGAAAATGATGATGGTTCATATTGATTTTGGATATGCAACAATTTTTAAACTAAAACACATTTTACTATGCACGTGACTCATTTAGTTAATCAATAAAAACTATTATATGTCAATTTGAGGAAAACAATGGACTGAACTTAAAAAAAAAACATTATCATTTCAGATTGTCAATCACACTTCCAAATATTTCACTTTAGTGTTTCTCAATTAATAAATAGGAGATTAGAGTAATCACATAAATCAAAACTTGCAACTTGCTTATTTACAATATTTGTATGGTAAATAGATCAAAATAATCATTTTGTTTATTTTATATGGTATATAATTAAATTTCAATTATGTTAACATAAATATATAGTATACTTGAATATAAATATTTATTATTGAGACTTCCTACTCGTATGGTTTTATTAACATTTGTATATTCTATGTAACAAAAAATTTAAACCATTGATCTCAGAATTTTGATGTGATATTTTTTCGATGAAAATTTCAAAATTAAATATTAAGGTCTCAATACTTTTTCAATGCAAATTCCAACATTAACATATTTATGTATTTTTAAATGGTACATATGAACGGTATTAAAATTGATATATATATATATATATCTATATATTATTTAATGTGAATGTCTATTACATAAAAATTCATATTAATACGATTTTATGATCATTTGTATCTTGTTATAATAATAACAATTAAGACATTGATTACAAAATTTTCAAAGTATTAATAGCTGTTTTAAAAATTCAAAATATAACATGTAAGAAAAAATCTGATTTTTTAATTATATGGTTAATATGATTATATAATTTCTTTTAATAATATAGAATTAAACAAAAATGAAAATGATACACAAATTGTTATCAAATCTGTATTTATCTATAATCATTAATTGTCATAAATATGTAATCATATTAGATAATTCGTTGCTTTTATGTAAGGAATGTATATTTGTTTTTATTATTTTGGGTTAATATAATGTTTCCTAGCACATTATATTATATAGTTAATGCTTTAATGTATCTAGCGAGACATATTAATTGAATTGAATCTTTTTTTTTCAATTAACTACCTAATTGATTGACACATAAATATTAAAAAAAATTCTAATTATTACAAAATTAAAGTTACATCTTTTTAAATGTTCCTCTATTAATATACGGGGAATCTATTATTTTCCCTCCCAACACATCCAGCTTGCAAAATACTCGTTATTGATAATTTAAAGATTACTTTTTTTTTGTTTTCTTTAGATACGTAACTAACTAAACAAGCATATGTCAGTTACATTTTAGTCCATAAAAAAGCATCACCGGCAAATGATTTGCCATCAAAATATTGTTTGATATAATATAAACCAAATGATTACTTCCCTAATCACCTGCTTCATCAAATGATTATGGAACCGGCCAACATTATAACATTATGACTTTGTTTTGTGAGATTATTGTTTTTCTTTTCTCGATTCATGCATCAATACTAATATTACTTCTTCTCCATTTTATGAATAAATAGGTAAATACAGCTACGTGCTTCTCCTAACCCGCGTTCACTTGCGATTCTTAAGAAAAATGGTTTAAGTAAAATGCACGATGATACCTGTTTAACAATAATCCATGATCAATTAATAATGAGAAAGAGGCATGACCCCATTTACAGTCGACCATCAACAGAGAAGGAAAAAAAAAGAGTGATATAGTTAAGCATTCATAATAGGACATGAATGAGTTTTTTCAAAAAAAAAAAAAAAAAAAAAAAAAAAAAAAAAAAATCCCTTGATCTTCAACATTGAGACTTATAGTAATACAGCTACGTCTAAAATTAAAGCATCAATGATTATTGCTTTAGCTGCACTGGATCCACCACACTTTAGCTTTTTAATATCTATCAGAGAAAAAAAAAGTCTATCGACTAAAATTGCGACATTATTGATAGGAATTTTGACTAATTTAGAGATTACTAATTGCTCTGGGGGAGAGCACAAAAAAAAAAAGAAAAAAAAAGGGCCAGCGTGGCAATTACGAAGATAAAGTAAAAACCGTGGCCTTAATCCCCGTGACGCGCTCCAAATCTCTCTCGTCGTATAGTGTGTTCCCGGCCAAACCGCCTTCGTCGTCATCGGAAACCTTGGGCGAGAACGAAGTATGCGCTGCTTTACACCTTTCCCTCCTCGTAGCCTAATCGGAGTCGGAGCTATTCACACCTCTCCTCGTTTCTCCTCCTCTCGTTATTAAGCTAAAGATGGAGGGGAAGCCAACAACAAGCAGCTTCTTGCGGAACATAACGGCTCGTCTCCTTCTCCTAGGCGTCCTCATCCTCCTCGTCCGTTTCGCTTACGTCGTCACCATCGCCGGCGAATCTTGCAACCGTGGCGACTTCTGCTTCTTCTCCCTCCCTCCCAATCTCTACTCCGTCATCGGATCCACCGAGTCCGCCGATGATGATTCGATCAAATCCGTTCAGTTTTACTCCTCCGTCTTTCGTGACCTAATCTCCGACGGTTTCCTCTCCCCTGATTCGAAGACTCTCTGCGTCGAAGCCACTCCCACCGGCCGAGAGGTTCTCTCCCTCAGAGAGATCGGCGTGAAGAACTCCATCGGTATCTCCAAGAAAGCTTTCCGTCCGTTGGTTGTTAGAGGCGAGGGACACTCTATTCCATTCGAGGACGATACATTCGATTTCATCTTCTCCGGTGGCGGCCGCCTCGGGAACTCGCTAAAGCCATTGGAGTTCGCCGACGAGATCACCAGAACACTCAAACCCCAAGGGATCGCGGTGGTTCACGTCACTGACGCTACAGACACTTACAGTTTCAATTCGTTTCTTGATTTGTTTAATTCTTGCAGTTTAGTGAAGATGCGTGACCTATCCATGCCACCTCATCATCATCTTAGAGAATTCGTTATTCAGAAAGGTCACCATAAGAAGGATTCTGATTCTGGTGGTGGTGGCAAGTGCTGGATCCCTGGTTACAAAAGAGACTTGATTCGAGAAGCTGAGCCACTCATTCAAGAGGAGCCTCTTAAGCCATGGATCACACTCAAGCGTAACATTCAAAACGTTAAATACATCCCTTCCATGGTGGATATTCGTTTCAAGAGTAGATACGTCTACGTCGATGTTGGTGCTCGGAGCTACGGATCGAGTATTGGGAGCTGGTTCAAGAAACAGTACCCCAAACAGAACAAGACTTTTGATGTCTTCGCCATCGAGGCCGACAAGGCCTTCCACGAGGAGTATAAGATCAAGAAGAAGAAGGTGCAGCTCTTACCTTATGCAGCTTGGGTGAGGAACGAGACTTTGTCCTTTGAGATCAATCACGATCCTGGGAAGGAAGTGGAAGCCAAAGCAATGGGCAGGGGGATGGGAAGAATCCAGCCTGTTAAAAAATCTTCTTCGAGCTTAGCTGCTGGAGAGGTGAATCTGATTCAAGGGTTTGATTTCGCTGACTGGTTGAAGAAGAGCGTGAGAGAGAGGGACTTTGTTGTGATGAAGATGGATGTTGAAGGAACCGAATTCGATCTGATCCCCAGGCTGATCAAGACAGGAGCCATCTGTCTGATCGATGAGCTGTTCCTTGAATGCCATTACAACAGGTGGCAGAGATGTTGTCCTGGCCAGAGGAGCCAGAAGTACAACAAGACATATAACCAGTGCTTAAAGCTCTTTGCTTCGCTCAGAGAAAGTGGGGTGCTTGTCCATCAATGGTGGTAATGGTTGCCTTTTCGCCACATGTACTTTCTTCTTCTAGAATATAAAGATCACCAACAAGGATATTGTAGGGTTTCTATTAAGGAACAGAAAAAAAAATACTCTGTTTTGTTTTTAAATTCCCTTTTACTGTAAGAAGTTTAGTTTGAAATGAAAAAAAAAAAGATTTTTCTCACTTTCACAAACCTTGCCTGTACTTATACATGATCTTGTGCTCTATCCAATGAAGTAAGAAGACGAGTTTCTTGGGGTGTTTGTTTTATGGACTTTTGCCTCTTGTTAGATATTTTGTACTCTGGAAGAATGGTTTCAACAATGGAGCAATGCAAATGCCTTGTGAATCAGGTTATCTTCTGTCAAAGATTTATTGATGGTTCATCTAAAGTTGTTTGTATACCTGACCTCTTTTAAGTGATTTTGGTGAAGCAGAAGTTGGATTTATTTCGCTCTGGATTGCAAATAAAATGCTAAAGAAGGAAAAATCTGTCGAGGCAGGTAACTTTTTCTTATCGTTAATATTCCATATCCAATTTTGGATGATGATGTTCATCCTATATTTCCATCTATTTTTAGACACAGAAAGAAAACAATAAACAAAACTTGTCTCTCTGTTTTACAGTTTTTGTGTGTGTTCATATGAGAAAACCTCTTTGACCTTTTCCATTAAAGCTTATGCCATTCTGTATTTTATTGTAATCCGGTGTTTGTTGTAGCAATCATTCCTCTCATAAGGTTTCTTTCATGCTTGTTCCACCTTCTTCACCCCCCTTCTCCTCTTCCTTTGACTTCTTATCCCCCTTGCAAGGCCCGCCTCGCCATGGAAAATTTAATTTTCTGCAACTATTTGATTCTTCTACCCTGCTCTCCTGCCTTCAATTATTGCTTCAGCAGGACCTAACAACACCTACCGTTTCCAGAGACATTTTATATATAGATTTTCCCTGTTTTTTGTTTCTCGTCGGGCACCAGCCTATTGCAGTATAAATGGGGGTCTGTTGTAGCAAGGGCACAGGTATGACTGTGGAGAATGGCACGGATGATGGTAATGAACATGGAGACGCAGAGGCTGCTGATGTAAGGGACACAAATGATGGTGCCATTATAAGGTCCCACGGATCATCCAAACACGTTTCCATGGCAATCAAACAAGGCAAAAAAGGGATAAATCAAGACGCCATGACTGTCTGGGAGGTAAAGAGTTTATTTTGGAGCTGTCTAAGGAAAATGATCAAAATCATTTTTTGCATCTTATAAACTTTTGTTTCAGAACTTTGGTGGGGAGGAAGATATGATCTTTTGCGGTGTATTTGACGGTCACGGCCCCATGGGTCACAAGATCTCTCGTCACATATGTGACAATCTGCCTTCAAGGGTCCATTCCAGAATCAAATCTTCAAAATCTGGGGGAAATGAAAACATAGAAAATGATGATAGTTTACAGAGTCAGGCGGGACTCTTGGAGGAAATGCTAGTTACATTCTTTAAGCGAATAGACAGCGAACTTGGTCTTGACTCTCCTTATGATAGTTTTTGCAGCGGCACAACTGCTGTTACCGTCGTTAAACAGGTAAAATATCATTAACCTCTCTTCAGCATCATGGGTTCTTTTTGAATAATACAGTCTGAAAACATGCACAGTTCGTCAAAAAAGGATTGAAAGTGGTTTCGTCAAAACATTTGTAGGGTGACTGCTTGGTGATCGCCAACTTGGGAGATTCACGAGCCGTTCTAGGCACCCGTGAAACCAAGAACAATCTCAAAGCTGTCCAACTCACCGTTGATCTGAAACCCTGTGTCCAACGTAAGTGTCTTTCCCTTCTCCAGAACGCCTCTTTTTCTAGGAGTATTAAGACATCTTGATCTTGAGGTGGACATATGAAAAGTAAATAAAATCCGCATGAAGAAGCTTTGCCTTGCTTTTTATCCTTTAAAATCAGGCGAAGCAGAGAGAATAGTAGCGTGCAAAGGAAGGGTGTTTGCGATGGAAGAGGAACCTGATGTGTATAGAGTGTGGATGCCTGATGATGATTGCCCTGGACTCGCAATGTCAAGGGCTTTTGGTGATTTCTGCCTCAAAGACTATGGACTTCTCTGCGTTCCTGAGGTCTTTTTCAGAAAAGTCAGTAGAGAAGACGAGTTTGTGGTTCTAGCCACCGATGGGGTATAACACACACTTCAACGAGTTTTCAGCTTTTTTTACTTTAAAATTGCATTCAATGAAAGCAGACTCTCTACTATTCTGTGAACAGATTTGGGATGTTTTGTCAAACGAAGAAGTGGTGAAGATTGTGGGTTCCTGCAAGGACAGGTCAGTGGCCGCAGAGACGTTGGTTCAGAGAGCAGCTCGGACATGGAGAACGAAGTTTCCAACTTCTAAAGCTGATGACTGCGCCGTGGTGGTGCTTTACCTGAACCACCGGCCATATCCAAGAGAAGGGAACGTGAGCAGAGCGGTATCGACTATATCTTGGAGATCAGGTAAGAGCAATAAAGAGTGTTATGGAGTTGCACCTTTGTCGCCACAGAGTCTACCGCAAAAGTAGGATATGATGGTTTGACCCTGTTGAGTGTGTCGATGCTACCTCAACTTGAAGCTTTTATTTGTGATAAAATATTTTTTTTTCTTCATGTTTGTTTAATGAAATTGAAAAAAGATTATATAAAAGTAGAGGAGCTAATGGACCTGAGAGCCTTCTGTTTCCTCAAATTCAAAATTGAACATGAATCTATACTATTATTTGTAAAGTGATTTTCGAAACGGAGCTGTCACGTTAAAATAGAGTGGTTAATATCGATATTATCCCTAATGAGTTTATATATATAAATTATTATATAATTAAAAACGAAATTTATATTAATAATATTAGATTATCTGTTACATTAGAAAATTGATTGTAAATTTATATAATAAATTTTCTAAAATAAAAAAAAAAACATATTTTCTTAAAATAAGATAATTCTTCTATATATTGTGCTATTATCTGAAAATAATTTTTTATATCATAAAAACTAAAAATTAAGATATAATGCAATTTATAATTAAATGTTAATCAAACCGAAATGTTTGTATAAATATATTTTTCCAAAATAATATTAGTATGTGACTGTTTTTTTAATTTTAACACAATAATAAGCACATATATTTTGATGAAAAATACTGTCATATATAAATCGTTTGATGTTTGATTTTTTTAAATATAAATAATAATTTACTATAATGGTTTTTTAATTAGTAAACCATAATTTAATAAGAAGATTATGCATGCATGTGCAAAAAAATATAAATTAGCAAAAAAAAAAGAAAAACAAATTTAAAATTAATTTGATTTAGATAAGTTATTAAAATTAATAAAGATAAGAATTATCCAAAATATAAAAATATATTTTACAATACAAAGATAATTTCTATATATTTTATGTTCTTATCCGAAATATCTTTTGATAAAAAGTTCGAAAAACACATGACTGATTATTACTCAACTAAAAATTCTTAATTTTATACGAATTTAAAATTTATTTGATTAGATAAGTTATTAAAATTAATAAAAATAGGAATTATCCAAAAAATAAAAATGTATTTAAAATAAAAAGAAAATTCCTATAAACATGTTCTTATCCGAAATAGCTTTTAATAAAAAAATTCAAAAACAGAAAACACATTACTAATTATTACTCAACTAAAAATTCTTAATTTTAAATAATTGAAAAGAAAATATCGAGTGATTTCTAAGATTTATTTATTAATTATAAATATAGTATGCAAAGAGATTTTCAAAAAAAATTATCCAACGTAAGAATTTTCAAATGGAAACATAAATTACAGTTTATCATTATAATTTTTTAGTTAGTAATGTATGTATTAACAAATAATTATAAAATATTTACACCTGCATCTATGGGCAAAACACCTAATTTTTTTTAAGATGAATATAAGATATAAGATTACATGATTCCACCTAATGATGGCTCGCAAATCCAGTCTACTCCTCCGTACTTATATATGTTTTTGGTAGTATTTTCCAATTTCTCCTTGTGGGTGTTTCCCTAAAAGAGTCAAAACATTAGAAAGAGAGACCGACTTTCCTAAGAGTATGATTATTGCAAAGACCCATATTAGAGATTTTATTATTTTTTAATGCTTTTAAATAGAAAAAGTGACTTAAGATATAAAATTAAGAAACCCCAACATTTAATTGCTCCATTGCAAGGCTCTTAATCTAAATGTATTTGATTATTTTGTTTGGTGAGAAGGAGATAAGAGAACAGTGTTTTGTTCGGTGAGATGGAGAAGATGAAAACTGTTTGATAGTTATGCTTGGTGAGAATGAGAGTACACAAGACTAGACACAAGAGTGTCCCGGGACACACTGATACAAAAGAGGACACAACACAAAACATGACTACAAGAATGGCCTGTGATTGACCTGAAAATGCTACACTCTTTCACTGAATCTTCAACTCCCAATGATACAAAAGAGTAAGCTACTCTGCATTATGTCTGGTTTCCTCTTGTGAGGATCATCCGCTGTCTTCGGTTTGAACTCTATTGTCGCGCTCAGGTCAATCACCTCCTTGACCACCTGCACACACACAGGTTCCCTTTACATACACACAAGAACTGAACGTTTCTTGTTTTAATTATGATCCTAAAACTGAGTTCAACTCATACCTATTGATATCCAGGTTCTCCCACACTATAAGAGTCTCAACAGCACCCATGTCTAGAGCCTTTAAAGTATCATCAACACCGAAAACGTACTTCTCTGTGTCTTGACTAATCTCCTCAAAGTACTTCCCAATCAGCTTCTTCTCCTGTATGAACTTCACGTTAGACAGAATCTCAGCAGAGAGCTCAATGGCTTGGTTGAAACCGTTCTCTCCTCCGTAAGAAACATCAACCACGTTCCCACTCAATGAACCAAACAAAGGCCCATTCCCGTCCATAACAATGAAACCAAACATCAACCACATTCCCACTCATTGATGTTTGAAGCGGTTCCGTATTCATCAGCAAGCATCTTGGTGACACGAGCCACTTGAACTCGTGGAGGCATAATGAGTGAGATCATACTTGTTCTGTTACCTCTTGCGCTCTCGAGGCCCTTGATTAGTTTCTTGATCTTCCAAATCTCGATGTTCTTGTCTGATTATTGCTCTGCCATTACTTTTTTGTTTCCTTCAAGTTAGAGACAGAAACATCAACAGAAAAAAAAAAATTGAAACTTTAGGAAACTTATGTATCAGGTTTGTTCATGTTTTGAAATTGAGTAAGCGAGGAAAGGGGGTTGATTGAATCTAAGCAAACCCTGATTGAGATTAAGGGAAAGATCAAAACTTTAAGATTGATTCGATGCGGAGAGAGATCGAACGTACCGGTATCAGCAAGTCACAACCCTAAGAACGTACAGGTATCAGCGATCTCCCTCGATTGGGTGGTGTTTTTCGGGTTTTGGAGAGATCAAGAGGATGGGACTACGTTGATTCGTGAAGGAGAATCGAGCAAAGAAAAAGAAACGGCGAAGGAAATGAGGTTTGACAGATAAGAGACCGTGTCTTAGAGCATTAAGAGCATGTTTACCAACAGCTCGTAGAGCAACTCTTACCCCAAATCAAAATTAAAAAAAAATGAAAAAAAGAAGAAAGTCCAAGACTCGCCCCTTGTAGAAGGATTCGAAGGGCCACCTCTTAGTGGATAGATGTCGCGTAATGATAGGCGAAGCTATCGGTTACGCGTTTCAACCGATCATCTCTCTCTCTGTCTCTCTCTCTCTCTCGCGAAAGCTCTCTTCCACAAAAGGCGATTTCGACGTCTCTTTCGGTGGCTTTTCTCGGCGACGTCTCCTTCGGTGTCTCTCATCGGCGACGTCTCCTTCAGTGGCTCTTCTCGGCGACCCCTCTCTCTCGGTGGTTCTCTTCTAGTTGACGGAGCTCTATCTCTCGGTGGTTCTGCGGAAATCGAAAGGTAAGAAATTGTTGTGTTGTTGACTATGCATGTCTTAGATTAGGTCTGATCTGTTGTTTTTCTTTGTAGTTTGTTGGTTCTCGTCGAAGCTTTCTATCGATGGCTCAAATCAAAGTTTTCTCTCGCTGGCTCAAATCGAAGCTTTCATCTCAAATCGAAAGGTAAACCGGTTCCTCTGTTGCTTCATTATGCGTGTGATTGATTATTATTGTTTGTTGGTTCTGTTTGTTTCACCTCAAATCAAAATTTTGAATCTGTTTGAACTCTGGATATGTTCTGTTTGTTGTTGGGTTTTAATTTGGTTTCAATTAATACGGATGGTTCAAAGTTGATTTGCTATGTTTCAATCCTTGCTCTGTTTCTCTTCTTTGATTTGTTTTCGCTTTTGATAATGTCTTTCTGTTGGATTATGGTGTGAATCTTTTTTTGTTTATGCGTTTCTGTTGTCAGATAGAAGGATCAAAGTTCATCGAGCAAAGGTTCATCTAGCTCAGGAGTTCACTGCAAAATAAGGTTAGTGTTACTCTTAACTGGTTCTGAAAACTAGAATTGATTTAGGTTGTGGTTTAAACTGAATCGACTGTAATTAATGTGTTGGTTATAGTTAGAATATGGTTGTGTGATAAATAGAAGTGATGGCTAGCTAGAATTGATTAAGGCTTAAAGTGACGAAACTGCTAGATTAATGTCAATAAGTTTTGTTTGTTGGTTGTCATGAATGCATCTTCTCTTCCTTCTTTGCCTTCTATAAACAGACTCTCCTCCTTTTCTTTCTTATCATCCCCTTCATCTTTCTTCTTAACTTCTTCTCCGTATGGATTCTCAACAAAGCCAGTCCTCTGGCTTTTGTGATTTACTATACTCGCAAGTACCTAACAATGGCTATCCAACTCAGTATCTGAGTTTTTCCCTAGTCCAGACGTTGGAGGATCTGCTTCACGTACGCAAAGTGGTGAGGACCGTAAGCAAAGGTGCAAGTGGTCAACAGCTGAAGACCTGGTCCTCATCAGTGCATGGTTGAACACCTCCAAGGATCCAGCAGTTGGTAATGAGCAAAGGGCAGGAACCTTTTGGAAGAGGATTGGGTCGTATTATAATGCAAGTCCCAAGGTGGTTGGTTTGGCTAAGAGAGAGCAAAGCCACTGTAAGCAAAGGTGGGGAAAGATAAATGAAGGTGTCTGCAAGTTTGTGGGGTCATATGACGCTGCATCAAAACAGAGGACCAGTGGCCAGAGTGAAGATGATGTATTGAATGCCGCACATGAAATATTCCTCAACGATTACAAGGTGAAGTTCTCATTGGAGCATGCGTGGAAGGAGCTTAGGAATGATCAGAAATGGTGTGGGACTTATGGAAGTAGTCAACAAAGCTCTGGTTCAAAAAGAAAGAGGGTGGGGGAAGAACAATCGTTTCCGTCATCAGCATGTATGCCCAGTGTCAATGGAGAGGATGAAGCAACGGCTAGGTCTATTGGTGTGAAGGCATCCAAGGCGAAGGCTATTGGTGTGAAGACAACAACTGAGCTTCAATGCCTCTTTGAAATTATTATCGTTTATTTTAGTAATCTTTGTTTTAATGTTTTAGTGTTTTTATTTTAAAATCTATGTTTAAATGTTGTGTTTGACTTTGTTTTATTTAATAAATAAATCTAATCTTTGTTTAAATTTTTATTTTTAAAAATAATTTTAGTATTTTTTATTGCTAAGAACCTTAATTAAGAAACTATAAATAAACCACTATAAATAAATGTCTCTTAACAAAGTTTCTTATCTCACTTTTAGGAATTAATTATTCACTTTTAATGTTTAAGAACCATCAAGTGGCTTTTGTTGATAAACATGCTCTAATATCGCAAGCTTTTAGTGTGGTTCTTAGGTGGTGGGTCCCAGGTGGGGCCCACTTTTTTTAAAAAAAAACTCACTCTTTTACCTCTTCCGCAAGAGTTGCCTCTTGTACTGTGTGCGAGTCTCACGCACACGTGGCGGCCTGCAATTAGTTGTTTTTTTAAAAAAAAAAATTGACAAAAAAAAACTTAAAAACCTAAATCTAAGAGCTAAGCGATAATGATGCTCTTAAGTGCCCTGATTAAGCGACGTTTCTTAGGGTAATGCACAATTTTCTTTTTTTTTAAATCCAAAAATACTAAGATATCCCGATAATGATGCTCTAATGTGGTTGCGTTCCAAAAAAAAAGGTGGTATTTGGTGAAATCTTTTTTTTGCCAACTTTATATCCAAATATATGATCAGTTATTAACTATTTCTGTTGACGGTCTTCTTCCAAATTTTAACATGCCCCACCGTGTTTGATTACAAAGGTAGAAATAAAAACTGGCTTTATTTTTGGATCTTTTGGTTTTAAAACACTGGACGTATTCCATCTCACATGATCACGTCCACGTGACGTGTATCCTAGAACTCGTTAGTGCACAAATGGCAAATTGAAATCGGACAACGTTTTCAAAAGTCAAACTGATAAGGATATATGAGACCAATCGTATCAATGTTGAAATTCAATGCTTATTTTTGTTTTCGAATAAATTGTTATCTAATATTCTGATTAACTAATTGCAATAGACTCGGTGAGTAGCAATTTGTCATCAAGGTATTTGAGGTAAAAATGAAATGGGAATAAAGCATACCTTTTTTCAACGTTTACAAGGTAATCATATTATTACTAATCATCTGTGGAAGTTAATTTACTGCAGTACTATAAGTTAGGAACTCAGCTTAAATCGATATTTTATTTTCATCCATCTAAGTCAAATCATACAACCAAAGTCAATTTCTATTGTTTTTTCTCCCAAATATAATAAAATATCTACAGGTTCAACGCATATTTGGAATATGTCAAAGTCAGCCCATGTAGTTTCGTTGAACCTTTAAGAAAAAACATATTAGTTTCCAGCATAAAAGATATCATCGACATCTTAAATTTATACAAAATTATAAAAATTTGTACTATGAGTTAACAGTATTTTTGAATCAGAGTTTATTCAATATTCTATATCCTTGAGCTTATTGTTATCCTTGAATTAATTATATGATTTAATAGTACTTGTTGACTGATTTTAGCAAAAGATTATATAATTCTTCCTAAATTATAATTACTGATATAGTTTGATACTTACTTATACATTTATACATAGTCGTCCGTTTGTACATCATATCAGTCCACAGATTACCTATCCAAGATTTAGGAAAAAAACATTGTTGTATACACTGTAATATGATTTTAAACATAGAGAACATATATTTTTAAGGTTGTAAATATGTCAATGATTTCAAATACATATACTAACCTCTCCAAAAACTTCAATTTAGAAAATAATAATAAATGTCATAACACAAGTTTATGGAGAGGTTTCAAAATCAACATAAATATCCAAAAAAGTAATTGATTATAAGCAAAGGAAATGATAGATAACACAGTATTTGATCATAACCACAACTTAAAAATATTAAAAGTCGATCTTGTTGAAAAATAAATAAATAATATTATTTTAAAATGTGATTGTAAAAAAATACTAAACTGACGACAAACCGAACCAAACATTCGGGATTCCATATAATAGTCAAAGACACGTTAATGTGAACCAGTTAAAGATGGAGGAGGAAGAGTTTTCTTTGTTTAAAACATGCAAAAAAGTCCTTGTATGGCCTCCTCCTTATAATAAGAACAATCTCTACAGAGACCACACACATATAATCTCTTTGTTATCTTCTAAACACCTTTCTGTCTACTAATTATGGGAACTGACAGATATATGGTCTTGTTGCTCTTGTTCATCTATTTCTTGGTTTTAACTGTCTGTGTTCGAGCTCAGAGAACAAACACAACAACAACAGAGTTTACTTTCCGAGGATTTACTGGAAACCAATCATTGATTCAACTTTCAGAAGCTGCGATGATCAAACCAGACGGCCTGCTGAGACTCAATGACCGAAAACCAAAAGTAACCGGTACAGCGTTCTACAATAAACCGGTAAGATTGCTAGAGACCAGCGGAAATTCCACAACAGTCGCTTCTTTCAGCACATCATTCGTCTTCGTCATCATCCCTACAAGCACCAGCAACGGAGGTTTTGGATTCACCTTCACGCTTTCTCCGACCCCTGATCGCCCGGCAGCAGACGCCGCGCAGTTCTTGGGATTACTCAACAGAGACAACGACGGGAAGCTTACGAATCACGTATTCGCGGTTGAGTTCGACACGGTGCAGGGATTCGAAGACGTTTCCGATAGATCGGGGAATCACATCGGTCTGAATTTCAACAGCCTCAAATCGAGCTACCAAGAACCGGTCGTGTATTACGACAGTGACGAGTCTGACCGAAAAGAGGATTTCTTGCTTCAGAGTGGTGATCCGATACATGCTCTTTTGGACTACGACGGACCAACCCAAACGCTTAACTTCACGGTTTATCCAGCACGCTTGAAGTCTAAACCCCTCAGGCCCCTGATCTCGCAACGTGTTCCAAATCTGTTACAGATCGTGCAAGAAGAAATGTACGTAGGATTCACGGCAGCCACGGGGAGAGATGAGTCCAGTGCTCACTACGTGATGGGTTGGAGTTTCTCAAGTGGCGTAGACCGTCCCCTTGCACAACCCCTCAACCTCTCGGAGCTTCCTACTCCCCCTCCCAACACTGCCAAGAACACAGGTTACGACCCTCAGGTCCTCGCTCTGATCGTGGCTCTATCGGGAGTAACGCTCATCTTGCTCGCCTTACTATTCTTCTTCCTCATGTATAAGAAGCGTCTGCAGCGAGGAGAGATTCTCGAGGACTGGGAGATCAACCATCCTCACAGGCTCAGATACAAAGACCTCTACGCCGCCACCGATGGATTCAACGCGAACAGGATCATCGGCACCGGAGGATTCGGCACGGTCTATAGAGGAAGCCTTTCTTCCTCCTCTGTAGACCAGATCGCCGTGAAGAAAATAACTCCGAATAGCATGCAAGGCGTTCGAGAGTTCGTAGCGGAGATCGAGAGTTTAGGACGTCTAAGGCACAAGAATCTAGTCAACCTCCAAGGATGGTGCAAACACAAAAACGATCTCCTCCTCATCTACGACTACATCCCCAACGGGAGCCTAGACTCTCTTCTCTACACTAGACCGAGGCAAAGCGGCGCCGTTTTGTCGTGGAACGCGCGTCTCCAGATCGCCAAAGGAGTCGCGTCCGGGCTGCTCTACCTCCACGAAGAGTGGGAAAAGATCGTGATCCACAGAGACGTCAAACCCAGCAACGTCCTCATCGACGACAACATGAACCCCAGGCTGGGAGACTTCGGGCTCGCCAGACTTTACGAGCGTGAGACGCTCTCTCGCACCACAGTAATCGTCGGCACCATCGGATACATGGCCCCCGAGCTCACTCGCAACGGTAAATCGTCCACCGCGTCTGATGTTTTCGCGTTCGGCGTTTTGCTTTTGGAGATCGTGTCAGGGAGAAGACCGACGGACTCGGGAACCTTCTTCTTGGCAGACTGGGTCATGGAGTTGCGAGAGACCGGTGACATTCTCCCTGCTGTCGACCCAAGACTAGGATCTGGTTACGACAGTTTAGAGGCGAAGCTCGCCCTCTCTGTTGGATTGCTATGTTGCCACCAAAGACCGGCTTCTCGGCCGTCGATGAGAATGGTGATTAGGTATTTGAACGGAGAGGAAGATATTCCTCAGATTGAAGACCACTGGGGATATTCAGAGCACTCTTCGAGAAGATCCAAGTTTGAAGGTTATGTTTCGTCTGATAAGGCTTCTTCTAGCTCTGTAGCATCTTTCTCCGTCACGAGGGTTTCTTCGAGTTCTGTGATCATGAGTGGTAGATGATAGCAGAGGCGGACCCACGTTAGTGAATAGGGGTTCAACTGACACAGGTTAAACTCTATATTTTTGTGTTTGTAATACGATTGTTGAAAAATACTGTAGCTCAGTTGGTCTGGGTCCCTTGCCACTGACCCACCTTTCCTCAGTTCGACCCTAACTGCATACTTATTTTTGTTTATTTTTCTCTTTCTAAAAGGATTTTGTTGGGCTAAAGCCTAATTGACCCCCCTTAAAAACAAACCTGGGTCCGCCACTGGATGATAGTGTATATTCACACTTTGTTTTACTTCCTTTATAAGGCATCTATTATATTAGCTACTTTTTTTAAACCTTGTTCATGGTATTTTGGCACTTATCGTTTTTGACCACCCGTTTGACTAACAAATCAACAAAACCAACATTTTTTAAAAGTTAGTTTGGATGTCTATTTGTGTTATTTTCGTATTTGAAAGTTACAAAGTTAGCTTGAGGCAAAAGCTATAACACATTAAAAACTAATACTGTATGATAATTTAGTATTGCTACATGCATATTTTCATTGTGGACTGAATAATATTTTTTAAGGGATAAGATATTCCGAACCAAAACCTAACATAATTTATAGGACGTGTTCATACATTTTCTGCTTGGAAACTCTGCTCTGTTCACAATGACCTACCATAACTTAATTACACATAAACTAAATTTCATTTTTTAACTCAAGTAGTGAATCATTAATCATCAACATGGCTTGTTTCAAGCTTTCAATATATAGTCTTGTCCATTTTTTTAACACTTGAAATTCATTGATAAGATACATGAACCACAAAGAGAGTACAATGATCTTTTCCAATCCTAACATAGAGGATGAGATATTACCAAGATCCATTGCTAATACCATGCTAAGAATAATCCAAGCCTTTCTAAAGATCGTCAAGAATAATCCAAGCTTTTTGATTTTGATGTTTAAAACAAACATTTTAATTAAGGCCATCCTGGGATAAGATTTCCTTTTTGGGATAGTACAATCTAACTCATGAATCCCATTAAATATAGAGATTTGGTTGTTGAATATTGTCGATCTTATTATCTATTGGATAATCCAACATAATTACACCCACTACTATTTTAAAAAATAGTTTCTTAACTTTTTAGTTAAAAGTTAAGAAACGTTTCTTATATTTACCTAAGAATCCTGTTATAAGAAATCACGGATAAACATGCTCTAATACTTGAAGCCCCACTCTTGGCTCATTTCTTGCTTTATGTAATGTCGACATTCGCTTTTTAGTTCCTCATATCTGGCTCTAAATAGTAATGTTTAATAGACTGTTGATTTTGGAAATCTTTGCCAGTTTTGTGCAAAAATTCGGTTAAATTTGAATATTAATCCATTAGATGAGAAAAATAAAAAGATGAAGCCCCACTTTTAGTTTGTCATTATTGGTTATGTGAAGTTTGTCCTAAATGGAAACATATCGTTTTATATTATTATTTTGACCAAAAAAATGGATTTGCAGTACTTCTATGAATGTGACAACATGGAGAACTAGGCACATTTTTTTGTTTGAAATCCTTAGTCGAAGAGAAATTATTCAAGCATAACTTACTTTTTCAAACATATATAATCTTAATATCAGTGCATGTTTTCCTTATGGTCTTCCGCGGTGGAATGGACACTACTTTTTATTTCATCAATTTCAACG
Source organism: Brassica juncea (assembly GCA_018703725.1). Classification (NCBI taxonomy): domain Eukaryota; kingdom Viridiplantae; phylum Streptophyta; class Magnoliopsida; order Brassicales; family Brassicaceae; genus Brassica; species Brassica juncea. The sequence goes on from CM031939.1 coordinate 49,519,143, forward strand.
GTGCATAGGCCGTTTTTATAATGACAATATATATATATATATATATATATATTTATCAATTCGTACGATCCCCAAGGAGTCACTCTTAACGTATCGAAATTTCAAGGCAATTCTGTAACGTTTTCTTTTGTGTAGACGAGCAAGCAACCCGAACCAGATGTTCATGTCAACGTCGAAAGAGAAGAAAAACAAATGTTAATTGAACATCCTCCCATATTACGGAACAGTGACAAGGGATACCTTAAGACAAGTCTCCCATGTCCATCCAAATTTCCCACGCGGAAGCTCTTTTCTTTGTTTATTTGGTTAATTGTGTCTTCTATATCCTTTTGTATGTTTCTCCTTCCTTTTTTTCTCCAAGTGTCTTGTCGATTTTGTTTGATAAACGACAACAACGAAAATCATATACAAAAAATTTGGACTTTGAGAAAAATAGGACAAAACAAATAAACCACTAATAACAGAATGAAAATAGTGCTACCATTTAATTAATACAAGTAAACGGCCTAAGCACAAAATGATGGAAATTTTGTTATATCATTGGACAACTTTGAATACATGTTCTCAATGATATCTATAAGAGACATTGAGCGCATGTGCGTGGCATAATGAGCTAGGTTATTGCATCTCTAGACCCTTATGGTATCCCATAGTGAGCCTCATGTTCTTTCTAAGCGAGTTTGTGGAGTCCATTAGCCTTTCATCATTTGTGTAGATACAGCTGAATTTCAAAAGCTAAGCGTCTCTCCCACACAAAATTACCAGGTGATTCATTAGTTTCAATCTTGATTGGCCATAGAAAATGACAATCAGGTTCAGGTCCCAATAATAGTGTCATGGGCCAAACAGGTTATAAGAACAAACAAACAAAAGCCCAAAACCAGTTTTAAACGGCAAACGCGATTCGGTCTCATAGCAGCTCTGTTTATACTAGAACAAAGTTTTACATTATACGATAGAGATGATGATGATTGAGAAAGGAGAAAATGATTTCTAAGAGGAGAAGGTATCGATGATGGTGGTGTGAAGCGGATCACTGAGGTGAGTAGCCCAATTGTTGAGTGGGCCTTTACCAGTAGCAGCGGCTTGAACAGCGAAGCCCAAGAAGGCGACCATGGCAAGACGCGCGTGCTTGATCTCAGCTAACTGAAGCTGAGCCATCTTCACTGGGTCAGACGCTAAACCAAGCGGGTCGAAGAATTTGCCTCCAGGGTACAAACGCTTCTCTGAGTCAAGCTCGGCGTTGCGCTGGAACTCGATGTAGCCGATCACTAACACCTCGATCCATATCAACGTCGAGATGGAGAAGGGTAGTGGCTGCCCCAAGTAGGACGATCCATCCACAAGCTCCACCTACAATTTTTTTTGTTCTTCCATTTAGAATATATATAATCTTTTTTTTTTGTAACAGAATATATATAATCTCGAACACAGATATCTATACTATAAGAAGTGAATTTGTTCATGTTCTTCATGATTTTAGGTTTAATCATATTTTATAATTAATTATTAATCTTAATAAATAATTTTAGTGCTTTAACTGATAATTTATTATTATCTTGATAATAATAATTAAAAATCTAACGGTAATATCATAGGTAAATTTATATTATATTCACTTTAGTAATATTAAAATATTACATATATCTCTATTTTATATTTGGTTCAATAATATTAAATATGTTCTAATATATCACATATGATAGAATGAATCATCTATTTTAAAAGATATATGTTTTGGACAATTATAATCAATCATCGTGATTAATTCTAAAAAAATTGGCAAAGAATTCAAAAATATTTATAATATTATTTACGAAGAGATTTTTATCCTTTCACATTAAAAGTCAGAGTGTTTATATTTTATTACCTTTAATAAATAATTATATTAGAATTGTTAATTTATAACTATCCATAAATTAAAAACGAATTTCATTAATTTGATAATCATCATTATCTAAAAAATTATATATTATGTTATCTATAAATATTTTACATCATAATATTAAAACAAATATAGATCTTTATATTTATTTTTTATGTATATATGAATATCTTCAAATTTATTTTACGTAATAAAATATATTTTACAAAAAATAGCGTACATAGAAAATAATATTTAATTAATTATTAAATATTTCAAAAGCATGAAAAATAATTTATCCTAATGATTTTTTAATTGATAATATATATACTTACAAATTTATATAAAATTACCAAGTCCGCAAGTGCGGCTAAACACGTAGTTAATTATTAATTAGATATTTTACCAAAAAAATATTAATTAGATAACTAACTCTCTACGTACTCATTTTCATAATATCGTATTTTTTTCCAGAGAAGCATTACCTTTCCGGCGTCTTGCCAAGTGACGCCGGTGAGCCATTCGACGGAGAGAGCGCCGAGAGTGGCGAGCATCGCCCACCGTCCGTGAATCAGCTCGCATTCTCTGAACCTTTGGATTCCGAAGACCTCACTGTATGGTTGAAACGGCGTCGATTTGGGGGCCGCCTCTTCCGTACGGGTACCGATCACGTCTCCGGCCAAGTTCTTAGCAAGGTTCTGGTCTAGTGAATCGATATCGAACTGGAGATACTCGGCCGGTTTACCTAAACCGAAAGGATCGAAGCCGTAATCTCCAACCAAGGAACCGTCAAGCCACTCGGGAGATTTGGCGCCTGGGTACCAGAGAGGCCTGTCCGTAGTCACCGTCTTGGTCTTTTTGGGAGCTGCCTTCTTCTTCCCGAACCCAAACCGGGCTGTGATTCTACCCGAACCAGAGTGGATATCGGGAACCACCCGAGTACCCATGATTGACGAAGCAGCAGCGGCGGTGGGAGTTGCGGCCATCTCCGGCGTTGTTTTTGATATAATGACAGCTATTACGTTTTGTGAGACTTCTGTCTTGTAAAAAATCTCTGCTGCAATTTATAAGATGGAGCTGACTAATCTTGGAGAGACGATCATAACCATTGGATCAATTGGTAAATCCATCTGACGGTGCAGAACACTATATACCTTATCTATTGAATCCTACGTTATCTTCTGATGTTACAACTAGAGATAGATTCTATAGAAAAGCTTTACTCTGATTGGCTACATTTAAATTCTTCTTGGATTTTATAAAGCCACGTGGTAACTGTGATACTGTTCCCCGCTTTTTTAATGGTTTGCTGAAACCAGCCTCTGGTTTATTACTTAACCAATCGGTCCGGTCCATCTCCAACGATCTTTGCTTCAGCCAGAGGAACACACTAACCTTGTTTTAAAGGCTTTGGTTCCATGTTCTCTTTAAAGTTATGACTAAGCTAAGCCGGGACACAACCTGACTTTTATTACCAAAATATATGAACTGTGACATACACTCTCTGGGCTTAATTAATGCCTTCAAATTCAAATTACACACAACAAAAGAAAGATCTTAGGGGCTTCACTTTTCTTCATCGATTGTTTTAGGAGGAGTTGCTGATTTCTTGCGGTTATCATCCACGATTCTTTGGAGCTCCGTCTCACTTGCTGCAATGAGTTTCTTCACGATGTCGAATGTTGTAAGCTTTATACTGAAACAACAACAACAAGAAAGAAAGAAGATAGAGAAAGCTGGCTAGCTTCATCACAAAAGTACATATATCTGTCAGAAATTTACCTGCTGTTTGGCATGCTTTTGAGAGCATTGGGGACAAAGCCACGGTACAAGCCAATAACTCCTTCACGCTCAACGATCCCTATACAACGGTTTTAAGGATAAGCCGGTCAGGTCAGTCTTCCCTTTCTTGAAAGCAGATAACTTAAGGATGTTTGTATTTTTTTTTTAAACTATTTGCACCTGAGAAGGCGTCCAATACTGATTTATATGGAGTACCCTTCAATTGCATCTGTCTTCTAATGGTATCCAACGGATAGCATGTACCCGTAGCAATAGCAGCAGCCAATACTGCTGTTAACAAAGATGACTGTGTCTTCTTTTGATACTTCTCTGGCAACGATTTCTTTACCCTGCATGCAGGAGTATCAATAATCTAAACAAACCTTGACTGAAACATTTTCAGGTGTGTAAAGGACTTAAACTGTTAGCAGCAGACTTACAGATCAAAGACGCAGAAGTTGATGGCAATGTAAGGAGCTATACTTAAAAGCGAAGGACCCAGACCGTTATAAAATGATGCAAGTCCTTCCTCCCTCAGCATGTTCAAGGCAACCTACATGTGACATGTTGCGTTTTTTTTCTTCTTCTTAATTAAAAGAGTTTATGGAGCTTTAAAAGTTTTGGTCTATAAATGGCAATGAATATACCTGGGACATGGTCCGATACCCCGGTTCAACAGCTAACCTCAACCTCAGTACATCTAAAGGATATGTAATCTGCAATAAGAGCATAAATAAGATTCTTAAAGGTATTTTCTTTAAAAAATAATCGTGAGACTAGATGAAGTAGATAAACAGCACTAGTTACCAGAGTAGAGGTCATGCCAGCACAAGCACCAGCCCCGAGCCTGCCAAGAACAGACAATTGGCCATCTTCTCCCCTGAAGAGTTTCTGAATAAATAATTAAAAAAATGATGAGATGGTTCTGAAATGTTTTGAAACGAAAAGCAGAAACAGATGTGACAAAGATCTACAAACCTTGTATGTTTCATATGCAAATAACTGGACCGCGCTATAAGGTACGATCCTTATCACCTGGCCAAAGATTATGAGCAGTCAAACTCCACTAAATTTACACACAGCCTTTTTGGGACATAATACATGTATATGTAAAAAGATTGTCAGAGTACCTGAGGTAGGTTTCCTTTCCAATAACCTTTGACACCTTCCTCTCTTCCAATTAGCATAATCGCCTGTAGTTTATATATATCAAAATTATATTAAAAAACAATGAGTTTACTTTACACTAAGAAGAACCAATCCTGTACCTCAATGAAACCAATAGCCTTCTTAGCACTTTGTTGCCCAGCTCGAACACCATGTGTCTATAATTATTATTATTATTTAAATAATACGTCAATCAAATATGTAAGAAACAACAAATATTACTGTATGCATGTAACAAGAAGACAATCACATTTTAGCAAAAAAAAAAAAAAAGACAATCACATTAGTCAAAAAAAAATGAACTAGTCTTAAACGACGGCGTACTACTATGCTCACCTATAACAAGAACATTTTTTCTTAATAATTTAAAACAAAAATAAAAGAAGCAAACACACGTGCGATACAAAACCTTAAAGTTGTTGAGGGAGAGAGAGGCTACCTACCTGCATAAGGAGCTTTATTCGGTCAAGCGGTGCCGTCACTGACTTCGCGGCGGCTCCGGCGAACGCTCCTGCGAAAAACAGCGCGGCGTCTTTCGGTACAAATGACAAAAGAGCGACGGGGTTTTTCAATAGCTGAGCCGGAGTAGGCGCGAATACGTCGTCGTCTTCCTTGGGGATCACCACCGAAACGGACGCGAATGCTCCACCTGATTCCCTCCTTTCTCTCCTAACCGCTACCGATAAGGACGCGAAATTGCTCAACACGACGCCACCGTTTCTTTTGTTCACTCTCCGGCGATTCCATGAAGGTTCGTCGGTGAGAGCGAAATCAGAGGTCCTGAGCGAAGGGAGACTACGGAATGTAAGTAGTGATTTCTCTTCTTCTCTCATTTCGTCTCACTTTCAAGATTTCTCAACTTCAGGTTGCAGAGAAGTGGAGGAGTCGCTATGTATAAATTGTCTCCGGTGCCATTCCTGCACTTCTAATAGTCAAAGAGTACTTAATGGGGTCCACCAGTCAAATTAGTGGGCTCATTTGGGCCTTCTTCGAGCATCTCATTAAGATACAATTTCCTTCCAAACTGAATATCAAATTTGAATATAAGTATTATATGCTTTGTTGCCTTAATATAACCTTAATAATAATTAAAAAATGAGGAGAGCTTCACTTCACTACAAAAAAAAAAAAAAAAAGAAGACAAAACTAGTTCATGTTGGTCAATAACACAATGTCCAAGCGTGCGTTCAATCTACTTCTTTAGCAAATACATTCCATCTCTAAACTCTAGTTTCTCTTCAGATACCAACCCTGACAGAAAGCTCTGTAGCTGCTGCAGTGACTTGTCGTACGATGGATCCGCTACACAGAACATCTACACACCATAACAAACACGATCATCATTTAATCAAAGACAATAAACAGCCTCGCAAAATTAGTGTGTATATGCGCTTTGATTGTTACCTTTAGAGTGTTATGGATTCGCTCTAGTGCCATGCTTCCAAAATTTGTGAGCATTCCCATAATGAATTTCTGATTTAAACAATATTTATTCAATAATAGTTTTTAGAATTTTTTTTATCGCAAATAACTAGAGTAGAATATGAAAGTTTCACTATAACATACCTCGTATATTGTCATTTCTTTACGAAGCTGGTCTTCCACAGAGGCGATCGATCTTTCACTCTCTTCATCACCTCCCAGAAGCTCCTCGCTTTCGTTTTTCCCAGAATCACTTATGGATTCAACAAGCGTGTACACATTCCCATTTGTCTCTCTTCCTCTTGTTTCTCTCAAAACGCCCTAAAAATGTTCAGGATACTTTACAAGTTTAGCTCTTCCTTTCTCCAAAATGAATGTTTTTTTTATCAAACTATATGTACCTTGCTTATCCACAAGTTTACTCTTCTGTTTAATACATCAATGGGTATCCCAGTGGCTGCCGCAAGATCTATAGAGTTCCAACTGAAATAAAACTTACATGAATTCAGTAACTTTTGGCAGAGAGAAAACAATCCATAATGATTTCTTTGACTCTTGTAGAGTTGGTTTACCTTTTCTTTTCTTGAAACTGCATGATAATGGCTGCATGTGTGGGTGAGACTGTAAACTCCATAGCTCTGTCTTCAAATTGCAACTCCAACTGAGTTCAACCAAGCCATTTCAGAGAGAGAGAGAGAGTTGCATTTGTCAGTATCTGTTTTCTTCGATGCTCCAAACAAAACATGTATCATTATTCACTACTAAAGTATCTACACAACAAAAAGCTACCTTGACAGTGCCAAGATTTTTCTTCCAAAGTAGTTTACGAGGGGTCTTGATCTCATGATACCGATTGGCATAATCTGACAGCAGCTTGTCAATAGGTCCAGGTAACACCAGAGGCTCGTCCTGAAATTCCTTCTCCAATTCAGTGAATTGAAACAATCACAATAGTTTATACCCTTCATATAATGGATGCAAAACCATAAGAACGAAGAGCATGTGACAAACCTGAATCGGTGGCCAGAAGTTTGTTGAAAGTATCGTCGAGGTAAGAATATCAACAGACAGCTCACTCTCTCCTAACTCAGTGCCTAAACAACAAGGGATGGACACAGCTAAGATTCAGACAGGAAACTACGTTGCCGCTGTAAATAACGTTGAGAAGAGTTCAGAAAAATCTAACCAGTTTGAGATGCCTTTTTAATGTTAGTGTTCACTCTCTTGGAATCAATCAAGTCGTTCAGCATTATCTCACATCTTTGCATACTGGCTTCTCCAAAATGTATCTATTGGGCATAATCAGACAAAAGGTAAAAATCAAATCCAACACTGTATAGATAAGCCAATAGTTTAGCTTTAGAGTGAGAAAAATGGAGTTTGCCTTGAGAAGTTCGACAGTGCGTATCTCAGTGTCGATGTCATAATCAGTCTTGTTGAGAAGCTTCTCAGCGAGCATAACACGATATTCATTCACTAGTTGCTCTTTAGATCCAATTATATCAACAAGCATTCCTAGTATGTCTACCTTCCTCTGACTAAGGCTACCTTTTAGAGGATCAGCCTCCACAGGGTCTGGTTCCCAACTGAAGACAAAAGCAGATTAAGATAAGTCAAGAACAAATCCAATGCAAAAGATGATAAAACAAAAGAAAAGATACCGAGAAGCATTGATCCAGGCTTGCTTATCATCAGTGTGGAAATCATCATCGAAACCAACATTCTCTTGACCTTCTTCATCCCTCATCAACTCTTCAAGAAGACTGTCCCCAGGGTTTCCGGAACCATTTGCATTCCCTCCTCCGCTTCCATCCGTAAGCATGGTGACAATACATTTAATGGTATCTTTCCGTCCACGTAAATAGTCTCTGATTGGCTCACCCACTGCTTCCAGAAACACACCAGCTGGGTCTATTGCTCTGAGGGCTTTAATGGTTGACACATACTGATGCAATATATCATTGGTCGAGGCACCCGCAGTGAGCAGACGATATTTCAGCGAAGAAATAAAAGACTCCACTAGCTTAGAATGCTGTCCAGTATATTCAAGACACTGTTTTAAGTCTTCAATAGCAGGAGAACTGTTGCATCAAACCAAATTTTTCACCAGAGAATGCACGATTTGAAAAAGTGAGATGTGGGGGGAAGTAAACTAAACTACTATCAGTAAAGAAAATACCTCTCAGGATAATCGACGATTATCTCAAACAGTTTGGCTATTCTTAAATCTTGCAGTGTCTCATACGCAAAATATTCAAGCCGTAGCTTCCACCTAACAATTCCTTCTGAAGGAGTCACCAATTTGGAAAAGCTTGGAGATGGACAAGAAGCCAGAGGGGACGTGAGGCCAGACAGTGTGGTACCGGAATCACCAAGATAAGAAAGGAGAGCATTAAGGAACTGAAGAGGGACAGTCTGGAAAGAGACTTCAAAATGTCAGTAATCGCCAAATAACCAAAAACAATCTGATGAGAATTCTAAGCCTATACCTGAATCCATTCTTTGATTGATCCCAAAACAGAAGTCCTGTAATCATCACCAGCCAGATCATGCACTTTGGCCTTGAGAAGCAAGAAGATAGCAGAAGCATAGGCGTTTTCAGCCATAGAAGTGAAACCAATGCTTCTAAGGTCACGGACCACCTTCCCAATGTTCTTCACCAAATCATCATGTCTTGAAAAGCCTTGATCGACATCCATTTCTCCATTTTTAGATCTCAGTTTATCGTCCAAATCCATGCCATCACTCTCGAGTTGTTGGGTGTCGTCATCTTCACTATTCATGATTGCGCTTAGCTCCTCCAGCTTTTCCTTAAAATACCAGTGGAGTATTTCTGAAGGACATAATAAAGAGAGGGAATGTATGAGAGTAATGACTGAACTTGAAGTGGCAAAGATATAAAACAAACTCCAAGAAATCAAATCAGAATACCAGGGAAATGATGAGGAAGAGTAGTCATCAAAGTTGAAGACAACATTGAGCGGAATCTAGAAAAAATTTGAACTCTTTCCGCATCTGAGTTATGGCTTGACTGTTCTTTACAGGACTGCAAAGCATGAACGAGTATGGACAGACACTTCTCAAGAAACTGCTTCTCTATAGAAATTTCTTCCAAAGCCCCGCACAGCGCTTGGTGAATCTCTTCTCCGTAATCCTATAAAAAAGCATCTGTTTTTTTAGTCAAAAGCTTTATGAATCGAAAAAGGAAGCAAGCAAGCGTTGTAACAAACTTACAGTATGTTGCTTATGGCGAAAATCATCAAAATGAAGCCAAAAAGTAGATGCACCGCCCTTGTCAAAAGCTTGCTGAAAATTAAGAATTTTTCTAACTCAAAACTAAGTCAAGAAGAAGCACTCACAAGGAAGGAAGCAGTGTACCTGGAGGGATGTGAGAAAGTGGTCACGAACAAGAGAAGCAAGGCCGTACTTGCAGAGAGTAGTAACATGAGACGCCAACTCTTGCTCCTCCACTACTGAGGAATCTCCCGCAATGAGAGACTCCACTGTAGTGAAAAGCCCATCGTAGCTTTCTGTGATTTCCTCAATCGCATCGTTCGACAGAGTTTCTAGAATCCCTAAATTACACTCAGATGATTCCATCATTTTCAAGCTCAAACCTTCCTAAAACCCTAATTTATCCCCTCCCCTGGTCGGAATTTTCAATTAGATCGAATTTCACCCAACTACTCCTCCCACAAAACCTCTCTTACGGAACTTTAAGCGGACAGTGAGGTTTATAAAGCTAATCCTTAAACCGGAACGAACCGGAAAATCAAACATCGGTTTACACTTGTTTTTGTGTCGTTCCTTCTTAAAATGATGATTCATATACAGCGTACACTTTGCGATTTTTAGTGTTTTTAAACCCGGATCGAACCGGCGGTCGGATTGTGTTGAACCATGAATCAAAAATAATCTGGGTTGGGTTAATGTCAAACTCCAACTAAAGTTGAACCGACTAAAAATCCATATCGAACTGTCAAAAACCGGAAAATTAGTGACCCATTGAACCGGCCAAACCCCGGTTCGTATATAAACTAAAATTTTGTTAATAAAATAACTAAAATTTCTTCTTTTGAACTAAAAACATGATTGAAATTTTTCATTTCACGGTCACTTTTGTTGAAGACTTTAATAATTGAAACATTTACGTTTTTGAAATTTGTATAATTTATAAAAGAACAAAATACTTGTTTTATTTCAAAATATAAAATTTTAACTACTGTATGTAAATTTTTTTAAAGATGATGAAAATTTAGAATGATAAAGATCTGGAAAATAAAATTTAAATATGCATTTCCTATTTAATTTAGATTTAAACTATTAAATTTTATTAATTTTGTTACATTTTAATTGTAAATTTTTTAAAAGTTTTCTAAACATTATGACTATTGAAACATTTTATTTGATATGATCTATCTTGTTAAGAATATGCGTATTATTTACAGAATATTATTAATTCAGTTTAATACGATCAAACCCGGTCGAACCAATGACCCATGATCCAAAATATTCTGGTTCACTAGCCGGTCCGGTTTTAAAAACACTGCGCATAGGAGAAGATTTGGATCAACAAAGGAGATGTGATCATAATCGAAACGTTTGTTAAAAAGTTCAATCTAAACAAGAAGCGACGCAAACTTATGAAATGATCCTACTACAACAGTATCTCATTTCAGAGCCGAGCAATCTGCCGAAGGAGACTCAGGAGTAGTAAGTAACGTATTCTTCAGAGGTTGGTTTCTCTAAGGGTGATGCAATAAACTCGGTTTCCAAGATGCTTCACCTCGAAGCCAGCTTCTTGGCAACCATCAAAGAATAAAGACTCATCTTCTTTCCCAATCCTTCGTCTCCAGCTCATTAAGAACACCGGCTCTGGTCCTAGTGGTAAAAAGGAGAGTAAGTAATGATAAGACTTGTTGTGGTGTGAATTGGTGATAACAAAGAAAAAAAGGGAGGGGAGAAGTTGCGAAAACGATACTGACCATTTAGCTTGCAATCTGCTGGAGGAACGGCATTGGTGGTGTCTTTTGGTTTGTAGGACTTGAGAAGAAAAGAGAGTGACTTTATCAAGTTTGGGTACTGTTTCACATCTGCAACAAAATTGAAAAAATAATATGAGGGGCATGAACATGGTATCAGATAAAACCCAAGGAAAAGAAAAAAGGGGGAGAAAATACATAGAAGGATATCACTGGCAATGATCAAATCCCAATCTGGTACTGAGGTTGGAAATTCATCTCCCCATGTATCTGTCATAATAAAAATAGAAGAATTGTCAAAAATGACAAGACAAAAAACAAAAAAGAAGAATGGTGTGGGTCACTGACGCTTGATATGGGGGAGAGAAGGGGTAATGTTGTTTGCAATACAGTTATGAGCAATGTTGTCTTGAATCTCCTGGTCATCGTAGTCTGAAGTAGTTATGTCTAGATTAAACTCCTTCTTAAGAAAAATAGCTAGAGCACCCGTCCCGCTGACCAAAAAAGAAAAGAAGAAGCTAAGTTTAAGCCCACAACAATCAAAAGAGAAGGAAGGAGGGGGGAGTACCTTCCAATCTCGAGACAACGGCGGTGGTTACGGATGAGGTGGGGATGTTGGACTAACCAATCAGCAAAGGCGAATGAACCAGGCCAGAGCAAGTTTGCATTCAGCTGGTGGAAACCGAATTCCCGGATATGCAATTCCTGTTTCCAAACACATTCATCATCATTCACTCAAAACTATTTGTTTCTTCTACTCAGTACTACTCACAGAACCCTTCCTTAAATCAAATCAAGTATCACCCACTCTTTGAAAAAAAGAATAAAGTAACCGGGGAATCAATCAAAGGCTACTACTAATAAGAGAGGGAACGTACCATTCCAGGAAACTGGTGATTCCTATCAACGAAGCTCTCGCTCGTCTCCGTAGTCTCTCCATCTGAGAGCAAAATAAATTACAGTTACTATAACTCACTATGTAATGTAATGTTGAGACTTCCGTCAAAGAAGAAACTAGAAAGACGAGAGAGAGACATCAGTAGTTACCCGAGGAGTCATCGTCAGCGGCGAAGAGGGAGGACGGCGAGAAGAGAGCTATATCCATTGCGGGGGCAGTCGTAGGGCGGTGGTTCGAAATTGAATTGAAATTGGATTAAAGGGGATTTGGTTTTGATTTGATTTTGGCTTTGGCTCACTCGAAAACCAGACTGGAGTTTTTGGGTATTATATGAAGAATTACACATACACCCTCGATTATATCCTCGTAATCACGAGAATACCGTCGCCGATGACAGATGAGCATGGGGTGTTATTGTAATTTCAGGAGTTTCTCATATATATTTTATTTTTTTCTCAGGGGGGTGCTTTTCCGGTAACAACAACAAGATTGCGGTGAGACCTCTTTTCTCTATCTTCCCTCTCTGCGTCCAAATCGTCTCTCCCAATCAGGTTTCCTCCTCTCTTCGCCTGATCTATAATTGATCCCCACTTAAAATTCACAACATCTCTGCGTGCTAGGTTTTTATCCTTTTGTCTACTTCTAGATCTGTGAATTACTACGACCTATCCCCCCCTCTTTCTTTGTTAATGATCCTCAATTTCTGCATTTTAACATTAAGATCGGTTATAGTATTAGTTACTCACTATTTTCGATTGAACAATCTGGCTATCTTCGTTTGATTCTGTAAAGCGGACGTTATTAATGTTTCCCCAACACTGTTTTGGATCCCTATGTATGTATATCAGAGTCTTGGCCAAGCCATGGGAACATTTGTACTTTGCCTGAGTGTTGTTTTTTTCATGTGACAGCGAAAGGTTGAAGAAGCAAAGCAGAGCAGCCCACAATGATGATGTCCTTCGAGATGAATGACCGGAAAAGTATGTCTACGCTTTGTATTTCGTTACTTGAGCGAGAGTGGATCATTCAATGTGTTATCCTATTGTTGTTTTTTGTTGCTAATTAAATGGTGATTTTGTTATGCAACAGAAATTGGGTTAGGGTTGACAGCATTTGGCGTGTTCTTCTCCTTTTTGGGAATCATGTTTGTCTTTGACAAGGGCTTACTTGCCATGGGAAATGTAAGTTCCTATCATTTGCTTTTTACTGCTATTCTTGCTTCTTTTCCCAACTGTTACTGACCACTCAGTTTCTCTTTTCTGCTGCTTTTTTCAGATTCTTTTCATCTCTGGGGTTAGTCTAACCATTGGCCTCAAGTCTACCATGCAGTTTTTCACCAAGCGTCAGAACTATAAGGTTTCTATTCCTCGCTTTTCCTAGTTAGTTAAAGTATTTTCTGGTTGTTTGTTTCTTTAACTATGTGTTTCCACACTCAGGGAACCATATCTTTTGGGGCCGGCTTCTTCTTTGTAATCCTTGGATGGCCTATCTTTGGAATGATGTTAGAGACCTATGGCTTTTTTGTTCTCTTCAGGTCCATCGTCTACTTCTTCTTATATTCTTTCTTGCTGGTGTTTTTTGCATAGACAGAGTTTTACTAACAATGTTTCCATATTGCAGCGGCTTCTGGCCAACCTTGGCGGTTTTCGTACAAAAGATACCTGTTCTCGGTTGGATCATTCAGCTACCATATATAAGATCCGTATGTTTTTCCACTTATTTGCAAAAAGAAAACTTATTCAATTGTTTCTGATTGATCTTGAGTTAGTTCTAGGCTTAGTGTTTTCTAAGTTTCTATCAATTCTGTTGCATATTCCGCTTATTAATGTTTGTTGATTGGCTCGTGTGTTGGTGCAACAGCTCTTTGACAAGTACAGGGGCAAGCGTGTGCCCGTCTAGTCAACTCGAGGGATTAGAGTGTTTGGAAGAAAGAAGAGGTTTGGATGGTATGCTTGTCGAGAGAAGTAAAACCCATAGGAGAAAGAAAATAGTAGCGTGGAGCAGCAAAAGATACGACTTTGTGTTTTCTTTGTACTTAAAAAAGACTAACTCAGCAGTGTCTTGAACAACCTCTCTTGGTGGGTTTGTAATCATTTTGGTTTAAAGAGTCTTTAGGGGTTTTTTTTTTTTGCTTTTCTTAAATTGTTTACCATTTGTTTTTTTTGCATACATAACAAAATTGTCTGATGAAATGATAATATATTAGAGGCTCCCTTTGAAGTTGCGATTGCGCTTATATGACAGGGAAACACGTTCATTGTTAAATCAGATACAAACGTGGCCTTTACCTTGTGGGTTGTACACAAAATCTCAGTGCACCTAACCGTACTGTATCTGTCACTCTCGTTTGTTTTCCCCCGAAAAAAAGTCTTTTCTAGCCGTTAGGATTAAAATTGAATCATTATCGCTCTGCCTCTTCTTCTTCAAATGAACACTTTTTATTTTAACCTATTTTGTCGTTCTTATCACCAGTGATTCTGATCCGATTGGCACCAGATCTCAGGAGATGAAGTCATCGAGGATGAAGTTTGCAAAGAAGCTGAAATCGATCCGAGCTGCCGGGGAGTATCTGAATCAGGATCGGATTCTGCAGGTCCTTTCAGCTGCCGATGAGTTTATTCCAAAGATGTCTAATCCTATTCCCCAGATTACAGCAGCTTCTATCTGGAAAGCCCCTCAAAGACCTGGACATCAAATTGCCGACGCAACGGAACTCGCGGAGAACGAGAATAAAGGAGAAGAAGCTTCTGGGAACGAGGAGAATATCCGGCCACCGATAAATCAAATTCCAAGAGATAGTAAATCGGCGGTTACTTGTGGATCTGATAGAGGTATGGGGAGAAAGAGTTCGGGATCTGGATTTAGAAGACCTGAGTTGAATTCGATCACACTTTTCGATCCGAAGCTGCTCGAAGCGTTCGAATTAGCTGTGGGATGCTTTAGGAGAATCAACGATTTATCCACAGAACCCAGTCTCCATGATGATGTTGATGAAGACGTTATCGTCTTTCCCTCCGATGAAGAAGACGAAGATAGAGGTAAAGACCTTCGCGTTGTAGACGCTGTCGCTGAAGAAGACCCGCTACTGGGATTCGAGGAGCGGTGTCCTCCTGGAGGAGAGGAGTCAGTTGTATTCTACACGACAACTCTCAGGGGAATCAGGAAAACGTTCGACGACTGCAACATGATCCGCTTCCTGCTCGATAGCTTCAAAGTCAAATACTACGAGAGGGATGTGTCGATGCACGTGCACTACAGGGAAGAGTTTCGGAGAATTTCAGCGGAGGAAACAGAGGTTTTGCCTCCGGTTCTGTTCGTAAAGGGAAGGCGCATCGGCGGAGCTCAGAGGGTATTGGGTCTGCATGAGCAAGGTAAGTTCAGGGCTTTGTTTGATGGGGTTCCAGTCGCCGGAGACACACCTTGCCGGAGGTGCGAGGGGTTTAGGTTTTTGATGTGTGATGGATGCAGAGGTAGCCGACGGATTGTCTCTAGCGATGGTTCCAGGGTTCAGTGTTTGTTGTGTAACGAGAATGGGTTGGTGGTGTGCCTTGATTGCTCCTGAATACCGTTTCTGTATGTGTATATTTGGCTTCATCGTTTATTGATTTTTGATTCTTTTTAAAGTGCTGTAGCGATTCTTTACACATAAATTATGGTCATTCCTTAGTTATATGATTTGTTCTAATACTAATCTTCAGCTACTACCATTACCCTTGTTTTATTACCACGATGAATTCAGCAAAAGGAATTAATGTAATTTTTGAGAGCCCGTTAATAAAAAAAAAAAAAGAAGCAGTCAAGTATTATTTTGGACTTTTATGTAATCGTTATTATTGCAGTCACAAGACCAAGTTGGGAGTGTTGGGCCACAGGGTCGAGTGAGTGGAAATATGTACTGATTGCAAACGAGGGGCGGCCCTTCCTTTTCAGCCTCAGCCGCCTATTTGTTTATTTTTTTCTATCATCGCAACTCGCAAGCATCTTTTTCTCTGATATTTATAAGTATATTTCAATTATAAGGTAACAGAAATATATTTTGTTTACTTGGCTATCGATTGTTCAAGTTAAGATGTTTAAAGATGTTGTGAAGAAAAGATGCTCTCCATCAATATTTTAAAAGCGTGCAAGTCATTTTCTGCCATTTTTCTTCTTCTTCTCATTGTCTTTTTATGCAACAATTAATGAGGACTATAGCTACAGTCGTGGATTCTACGAGGTCCAGTTACATTTCTTGGTGTCAGATGATTTTCTCCCATAATATAAATGCATCAGTAAAAACAAATTATAACTTACTGTATTGTTCTGGTGTATCTAGATCAAAAATCAATTCTTCTTTAGTACCAAATTACTAGCTTCACGTGTGTCTAGACGATGTAGGTTTTTAACTTTCACGTAGATCAACCAGACTAACATGTCACCGATGAACCGATCAAAATAAAACATATGATTAGCCGTACTTCGACTTCGACATCTCTCTTGGTTAATAAAAAAAATTTAGAAACAATTTGGATTTTTGATCAAATGATAAATATGTCTTAGACTAATAAATAGATGATTTAGAGTCCATACATTACTGTTTTATTGCAGAATAATCCATGGTAAATCGTCAAAGTCTTGTATATCATTGAAACTATTTGTTTGTCTACGTGTAACATAGTCGAATTCTTTTTTCTTAAAAAAATAACGTAGTCGAATCCATAATATGTTATAGGCGCTGGCGATTATCAGACATGTTAAAATTTAGCTAAAACGACGTGACTAAATTGTCAAACTCTACTGTCACTATAATTAAAAAAATAATATTACAAGGAGGTTGGTGGGTAGGAAGTGCAGTTTTAACATGTTGTGTTAAAGATGTGTTTGATTACGTTACATATTCGCTGATTAGCAATGCATTTACCACTGATTACACAATCCAAATTCGGACAACTCTCTTTGAATTATTTAATTTCTAATTTAGTTGCAGTCCACTAAACATGTGTGTTAACCCGAAAATCGAAGTCGCGTGTCGTTAATCTGGACCGCCCGATCATAGCCAATGAAAGTGGGACTATAATATTTAATTTATTTTTGGGTTATATCACAAACTTTTCAGTATAAAGCAGAGTCCAAGATAGGCGAGGATGGGCCAGAAATCGATTCACCAATCAAATCTTCTTCCATTTCCTCCACAAACCTTAATTATTTTCTCTCTTTCTCTCTCTCATACATTCCGATAATGGAAGGAACCGGCGTCGTGGCTGTATACGGTAACGGTGCGATAACGGAGGCGAAGAAATCTCCCTTCTCCGTCAAGGTCGGTCTCGCTCAGATGCTCCGCGGCGGAGTCATCATGGACGTCGTCAACGCCGACCAGGCTCGCATCGCCGAGGAAGCCGGCGCCTGCGCCGTCATGGCTCTGGAGCGCGTTCCCGCCGATATCCGCGCTCAGGGCGGCGTCGCTCGTATGAGCGATCCCCAGATGATCAAGGACATCAAACAGGCCGTCACGATCCCCGTGATGGCCAAGGCCAGGATCGGCCACTTCGTGGAGGCGCAGATCCTCGAGGCCATCGGGATCGACTACATCGACGAGAGCGAGGTTCTGACTCTCGCCGACGAGGACCACCACATCAACAAGCATAACTTCCGGATCCCTTTCGTCTGCGGCTGCCGGAACCTCGGGGAGGCGCTGAGGAGGATCCGCGAGGGCGCGGCGATGATCAGGACGAAAGGAGAGGCTGGGACGGGAAACATCGTGGAGGCCGTGAGGCACGTGAGGTCTGTTATGGGTGACGTGAGGGTTTTGAGGAACATGGATGATGACGAGGTCTTCGCTTTCGCCAAGAAGATTGCGGCTCCTTACGATCTCGTGATGCAGACCAAACAGCTCGGCAGGCTTCCCGTCGTTCAGTTTGCAGCCGGTGGGGTGGCGACTCCGGCGGATGCGGCGCTCATGATGCAGCTTGGGTGCGACGGTGTGTTCGTGGGTTCTGGTATTTTTAAGAGCGGGGACCCGGCTCGTAGGGCGCGTGCGATTGTTCAGGCGGTGACTCATTACAGTGACCCGGAGATGCTGGTGGAGGTGAGCTGTGGGCTTGGAGAGGCAATGGTTGGGATCAATCTCAACGACGATAAGGTTGAGAGGTTCGCTAATCGTTCCGAGTGAAAAGAAACCAAACAGAAGGTGAAATTTTCAGAGGAGAATGGTTTCAGATCATTTTGAAGTGATCTCCAAAAACAAAAACAAAAAGATGATATTTGATGAGTAGTTTGTATCCCCTTTGTGTTTTTCTCTTATAATCTTTGGTAGTGATTGTAATCGACTTCTTCTATTTGCAAGAACAAGTTGTCAGTTATAATAATAAGAACAATAATGTACTACTCTCTTTGATCTATTTGTTTGTTTTGAAAATGAGACACTCTTTGGTCCATTGATATTGAGCTTGTGGCAAGCTGTTCTTAGTATGAGGTTTGATTAACAAAAGGGTCCTCCTCATAGTTTTGGTTTCCTGGAGCCTCTAGTTCTTATATCAATCTGTGGTCTCAAGCATCGCTATACGCCTAAGATAATATGTAACGCGGTGGGGTTTATCCGGGATTACAATCTGTAAGTTTTTGGGGTTTTTCAATGTCCTCTGCTGCATGATCCGGAACGACTCCACTATGACCACAAAAACACCGAGGGGATTAAAGTGATAAGTCCGTTAGGTTATCTTTTTTTTTTTTGAACACAAGTTTATCCCCTTTAAATGTCCGCGCTTTGAAAACGCGGATTTATTTTCGAATCTGAATAAAAAATTTCTATGAATTTTTATATAAGATAGTGTCTAGGTCTTGACATATTTATCCGAAACCGAAGAGTCATACCAAAAACAGAAATAATGCAAATCAAAGACGAATGCTAAGAACTAATAATACATCTATATTTAAATAGTGGAAGAAACTATTCTATTTTCACGAATTATTCAACTCTTTTTAGTGAGGTACATATGTGATTTATAGACGAATTAAGGTATAAACAGTGTTTTTATATTCGATCCGGATTCGCGGTCGAATCAGTAAACCCGTTGACCTTATATAATCCAGTCTAACTTATGTTCTTCATGTAGCATTCTATTAGAGGTTTTATGTTCCTACATTAATAAGGAGGAGAATCATTATTACCTCTTTCCAACAATATTTCCAAATAGGTTTCAAAACAGATATATTATTAAGTTTATTATCTTGTTATTATGATTTCTTAAAATAATTTTAAATTTTATAATAACTAAAACTATGAATATTTTATGGCACACATTTATTTCAAAAACTAAACCGAATATTTAGAACATGATTAACAATTTTAAAGACGTTTTCTCAGTAAAAAGGGTGCAAAGTTGTTTAAATATGATTTATTTTGTGTATAATATATCATAGGAAAATCTTAATAATTTATTCATTTAAATGTAGATTGGAGAATATTAATTTTTCATGTATTTTCTGTTCATTTATTAATTGTTTCCTACAAATATGGTATACAATTATAACTAATGAAATTTTGATATTACCTGAAAATATTTTAAGAGTTAAAATTGTTAAGAACAAACCAAATCTAATCTAAATTTTGAGTGTTTTTACGATTATTTTAGTATTTTATATAGAATGTAAAGTATGGAACATTAATAGTAGATTAGATATTTGCAATACCATTTATTAATTTCTTATCCAATTATTTGATTTTGATGGTCAGCACCGATTTGGTTAAAACCAATGTTGGTCTGGTTAAACTTAGCAGGATTGGCAATATATTATAATTGTCCATTTAACTTCTAAAAATGTAAATGATAGTCTATGCTTGTGCAATATATAAAATATTTAAATATAATATCATTTATAGTGTACGATTTAGATGATAGTGTTAGCATATATATAAAATAAAAGTGATAGTGTATGTTTGTGAAATCAGAATATTTATAAAAAAAAAGAAAAGAAATCGTAATAGGTTTATCAACCGTTTGAGATAATTTATTGGTTTTACTCTGAGTTGGAAAGTAAATATTTGTACTGGTAACCGTAAATATCTCTAACATTACCAAAATGATTTATTTGAAATATTTCTGCAACATTAAATGGTTCAAATAAAATATTTAAGTTTCTAATGAATAGGTTCAACAATCTTATTAGATTTTCTCAAAATGTTTTTTTTTTTTTTTTGTATAGATTATTTGAAATGGGCTCATTTTTTTAATCGGCCCATTAATACTACCCAAGTGACTCTTATCGCAATTTCTTTCTTTAGTTAAACGACGACGTGGCCTTATTATAATATCCGTCTCTCTCTCTTTTTGGAAAGACGCGAATACTGGAAAGCAGTTCACAATCGTTTCTCGTAGCAGAAATAAAAGCGAATCTTCTTCTCCATCGTCCGTGTTGTCTCTCTAAACCCTACGGAAGAGATAGAGAGAGAGAGAGAGATATGTGCATCGATCCTTCACGTTTGACATCGAAGGTCTAAGGCAGTAATAGAATTGGTCGAACCGAGAATGGTGGGAACCATCATGGCTTCGTATAAGCTTGAAGGTCTCGCGAGATCCGCCAAATCAGCCACGGATTTGCCTCCGAAGCTGCACCGCTTGCGTAATCTGCGTCTGAATTTGAAAGGAGACGCCTCCGCTTTCCCCACACAGCTTCTTCCTCTCCTTTTCGATCTTCTCTCTGATCAATTCGGTGCTGTCCGCAAGTTTGTCGCCGAGTAAGCTCCGTTTTGTTTTTCCGATTAGGTTTCTCCATTGTAATTACAAACACAAGTTTTTTTCTTTCTTTAAATCTAGGATGGTGAAATTGATGACCCTTTGTATTCGTTTCTTTTGTAATGAGATAAACACTGTCTACTTATTGCTACTTGAGGGAGTGATTATAAGTTCCTCTGTCTTAGGATTTTACTGGGACTATAGTATAATCAAACACGTGCTCCTTTTTTGACTTATGGAATGTACATACCTCGCTGAATCTCTTATATGCTATTTCTAAAATGCAGGATTCTTGGTGAAATTGGTTTGAACTATGTGGAGTTATTACCTGAGATACTTCCCCTTTTTATCAAGTCTCTCCAAGATGACACACCAGCTGTGGTCAGGCAGGTCATCGCTTCTGGTTCTGCTTTATTCCGTTCCACCCTCCATAAATTCGCACTTCAGGTTGCCTTTTTTTTTCCTCCCTGTGTTCTGCATATGTGACCTGTTCGTCCTCCATTTGGTATGTAAATCCCTTCTTACATGACTTGCCTTGGCCGTCTTTTTTTTTTTTGGGTTCTAGGGTTTGCACTCTAGTGAGTTGGATGAGCTTCTTCAATCTTCCTGGACATGGGTGCTTAAGTTCAAGGATGAAGTATGCTCTATGGCTTTCAAGGTGAGACTTAATACTTTTTCTAATTTTCTGATGTTTTTTTATCTTTTCTGATTCCATTTTTTTCTTGCGACTTGTATATTAGCAAGGAAACAGTGGTGTAAAGTTATGCGCTATGAAGTTTGTGGAAGCGCTTATTCTTTCGTATACACCTGACCCTAGCGTGTCTTTGGAGTCTCCTTCTCATCAAGGTATTTTCTTTATCGATCTATTCGCTCAATACGTGAAACAAGAAGTTTCTTGTTTTTATTACTAAACCAGTTTCTTATACAATTTAGTTGCCTGTCCTGATGGAATTCAAGCAGATTTTAATATATCTATTCTTCGTGGGGGGCATCCTGTTTTGAATATCGGAGACTTGTCGATTGAGGCCAGCCAGAAATTGGCTTTGCTGCTTGATCAGCTTAGGCACCCTGCAGCAAAATCTCTAAATAGCTCCACCATTATTTTCCTTATCAATAGGTGAGTTTTTTTTTTAGTGCGTCTTTTTGTGCAAGTTCATTTGGTATTATTCTGTCACTTTGGAGGCTCGGCAGAGGGTACATGTCAAATGTTCTATTAAATTCATGAAAACATGTATATGCTTCTTTCTATGACTCTTTGCGATCATTTTTCTAGAAAATCTTGGTTATCTCTGAACATGGATCAAAAACTTGGATTTCAAGTTAATTGCCTGAAAGAGCATCCAATCTAGTGAGGACTAAGTTGCTTTAATTTGAACGGGGCAAAATGTGAAAGTATGCTTTGGTTCTCTCTCATAGATACTAGTGTTTAAGGGAAAACTGTGTTTTGTAATCTGCGGCTGTCTTCAATTATAGAATTGTTGTATATATGGAGATTCAGGATGTCATGTAACTTGTTTTATGGCTCAAGAGTTCCTCTTTATTTGATTCTGTTTCTTATACAGTCTTTCATCAGTTGCAAAGAAACGTCCTGCATATTGTGGACGAATTCTGCCTGTTCTACTGAGCTTGGATGCCCCAAGCTTTCTCAAAGGAGTGCATGCAGCAGCAGCAAATCTTGCCCTCAAGACTGTATTTCTCTCCTGCTTGGAATGTACACATCCGGCTGCCGCACCGGTATTGTTTTACTTAATTCACCTCTAAGGATTTAGTTCATTCGTCTAGGATTGATTATTTGCTATATCCCGAGCGGTCTACATTGTCACTGCAACTAAACGATCATTGTACAATGCTTTGAATTTGATCTTCCCAAAAGTTTTCTGTAGATTGTTAGCTAATGCGCTCGGATGTATGGATCATGTGTGTTTCGCTGACCTGGCTTACTTAGTATCTTATCATTACTAATTAGTTAATTGTGTTTAACCATTTTTGTATATGTTGAGAGTATGTTCTCCATGGAGTTGTTTTTCATAGATGTTTTCAATTATTTTGATCGCTATGCTGTTACTTGTTCCAGTGGAAGGACCGGTTGATCGGTGCTCTGAAAGAGATAGAAGGTGGCAGCCGGGCGGAGAAAGCTGAAGATCTGTTTTACACGAACGGAAGCATTCAAGACAAAGACAGTGTAGAGGATACAAAGGTAGTTTGTTCTCTTTCCATCTATAACTAGATCTAGATGTTTATGGTTGTGTGTGCATGCGTCTTCTTTTTTGGTTATATATTTTAAATAGAGACATTCAAATACAAAAATTATTTGTTTCAGGTACCAGGGGAAGATAATTCTCTGTGTGCAAGTTCTGTTGTTGCGGAAAGTAACTTTGGTAGGAAAAGATCTGGATCAGAATACAATATTGATCTGAATGGAGATGCTTTGACTGGAAAACGATCAAGAATAACACCTTCTGTCTCAGGAGAATCTACTGAAGGATTAAATGGTAACAGTGTTGGCTCTCTACCTTTGGTTACTTCTACTGCAACTGGACCAAGTAATAGCAGAGGAGTGAGTGATACTGGACCTGTTCAGCAACTGGTTGCTATGTTTGGAGCATTGGTTGCCCAGGGTGAAAAAGCGATTGGATCTCTTGAGATCCTTATTTCAAGTATTTCTGCGGACTTGCTGGCCGATGTTGTGATGGCTAATATGCATAATATTCTACTAAATGGTACCTCTTATGATGATGGCACCGATCAGCTGGTGATGAACATGTCTATAGTTGGCAGTGATGCACAAATTAAATATCCACCATCATTTGTGGCTGGTGTTCTTTCACTGTCAACTGCATTCCCACCAGTTGCTGCCCTGATAAATCCTCACACTCCGAAAACGGTAAGTATGGGTGCTCTTTACTCGATTAAAAGTATTTATATGTGTTATATTTTATTGCGTCATTTCTTCCTAGTTTTTAAGATTGTATTGTACATTTAAATCTCACGAATGGCAGGAAGGTGAAGAACTCTGTGTGAATCATGTGGACCAGCAGATATTTCCGGCTGTAGATGCAGTTCTTGCAAGTGGCTTATCAGCCTCTTCAGTAAATGAAGAGGGCAATATTGAGGTTCCACCAAATGTGGATTATAGAGGGGATATAGAAAGTGGTATACCTGGACTAGATTCTTCTGCTCAACGTTATGTATTATCAGAGGCCCCTGTTCCTTCTGTATTGGATTCTACAAATGTGGAGGCCGCCAGCAAGAACCAGGGTACGAGTGCCAGTGGAGAACTTCTTCTCGCTGTGATTCCATCAGTGTCAGTGGATAAGTCGGAGGAGTTTAGTCCAAAGACGACTAACAGCTTGGTTTCCTCAACGGCAACTTCACTTGCTTCTGCGCCTCAGTTTGTCTTGCCTAAGATATCAGCACCTGTTGTCAACCTTTCTGATGAAGAGAAAGACAGTTTGCAGAAGCTGGTGTTTTTGCGCATTGTTGAAGCATATAAACAAGTATCAATGTCTGGTGGCTCACAACTTCGCTTTTCTCTTCTTGCTCACTTGGGAGTTGAGGTCAGTTTCTGAACTTTCTTTTTCACATGTCTTTTTTGCTCCTGTAAGCGTTCTGAGAAGATGACTCTCTTCTAGCTCTCTCTTAGTTCAGCTTATGAGCTATTACTCTGCAGCAAATTTTCTTTTGTGTAATTTTTATACATTTAGACTTATCGGCCTCTGCATGATTCTTGCCACACTTGCCTCAACTCTAGTGTTCTTATAGAAAGTGAATATTTCTAGTACTACTGCTTGTTCTTTGATTTCCATGATGCTTTCCTGTTTATACCTGTTAAATACGTCCTAGTTGCTACCAATATGTCAGCCAAATGATCATTTGAAGTTTGGCATTCTGTCTCATAGTAATTGATCTTCACATTTGTCATTTTTGCAGTTTCCGTCAGAGTTGGACCCTTGGAAAATGTTACAGGAACACATTCTCTCTGATTATTTGAGTCATGAGGTGAGAATTTGTTTTCCTGTCTATAAAGGTGAACAATTGAATCGGTGAATCCTGTGAGAGTTTCTAATTTTTAAGGGCTCTCAGCCTGGCTCGAGTCTGCTATATCTTAGTCTCGAAAATGTTGAATGACATCCCTACTTGATTCAAAAGCCGTTTTATCTGATCATTGTCACTTATGTATTCAGGGACATGAGTTGACTGTGCGGGTTCTCTACAGGCTATACGGGGAGGCAGAAGCAGAACAAGATTTCTTCTCGTCAACCACTGCTGCGTCTGCATATGAAAGTTTCTTGGTGGCTGTGGTAAGTATTCACTTTTTTTTTTTTTGCAATCTTAATCGACTTTTTACTTGGAAATTTCTCAGAAACATTTCTTTACCTTCCAGGCTGAAGCACTTAGAGATTCTTTTCCACCCTCTGATAAATCGTTAAGTAAATTGCTCGGAGATTCTCCATTTCTGCCGAAATCAGTTCTGAAGTTGTTGGAATCGTTTTGCTGTCCTGAAAGTGGTGACAAGGTTGAAAAGGACTTACCTAGCGGAGAACGTGTTACTCAAGGTCTCAGTGCTGTTTGGAGTCTGATTTTAACGAGACCTGGAATCCGGAATGACTGCCTGAAGATTGCTTTGCAGGTTTCTTCTATCTCACCTCCTTGCTGATCCTTTTTTTCTTTGGCGCAGCCAAAATTCTCATTGTGTTTGTGGTTCTTTCTCCTTTTTTCGACTTTCCCGGTTTTTCCTATATGTATTTGCGGTCTCGTGTTTGTCAAGTGTGTTATTCTTCTTCTTTATGGCTCTCGCTAAATTTTGTTCCCTTTTCCTCTATTTTGTTGAATGAAAGAGTACTGTTCATCACTTGGAAGAGATTCGCATGAAAGCAATCCGCCTGGTATGTTTCCCCAAAACCCTGAGATGTAGTGTCTTCGCTGTTGATGTGTTGCCACTTTATCAGTTCTGGTATCATTATACAGGTGGCAAACAAGCTCTATTCTTTGTCATTCATTACACAACAGATTGAGGAATTTGCAAAGGGCAAGCTATTTTCCGTAGTGAGTTGCATTTCTTCAGAGAGAGGAGATGCTGAAACATTGAGCAATGATTGTGTAAAGGTACTTATTCGTACATGAAAGCTAATTATTTTTTGGATAAGAAATATCTGATCGGAACTTTTTTCAGCCGGTGAGTGGTGCGGGCATGGATTCGTCCTCAGAAGCAACTTCAGTAACCGAAGCCCAACGCTGCTTGTCACTCTATTTTGCACTATGTACCAAGGTCTTGTGATTTTTCTACCTTTCTTCTACTAAATGACAATTCTAGCCTTTAAGCTTGCAGCTAAGTTTTGCTAAAAGTTTTGATTCCTATGCGTATTATGTAACTTTTCAGAAGCATGCCCTTTTTGTCCATGTGTTCAGCATTTACAAAGATGCATCAGATCCTGTTAAGCAGGTAAGACTGGCGCATGCTTTTCTCACTGTTAAGCAGATCCTGTTTATTTTTCTCTGTTATTTATCCTCACTGATTATATATGTAGGCTATACATCGTCAAATCCCAATACTAGTTCGTACTATGGGCTCATCATCGGAGCTTCTTAAAATTATAGCAGACCCACCGAGTGGAAGTGAGAACCTTCTAATGCAGGTTGTCATCTTTTTCTTCTCAACTTTGTCGTCTATGCTGTATATAGGTGAAAAGGCTTCAACAGCTGTGAGTAGTTTTAATTTTCCCTTTATGTTTCTTCTTGATGACAGGTTCTTCAAACCCTTACTGAGGGGGCTAAGCCTTCTTCAGAGTTGATACATACTATAAGAAAGTTGTTTGATACAAGAATAAAGGTGCAGACGATGGAATGTTCCATTGAAAAGTCCTTACTAGTCTTTCGTCAATTTTTTTAATCCTTTGGGTTTTGAATTTTTGATGGGAACTGCAGGATGTAGAAATTATATTCCCGATATTGCCGTTCCTGCCAAGAGACGATGTAAATCTGCTGTCCTACCGTTTTCCCCCTTCTATTTGGCGCTTATAGTTTTCTTATTCTCCTAACTTTGTAACTTGTCTCTCTCTCTCTATCAGGTTCTACGTGTTTTCCCTCATATGGTCAATCTTCCTATGGAGAAATTCCAAATCGCACTCTCTCGTGTCCTGCAGGTATCTAATTTAGCTTTTTCATTGCGTACTTCTTGCGTGCTTCTGAGGTAAGTTTGATTTTCTGAGTCTGAAATTTGGTTCTCAGGGATCATCTCAGTCTGGTCCAGTGCTTTCTCCATCGGAAGTTTTAATTGCTATCCATAGCATTGACCCAGCGAGGGATGGAATACCGCTTAAACAGGTATATGTCTCAGACCGTTTTCTTTACAACATTGGAGCAAATAGATTAACAATTAGGAGATCTCCGCAACTTGTTTACCTTAAATTCATCAACCCGGAGGTTTGTTTATTCAATCAAATACACTATTCTTAACGTTCTTAACAGGTCACAGATGCATGCAATACCTGTTTCGCACAGAGGCAGACATTCACTCAACAGGTTTTAGCCGGCGTTCTGAATCAACTGGTACGGTAACAGTCTCCATCTTACTGACCCAGTTTGCTTTTCAGAGATATTTATACTTTTTGCTCATCGGCGAGTTTCTGGCTGCAGGTTCAGCAAATTCCACTGCCAATGTTATTCATGCGTACAGTTCTACAAGCTATCGGTGCTTTTCCAGCTCTGGTAACTACCTCATACCATGTCCCTCTCTTTTTGAAAGCACAATTTTGATTTTCACTTAATTAATAATCTCTTCAACTTAATGTTGTACTAGTCTGACTTTATCCTGGAGATCCTTTCTCGTCTCGTTAGCAAACAGGTCGGTAATGTTCTTGGAACGTCATACTCTCTCTCTCTCTATTCTGGATTCACTCTTATGATTTGATATGTACATTGCTGCTTCAGATATGGAAATACCCGAAACTGTGGGTAGGATTCTTGAAATGTGCACAGTCAACACAGCCTCAATCATACAAGGTCTTACTACAGGTACGGTTTGTGTGCGATTATCAGAATCTCAGGTGTAATGTGAATTTGCAGTAAAGAAAAAAAAAGGGTTTGGATCATTTAAATTTTCTGTCCAGCTTCCTCCAACTCAGCTGGGAAATGCATTGACTAAAATCTCGTCCTTAAGAGCTCCTCTAGCCGCGCATGCCAGCCAGCCAGATATTCAGTCTTCACTTCCAAGGTGACCTTTCCTTCCTTTATTTTTTAGTTCATCTACGGATTGAATTAATACAAAGCTCTTCAGCTATTTGGAAATCCATTTGCTGATCACAGGAGATATGAATCTTCTTTCTTTTTTTTTGTTGGGTAGATCTACATTGGCTGTTCTTGGACTTGTCCCTGATTCTCATGGAACACAGAATAGTCAAGTGCAAGCGAGTGAAACACAAGAGAGTCAGGTGCAAGCGAGTGAAACACAAGAGAGTCAGCTGCAAGCGAGTGAGACACAAGAGAGTCAGGTGCAAGCAAGTGAGACGCAAGAGAGTCAGGTGCAAGCGAGTGAGACACAAGAGAGTCCGGTAGAGCAGCAAGCAAGCGAGTCACAGCAAACGAGCCAGTCTCAGCAAGTCTCTGTACCATTGAGTCACTCTGAAACAGATCATAATCAGGAAACCAGTCAGGTGGTTGCCAGTCAGTCTCAAAGCAGTCCTATTGGTTCGGGCCAGTCCGAAACGAGTCAGTCCCAGAGCAGTCCAGCTGGTGCGGGGCAGTCTGAAATGAGTCAGACCACCCAAGTGTCGGACTCGGATCCTCCTCCAGCACCAACGAGCCACACCCAGACATCAGATTCTCAATTGTCAGGCCAGAGACAGCCGGATGATGAGAAGATGGAGGACACCGCAACTTCAGAAAACGAGAGGTCCGAAGTTGAGAAAAAGGAATCTTCTGCAGAAGAAGAAGACTGAGTGCAACTTACTCCGACATGTATTGGCAGCATTTTTTAAAGGATTTTATTTTATTTCAAATGAATTTTGTAGAATTAAATTAAAGTTGCCACTGTATCATTAGCGATTGTAATGTTTTCTTGATTCAAAGACTAATAAAAAAAGAAAAAGAAATATACACAGATGAGATTGCTTCAGCTTTTGTAGATGAATGTTATCATGTTTGTGTTGGGTCAGCGAAATGTTTAAAACGGTTTGTACCAACCCTCTGATAGAGAAGAAAAAGAAGTTGCAAAAACTGTTGTTTAAAACCATATGTCTAGCTGACTAATAATAATATTTTAAAAATTTCAGCGAACTTGTCAAAAGTTTTCAAGTCAAAAAGATTAATCATGGCGGCGAAATTTGAGTGAATAGAGAACATCTCCTTTGTGGTTGTTGATTTCAATCTTTGCAATGTTTCGCCATCTCTCTCTCTCGTTTCATTCCCTCCAAAGATCTTTTCAACCCTTTCACCTGAAGATGTTGACAAGAAAATAATTGTTGTTGTTACTTTGTCAACGTACAAGAGTTCAAGTGAAAAAGAAAAAAATTCAAGTTCACTTTCACTCCATAAAACTATTTTGAGTGTGAAAACACACTTTTTTAATGTAGTTTCAACACTTTTTCACAATCAAATCGCTATCATGTACTCTAAATGCTTACAAAAAATAGAATAGTATGTTTTTTGTTTTTTTTCCACATGTAGTTGTTCCTTCTCCTCCTCCATCAATTCTGACAACAATTTCATCATCTCCTCCATTAATTGAATCTTCTTCTCCTTTACCTCTTGATTTTTATCCTTCATCTCCAGAGAAATGAACATGAGATATATTACTGTGTATTCTATTCTATTAAGAAAATAGTAATATAGTTTAACTATTGCTCAAAAAAAAAGTAATATAGTTTAACAATCTCAAAATTTCTTCATTTTCTTTTTCAACCTCGCGATGTGTCATTGATGTGAATCAAATTAATAAATATTCACGCTTGGGAAAAATATAGAATCGTCCATTTTCAAGCCAAACTATCACATTCAATATTTTACTGTATTATATGGTTAATATATGAATATTTTCTTTACTACTGTTATTCCCCTAATTCATCATTTGGAAAAAAAAGAGAACAAAAAAAAACACTAAAAGAGCCAAAAGTAAATCAGATCGGTTTAGCCGGTTTGAAACCGACGAATAAATAGACCAAAATTACATCCTTTAACCGACTCGCTTCCACCGCGATAGATACTTTTCATCCCCTTGTTATAACGTGGGATGACAGGTTGGAGCGAAGTCTGGTGCATTTCATGTAAGATTTTACTTTCAACACGGTTCGTCAGAAACAATGGACCACTTCCCTGACTATCCTTTTATTATTGTTATTATTATTTATGATTATATTTACTTCATTTCTTACACATCAAAGAGAGAGTCAAGCTCCACATATATTTAGATACAAATAATATTTACTTGTCATCTACTAAAAGCTTGGATTGATATATGGTGGATTCACTTATGTGTATCTTTGTCCCGTTGCTATTTCTAGTATCATTTGTATTTCTTTTGACAAAGATTTCTATCATTTGTATTATATACAATCACGCGGCTTTAAAATGTACTACCATATTTTTGGGTGTCTGACAGTTGTATTAATCATAAAACGTATATAATTTCACTCCGGATCCAAAAACAATTTGAAGAATACTTGTTTTCGACTAGTAGATTTTTTGGGTTTGTACTGACACAAGAAAATAAAGATATTCATAAAATCATGTTGCAAATAATCTAATATGATTGTTAGAAATTAAGCAAATAATTCTTTTCTAGTAAAGACTGTATTTTTGTTTTCACTCTTAGAATTAATATCGGTAATATTGGTTAGCTAATTATAACGATAGTCTTTTATATTCAAAACCCAAGTACTATATATAAAAGTAACGTTAGGTGACTACTAGCATTAGTTTACATGGCAACAAGAAAACCTTCTGTAACAGTTTGTTATAACTGATATCAATCTCTCCCTCTAATGAGTAACAACCCTGGTTTTCTTTTGCTATATTTTACCACCAAGCACTTGGCGAATTTATACAGAACCATTAAAAGTATATATGTATTGATCTTATATGGCATTTCATATTTTCTTGTGAACTAATTGATTAATTCACCTAAGCTGAATATGTTGATACTAAACAAATTGGTTAGACGGCGAATACGAGAATTGTGGAAAATGGAAAATCTAGTTGGTCAATTGGTCTCAAAGGCCAAAATGATTATTTATTTTGAGGTTTGAGGGGAAAAGGAAGGAAATAAATATGTGTACGGTCTGATTCGTTTTTCCCCTACCACTTGGCACTTGCAAACGGTTATTTAAGTAACAGTGATTGCTGACACTTTGAAATAATCATAATAAATTACTATAAATTGTGTCAAATTATTCAATTATTAAAATCAAAAACTGATTTTTGTTAGCATTTACAGTTATGGAAGATTGTGGATGAATAAATAAATATAAAAATATTTTAAAAATTATATTTTAAAATTAAATATTATAAATAAAAGTGTATATTTTAATTTAGATTTACAAGCAGTATCATAATTTATATTTATAAAATTTTACACCAAGAATATTCATTATATTATTCAAACATAAATATATATACACATATAAACCAAACAAAATTTCTTTTCTAATATAACTTTTAAAATTTTTAATCAAAATGATAACTTGCTCAAAAAATAAGTAAATAATTAAACATAATATTTTTATTATTTATATTATAGTAATTATTATAATAAATTTTTAATAATATTATAATGTCTAATATTAGTAATTTTTATTAAACCGATGTGACATCTTATAATTAACTAATCATATATATTTTGTTTACCCATTTATAACTATTGTATCAGTCATATGAATAACTTAATAATGCTTAACATGCAACCACCTATATCTGCACCGTAACCATACTTGTTATTACTGCGTTTCAACCAATATATACTGAGTCATAAATCCTAAGGGTGACGAAATATTAACCTACTATTGTGTTGCCACCTGAATCTAGGGGTGGGCGCAAGGCGAGTACTTGCATTTTTATGTATACTTGATACTCGTCTTGCCTTGAACAAGTAATGAATTTTTCGACTTGGTACTTGCCTTGTCGAAAACGAGTACTTGTTATATCGAGTACTTGTCCCAAAACATGTTACTTGCAAGTTACTTGTCTTATTCGATTATTTACTACTTACAAATACTTATGAATTATTTGGATATATTTCCAAGTTTCTAAAAATTACTTAATAGATAATATTCTATTAGAGAAGGTTATGAAATTTTGTTTTGTTTACTCGACTTGGTAAAAACACGAGAGTTATTTCAAATAAAATATTTGCACCTAATATAAAAAAGAAAAAGGAATATAATACATATATCTCGATATGAAAGTACTGTTTACTTCTTACAACATATAAATATCAATTTAGGACTTTGGTTTTTATGGTTTAATTATCATTTTTTCAGTCGAAAACAAGTAACGAGTAATATCAAGAAGAGTCGTTAACTTTTTTTGTAACACTTGTTACTTGCCTTGTACTTACAAGTAGCAAAACTCAACGGCTTGATACTTAACTTGACAACGACGAGTACTTGAAAAAATGAGGCGAATACGGGTCAAGTAACGGGTATAAGGCAAGTAACGAGTATTCGTGTCCATCCTTAGTACTAGGTTATTGATATGCTGCAAATTAAACAAGTATTTATGTTACAAGTATCAAGTATTATATTACAAGTATCAAGTAACGGGTAACAAGTAATAAGTAACAAGGCAAATACCTAAAAATAAAATGATACTTGGTACTTGCCTTGTACTCGCGAGTAATGAAATTTGATGACTTATTACTTGCCTTGATAACGTCAAGTACTTGAATTTGCGAGGCAAGTACGGATCGAATAACGAATACAAGGTGAGTATTAAGTAATAGTGCCCAGCCCTACCTGAATCGGTTTCTAAAAAAAAATGATTCGATTTTTAATTTTAATGTAATAATTAAGTCTAACTTTTTTACTTTGTATTTAAGTGATGAAAGTTATCATAGTTGTTTGAGATTGCTATTTTAAGTACCTCAAAACTCCAGAAGATGAAGATAATAGTTTGCTTTATTTAGTTAGCTGCTTGAATCACATGTGAACTTTATTATTTTATACTTTCTCTGTTTCTAAATGTAAGTAGTTTTAGGAAAAAATGTTTGTTTGAAAATATAAGTTGTTTTCACATCTCAATGCATATTTTATATTAATTAAATATTGTGTAACCAATAAAATAATCTATGCATTTTTATGGTTGGTCAAATGTATACATTAAATGTTACTTTTAAAAGATTCAAAAATTTCTTAATATTGATACTTTTAACTAAAACTACTTATATTGAGAATAAGAGGGAGTATTTTCTAATCACGGAAGTGTGTCCTTTTCACTAAATGAAAAGAGATATTCGTGTTGTATTTTATTCAGCTAAATAAAAACTTAGTATATTCAATTTATTTTAATACTTATACTATAAATATATGAGAGAGAAAAAAACAAAAAAACTATACTTCAATCGTCACTTGACGATTTCACACCTTATGTTCACATCACCTTATAAATTAATCAAAAAATCTATATTCTTCTGCCTCTCTGCTTCTCCTCTCTTTCAAAGACGCCTAACCCTAGAAAAACCTCTTATTATCTCTTTACTCACCAAGACTTTGATCCCAGTAATGGACCGACGTAACCCTTTTCACCACCACCATCAGCTTCATCACTTGATCCAACAGCAACAGCTCCCTCCACCGCCGCAGAGCACGGCAGCGGCGATGGAACTCGGTGCTGGAGGAGGAGGCGAGAGAATCCCACAGTGGAGCATGGATGAGACAAAGGAGCTTTTGGGTATAAGAGAAGAGCTTGATCAGACTTTCATGGAAACCAAACGTAATAAGCTACTTTGGGAAGTCGTCGCCGCTAAAATGGCCGACAAGGGTTTTGCTCGGAGCGCGGAACAGTGTAAGAGCAAGTGGAAGAACCTCGTCACTAGATACAAGGTTACCTTCAACTATCTATCTATTTATTATTCCCTTTATATATACTCTCAGTTAAAAATACATACACCTGTTTTTTTTTTTTTTTTGCTTAAACTTTGCACATACATACACCTGTTGATGTTGTTCTATGATCATTATTACGAGTATATGCATGCATCATGGTTAGAAGTATGCTATATCATTCTAAAAATGATGATTATGTGTATGTGTTCTTTCTTGCACAAAAAAGTGTATGTATTCTTTCATTTGCGGTGAGTATATGCATATTGGAAACCACTCAGCTAGTCTATACGTGAGGTATATACTATATGAACTATATTACATACTTCAATTAATGAGTTATACCTAATCTTTTAGGTTGTTTAGACCGTGCCATTAGTGGAAACAAGTTAGATATTAGACTTTAATGCGTTTAATTAATGGTGAGTTTCATGATGCGGCTTTGATAATGTTCACATTTGATCCGTTATACACTAGTACTATAGTATATCTCTTTTTTTGTTTTGTTTTGTTTATCACACTGCTAATATTTCACATGGTAATTGGTGAGTAATTAAGTAATATATATCTCGTGTTCATAAAATGCCACAAAGAAAAAAAAAACAATTATCGTTATAATATATAACGGATGCATGAAACCTTACCTTAAGTATTAAGAAACGTTTTACTAGTCACGTGATAATTG
Source organism: Brassica juncea (assembly GCA_018703725.1). Classification (NCBI taxonomy): domain Eukaryota; kingdom Viridiplantae; phylum Streptophyta; class Magnoliopsida; order Brassicales; family Brassicaceae; genus Brassica; species Brassica juncea. Next base: position 49,553,685 of record CM031939.1, read on the forward strand.
AATACGTCTACATATGTAAATACGCCGTACGTTAAGTACAAGGCAACAAAAGTAGCATGCATAATATTAAGTTACATGCATGAAAAACATACGGTCACTTGGCTAGAAACGTGCAGCGTATGCCAATAGTGTTATATTTACATGCGTGAAAAACATATAGTCTGTGTATATGCACTACATATATTACATATTGAATATGTATGGGACAGGTGTGTGAAACGACTGAGCCAGAAGCTATTAGGCAGCAGTTCCCATTTTACAACGAGATCCAATCGATTTTCACAGCAAGAATGCAAAGATTGTTGTGGTCAGAACCAAGAACTTCTTCAAAGAGAAAACATAATCAGTTTTCATCTGACGAAGAAGAAGAAGATGCTGAGGAGCTAAATCAAGACATCAACGAGAAATTATTGTCTTTCGTCGAGACACACAAGAAAGATGCAGAAGTGATTAATACTAGTACTTCTACTAATCCAAAAAAACGTGCGAAAAAAGGAAAAGGCACTAGCAAAGCTGAAACCGCGGGCTGTACATTGAAAGAAATGTTGGTGGACTTTATGAGGCAAACGGTGAAGATGGAGAAAGAATGGAGAGAAGCATGGGAGATGAAGGCGAGAGAAAAGGAGAATAGAGAGAAAGAGTGGCAGAGGAGAATGGCGGAGCTAGAGGAGGAAAGAGCCGCCGCGGAGAGGAAGTGGATGGAGAGAGAGGATGAGAGACGGCTGAGAGAAGAAGCTAGGGCTCAGAAGAGAGATACTCTCATTGATGTTTTGCTTAATCAGCTTAAAAGAGAGCACGATGATGATCAACATCAAGGCTTCTAAATTTTTCTATTTTATTTAAGCATGGGTTAATTATAGCTAGTTCCTTAATTAGTTACTTAAATCTCATTTTAATCATATCTAATTAATGTCTGTTTTCTTAATATGAGTAACTGGAAGTTGAAATCGACAAATCAAAATTTGATATATGTCCATGATTTGTTAATTTTCTTTTTTTACTTGAAACTCAACCAGATCCCATCGGATTAAATTTCTTGTTTGCTAAGGTCAATTTCTTATAGGTGTCCAAAATCAAATTGGTTTAGTATTTTTTGCTACTTCAGTCTGCTGCTAATAAGAATGCCTCATATTTTTTAATCACTCGATAAACAAAAACTGAACAAAAGTCTTAATTCTCAATTCACATTTGGCCCACTCACCGCGTTATTTGTTATCATATATAACGTATATTCTTGAGTTATGGATTTGATTTCTTTCTTTTCTAAGCTTGCAAGAGACAGCTACCAAATGGTAGTTAAAAAAAAAACAGCTACCAAGCAGATCGCCACACAGTTACAACAGTGTCCTAGGGGGTTTTGTAATTAACATTTCGTATATAAAAGGGGGTCATCATTTGATCCATCAGCTCATTTGGATAGAAGTTGAACCTTAGAATTAGTAAGCACTAAAAGGTCCACGAGTACAAACTTTTTTTTTTGAAAATACCAATACAAACTTTCATGAATCGCTTTTGCTTTCTTAATTTATTTTTACCAAATAATTTTTTTTGGTAGACTAGATCAAATATTTATAATTTGAAGTTTGAATAAGGTAGAGTGGGAAAATACCATGTGAACCCCAAACGAAAAAAGTAGAAACATACAAAAAAACGTCAAAGAAGTAACGTTAGAAGGAGACCATAATTTGCATGTGACATAGACATAAAGGAAACAGACAGTACGTATTTCGAAGCTACGGGGTTCTGCAAACTTCAGAAGAAAACTGATATGACTGTTTTCGGACCATGTAATTTATTTTAAATTGTTTCATATTATCATTAATAATTTAATATCCCATCATATCAAATTTGATTTCATTCTTTATGGCAGAGCATCTCCAATCATGATACACCAAATTTGATATTTTAGTGCAAATCTTTTTTGCCTTCTCCAACCATGACATCAAACATTACACCAATAATATTATTATTTAATATTTTCAATTTTAATATTTTTTTATACTTTTATTATTTGAAATTGATAAATAATTATTTTATCACACTTAAATATTATGTTTGTTAAATTTTTGTAATTTTATGTTTATAAAAGTTATTTATATTTATATTTTTTGTTTAAATTATATACCTATTATGTATTTATTTTATATAAAATATCATATTAAATTACAAAATATTAATTATGAAAACATGTAATAAAATAATACATTTATTTTAATAAAATTTGTATTGGTTAGTAATATAATTTAACTATATTATGAAATAAAATAGAACAAAATTGTTATTTTAATGTTTGGTGAATTTAATAGTATTACATAAATTTTAAATTATTTACTATTAAATCTAACTTTACAATAATTTAATATTTTTAATTATTCATTACTGACTAAATATAATTTAAATAAAAATTATAATTGATATTTTAAAATAAGAAATATGTTACAATATAAAATAAATAATAATAAGCATTTAGTGATTGCTAAATAAAAATGAAATAAAATATAAAAATTCTATGATATTTTATTTTTTACATTATAAAGAAAATGATGATAATCACTTAGTGATTTCTTATTTGAAAATAAAATAAAAAATATTTTAATTATTTAAAATATAATCAATACAATATTTTTATGTTTATTTATAAATTTGAACTGATTAATAATAATAATTAAACTATATTATTAAATGAAATATAATAAAATATGTATATAAGTATTTGGTGCGATGAACAGTGTTACACCAAATTTGATCTAACACTATTCACTCTATACTAAATTTGGTAGGATGGTGTCTATCTTTTTTAGTATTCCATTAGAGATGAAATCACACCAAATTTGTTTTTTTTGGTGTTCCATTGGAGATGGTTTTAGGAGTCATCAGAGATTATCCTTGTGCTATTTGGTCATCGTGTGATTAGCAATAATTAATTCACACCATTAACTTAAATTCAAAATGTAAAATATTTCCGTACATTAATTTATTTTTCGCCAATTAAACTTTCGCAGTTCATTTTAAGGTCAAATATAGATCAATAGGAAAACATAAACTATATGCATCACAACAATTTCAGGAATTATGAAATGATGATAAATACGGTTGTTGTGAGTCCTTTGGTTAACGATTGGATGACCAGATAATGACAGAACGACATAATTTGATGGAGGATTGTAAATTAAAAATCAAACTAGATACAGCAGTTCATCAACTAACTGGTCCATAACAAGGTCAAGAATCTCCTGACCAAATTCAACACAAAATTCTTCAACTTGAGTGTAGTCAACGGGTTTAGTTGACGATGTGGAAACCCAAGTTGAAGACTTCATGTCATCTTCAGACAGATCCGAGAGCATATTCATTAGCTTTGTGATAAACTCTGTCTCTTCAGAATCACTGTTGGTATTATTGTTGTTTTCTTTCTTGGTATTTGTTCTTGTTCTTGCTGGTGATGAAGAACATGAAGATTTTGCTGTTGTCTCTACTTGCTTCGTTGACAACTCCGATGCACTTTCTGAATCTCCTGTTTTTTTTTTTCAAATTAAAGTAAGATTTAATAATATATTTTTTGGGGGAGATAAACATAAAAATTCTTGAAGGTGGGTAAATCTTGACAAAGTCACATTTATTTTTTCTCCCAATAACAAAGTCTCATTTATGCAGCTTTTTACAGTAAAACCAAGAAAGATGTTCAAACATTAAATCAAAACTGTCCTTGTTTGAATTCGGAATTATATTAATTTACGTTGAAGCTTAATGTCATAGTGGTCAAAATTTGAATAAGTCTAATGAATATGATATACTAAAGTAAGTAATTTAAATGAATTAAATGTTGACTAAAATTTTACCAGCAAATGCGATTTAAAAAGGTCAGCAACTACGTTCAAATTTTATTTTTAAAAAGATTTAGAAATAGATACATAGCAATAAAAAAATTGTTTTTCACATGATACATAGTTATTGATTATAAAAAGGAATATATATATATATGTATTTTTTTAACACTATTATATATATGTATATATATATATATTTAAAAAAAAATTTGTTAAAGAATAATAGTAAGGAATATTAACTTTGTAGACTCACCTGAGAAATAGTAGTCATCATCAAGGATTAGATAATCATATAGATCTCGATCAAGAACCGAAACCGGACTCGCATTTGATTTATTTTCCGGCGACTCTGTCTCTTTTCCGCTAAACTCATCCGCCGGAATGTTCTTTGATTCACCTCCTCCTAGAAGCGCCGTCTTCTCGGAGGACTTACTCTTAGACGGAGAAAGAAACCATCGAACTTTCTTAGCTCCGTTAACATGATCACTTCGGTTCTCACTCTTCTTCTTCTTCTTCGCAACTTTCCTTGGCTCGTCTATAAACTTCTTGGCCACTTTCTCGTTCTCCTTCTTCTTTTCCGGAGGTGGCAATGGCGGCTTCTTGGAGTCTTCTAGTACCTTCTCGAACCTTTTAGACCTCGATGATCCCACAAGTTCCCTCTTCTCGTCCAACTTGTCGAGATACATCAGCAAGAAGTCGTGCTTCTTCTGTTGTTGGTTCGAGCTCGATCTCGCAGAGGTCGGGACTATCTCTCGGAAGGAAACCGACGCTCTAACTCTCCTGCACGGGAGATGTCCATCTTTCTCGTCTTCTTCTTCCTCCTCGTTAACTCTTAGGATATAGTCCATGAAGTTAACCGATTTGCTCCGTGCGACAGCCGAACCGGAATCTTCAAAGTACCTAAACCGGTTTGATCCCGGTGCGGGGTTATCTAGACCCATGAGTTTGGCTACAACGTTTGGAAGAGGAGGAGGGTGAGGAGAGACGTCATCTTCTTGGGTTTGGATTTCGGTTTTTGTCTCTTTCTTTGGCTCTTCGATTTCTTCGTAAGTGCTTAGTAACTGGAGTGTTTCGTCAGAGTCGAGAATGTTGTCGGAAGGGTGGGTTTGTTGGCTGCCGGAACATAAAAGACGGCGGACAACAGCCGTGAGGCAGCCGGTCTTTGGGTTGGCTCGTTGGGCCATGGTGATGGATGACGTGATGTATGTATGAGTCTATGACAAGTTGAAGAGTAGAAAGAGTGTGTTGAGATTTGAGAATGTGCGAGACTTTCTTGATATTTATAATGACAAGAAGGACAAACCATTACTTGTTATTTGTGAAGGCCCACCAACTAGGTAAATCATAGCAAACTATATGTTTAATCAAATATATATTTTTGTTAAATATTGTAATAGCTTGATATTAAAAATCAATTGGTTCGGTAAACGTTTATAATTTAGTTTATTTATGGCAGGGACAAACAATTTCTCATTATTTAGTTCACTTCGCATATTTACTGATCTTTCCCAATTTTGAAAGAATTACTATTCATGTTAAGTTTTTCCATAAATAAATATGTTCTTGTTGTTCTACAATGGATAACATATGTCTTAAATCAATGATTCCACCATTATATTTAACTTTATACACATTTTGTAGTCCTGATTTTTTTTGTTAACAATTAGTAATAATAACATGTAAAGATAAAAGTGCCAAGGATAGATAAAGTAGAATTAACTAAAGTGATATAGAGAAGAAGATTCTGTTTTCTTTTTCAAACTCAACGGAAGGAAATAAACTTCGAAACTTTTGTAAAGATCAGGAATTAATAATGAGTGGCCTTATCAGTTATTTCAAAATAAAGGTCATGCAATAGGAGGTTTTTTCAGTCACGTAGTCAAGTTTTAAACTGGTCGAGTTTTGTTCTTGTTGATTTAAAGCTTTAGCGTGTCATATGTGATTGACTTATAAGAGATGAGATAATTCAAATGTCAATATTATTTCAAGTTAAAGTATTGGTTTTCAAATCCTATAATTTTTGAAACTAAAATATATAATTTTTTTAGCTTTTTTATAATTTTATAGTGTTTAGCGGCTAAGTCTTTTTTTTGTCACAAAGCTGCTAAGTCTAAAATAAAATGATTATTTGGCTTTTTTCTGTTAGAGGTTTAGTAATTCTTTGATTTCTTAAGATGCAATCTCTATCCAACGTGACGTTTATACGATATGTGATTTGCTTTTAGAAGTAGCAAAGCTAGTTAGCAAGAATGGTAGTATATTAACAAAAGTAATCCTCTAACTTGATTCTCGTTGCGCTCTGCACGGTACGAAAATTAAGTTGATCAATTGTATATACTTTTTAATGAATTGAGCAATAATATCAAATCATTATAATATATACAAGACTGGCGGGATCAAGTTTCGAATAGTAGCTAGAATCTTCAAAAGATGAATATTATAAAGCCACAAAAGGCGTATTCGAAACATATCTATTTCAATTTAATATTTTTTAATTTTCTGGTAAAATTTCAATTTACTATTGTAAAAGCATATATGTAATATTGGAGTTTTAGAGCATTGGCTTCAAGGTACTAACTGCGTATGATTGGCATGATTATTATGTATGATTAGTGGCATGTGTTATGATGAATATTCCATGTACGTGATATCAAATTATATCAAAAGTTTTTTTTTTGCTACGAATAATATCAAAAGTTCCTCATATAGATCTCTCAACATTTTAAAAAAAAAATCAACAAATATACATTATACGTAAAAGAGCTATGCATATTAAAAATCTTATTGTTTGATCTATTTTTTGGCCAATTCAACAATCAATTTGAAAGTATTGCGTCGGTATAAAACATGTATATAGGGTGAAACAAAATACTTGGTATTTTTGTTGCCTTTTTAGGATATGATGCTAATTGACATGTTTTCAAGAAATCTCAAAATTACTTTTTTTTTCTTTAAAACGACAGCTTTACCGCTTTACTATCTAACTATTTCATCTGATAAGGTATGAAAGATTCCATATTCAAATTCGAAATGTTAAAAGAAAAGAAGAGGTGGTATAAAATATTTACATATACCTTTCTACTTTTCCTTTTCTACACATTTTTCAAATTAAAAACACGATAAGTTTTTTCTCTGCGTGGCGTCATTTTCAAAGCTGAAGTAGAAAGCAGTTCGGTCGCTTAGTTCACACCGGAAAAAAGAAGCTAACGAAAGAAGCAGAGAGACAAATCTAAATAACTCACTGTCGCGCGTGAAAAGATTGCCACCGATGAGACTTGCCAAGCTTATCAGCTCTCGCGATCGACCAATGCACATGTGTTTCTTTCTTCTCCGCAAGTCTCCAAATTAATACTACCTTTTCTTTTAAGAAATAAATTAATAGCTCATCTATAAAAAAAGTCTGTTAAAAAAAAAAGCTCATCTATAAAAAAAAACAAACGTAAAACACAATGTAACCTGTTGACAAATAAAAATTCATCATAATTTTACGCAAATGTATATTGAAGTAGGTTTTCATGCGTTTGCATTTCATAGTTTAACAAACATTAATCAGAAAAATAAAATACAAGACTTGGTAATATATAATGAGAGGTTGACATTATAATCTGATGTTCATACTGAAATTAATAAAATAGTCTCGATATCTAAATAGTTTATTCTCAATAAATATTTAAAATATTATAATGATTTTAAATCAGTGTTTTAACAAACAAACAAATTCAGTGTAATAATTATGCAAAAGCAAACTATATTACGTAACCAAGGGGCAGAACCTAATACGAGTCATAATTAAAACGTGAAAGTCTTCTTGCATATCAGATTTGAGAAGAAATGAATGCACAGGAATAGCTTTGATTGTTTCATTTTAAAAATATCTCATGGCGGACAACGTTAACATGAGAGTTATCTTTTATATATTCGTACGTTTGTGTGGAAAACTGAATTCAGACTAACTCGTTGTTTGACTATCACAAAAATCACACACACTGGTTTGTCATGATCAACATTAAACTCGAGTAGTCTGTAGCTTATATAACCGATGCCAAGTAAAAGATGGCTTGATTTTTGTAGCTTCTTGTGGAATTTGTTTTCTTCATAATATATAGCTTATTCTATGATGCACTGCCTATATATAGTATATGGTAATTTTTGTTTTCTCAAAAGTTCAGTATCCTTAAGAGTGTAAGAGTCAGGGATATGTATTTACTATTTGTCTCTTATGTTACGCATCATATATTACATCGTCGTAATTTCCAATAAATCCACATATTTAGTTCGAACTATCTATTCAATGGGAATTCCCCAATCTTCTACAAAATCCAAAATCCCACTATTAGCTCAAATACATATGGAAACAACTTGTGGTTCGTGAACATTAAAACGAGTTTCTAATCGTTATCAACAATGGGGATGTAGCTCAGATGGTAGAGCGCTCGCTTAGCATGCGAGAGGTACGGGGATCGATACCCCGCATCTCCATTATTTCATTTTAATTCATGTCTTCATTCTATGAAATGATCTTAAACAAGAGCAATGACGAAAAGTATGTTGCAACATTTCCCACTAGATGCATAATTAGTTGCACAAGTAGAAGCCTAATGATGTGTGTGTTTGCCTTTAATAATTGATGTAATTATGATCAAAACTAAAAATAGCTAAAAGAAACTATTGATGGTTTTACAAGCAACACCAACTATTGTTGGTGTATGTTCATTTCGTTTTCATGTGCCATTGACAAATTGGATATGTGTTTTCTCCGGTTAACCTGATTGCGATGGCGAAGCTAGCAATTCGTCAACTATTTGGTCCTCACTTTAAAAGACCTTTTAAGAATGATTATTGATTAGCGATTGATTAACCCTCCTAATCAAATTGATATTTGCTTTTATAACTTCCGTGCGTGTCAATTGTCATGGAAGTCATTCTATGCTTTTTCCCAAAGATGTATGTTCTATATATATGTTTAAGCCTGTAACCGTAGTTATTTTTTTCAGTATCCAACATGAATGATGACAGTACATAAAGATAATTGATGAAAAGATACAATTAAACAGAAGACGTCATAACGATTTATTATATGGCAAAAAAGACCTATTGAATGACAATGTGCATTTCACGTTTACAGATTGTAATCAATAGAAAAAAAACCCAATCATATCAAAACTTAACCTCCCTAACCACATGTTTATTAAATTGGGAAAAAGATGGGAGGCAACACATCCAAACATGACTTTAGCTTCACTCCTACTCAACCCTTAAATTCCCCAAATAAAAACCAAACACTCCCTCAACACCTTTCTCTCTAATTTCCAAACCCGACAAGTTTCCCACAGAAAATTAACGTAACGGTTTTTGCCACTATGAGCTTCTTGGTTCCCAGCAGAGGAACCAAGATTCCTCTCTCAGTCATCGTTCTTGTTCTCTGTGGTTTCATGTTCTTCGTTCTCTTATACACCGAAAGAATCAGCTTGATGTCCTCTTCCACTTCGCCTTCTAATGTCCTCAAGTTAAAGTCTTGTCCTAGGAAAGACATTACCACGAAACCTAGTAAGAACATGCGTGATACCCGAATCTCAAACTCTGTTTTGCCTGATTTTTTTCTTCTCTTGCGACACAAGTAATCTCATAAATTTTCTCCCCTTGTTGGTTAGAGGAGAGAGTTCAGGAGGAAAAAGTACGAGAGGAGAGATCAGAAAATATGGATGTGGTGGACGACAGGTTCGAATTCGATCCAGAAGAGTGTAATGTTGCAGCCGGGAAATGGGTTTACAATAGCTCAGCTGAGCCACTCTACACGGATGAGTCATGTCCATACATCGACCGTCAATTCGCTTGTATGAAAAACGGAAGACCAGAAACTGATTATCTTCGGTGGGAATGGCAGCCTGATGACTGTACTATCCCACGGTAAACTATACATGTATATATATATATATTCAAAAGCCTACTAAGTCTAGTTATTGGTCTAAGTCAGAATCTCTAATTTTTTTTTTGTTTTGGGAACAGATTTAGTGCGAAGTTAGCAATGAACAAACTCAGAGGAAAGCGATTGCTATTTGTTGGAGATTCGTTGCAACGAAGCCAATGGGAATCGTTCGTGTGTTTGGTTGAATCAATTATACCCAAAGGAGAAAAATCAATGAAACTTGGCCAAAAACACTTTGTTTTTAAGGCAAAGGTACATATACGTTTGTAGATCGTTTGTAACTTGCGCAAACCTTGTTAGGAGATATCACTGTACCTTGTGTCTCAAGCAAAGCTTATATTTGTAAGTTTCTCCTCTTTCATGTTTTTTTTTTATAGGAATACAATGCGAGTATAGAGTTCTACTGGGCACCGTATATTGTGGAATCGAACACGGATTTGCCTGTGATTTTGGATTTGAAGAAAAGGATAGTGAAAGTGGATTCAGTGGAAGATCGATCCAAGTATTGGGAAGGAGCTGATATTCTAGTATTCAACACTTATGTTTGGTGGATGAGTGGAATCAGAATGAAATCTTTGTGGGGTTCATTTGGAAATGGAGAGAGAGGTGCGGAGGCTCTAGACACAGCAGTGGCTTACAGGCTAGGGCTCAAGACATGGGCTAACTGGGTTGACTCTACCGTTGACTCTAACAAGACCAAAGTCTTCTTCACCACCATGTCTCCTACTCATTCTAGGTAAACACATCTAGTCTTATAATTAGGTGCACAGCAGCAGTAAATGCGTAATGCAAACGCATGAATATAAAAAACGATGGTTGATATAAGAAAATGTAATATTTTCACTCACACACATATGTATATATATAATTTGAAAAAAAAAAAAATATATATATATATATAATATAATGCAAACAATGATTCTAACATACATAAAAACAATCAAAACCATAATCTATAGTGGTTGCTTTTGTGATTAACCTAAAGTAGTGTTGTGTAAAACGTGCAGGAGTGCGGATTGGGGGAAGCCAAACGGGCCGAAGTGTTTCAACGAGACAGAGCCAGTAAAAGATAAGAGCTTTTGGGGGACTGGCTCCAGCAAGGAGCTGATGAAAGTGGTGTCAAGCGTCGTGAAGCACATGGCCACGCACGTGACTGTCATTAACATTACGCAGCTGTCCGAGTACCGCATCGACGCACACACATCCGTCTACACCGAGACAGGGGGCAAGATGCTAACGGCTGAGGAGAGGGCTGATCCAATGCGTCACGCTGATTGCATACATTGGTGCCTCCCTGGATTGCCCGATACGTGGAATCGGATCCTATTGGCTCATCTGTAAATAGAAAGAGCTAGGAAACTGATGCTGATGAAAACGGGAAAACCAACGTCCTCTCTCACTAATGTCTTCTTGTGTTGTCAGAAATTTGTTTGAAAAAAAAAAAAAAAATCTATGTGGTTGTAACGTGGTAAACGAGACGTAAAGAAATTGAAAAAAGGAAAAAAAAAAAAACAAAAGAAGAGTATGCTATGGCAAGAAAAACGCAAGTGAAAAAATTGAGGAAAACAAAGAAAAAGAAAAGTCTAATGGGTTTAGTGCAAGTAATTAGTTCATTTATTGATCGGGAGTTTTTTTATTTTATCCAACAAAATCTAAACTAGACTAGAAGGATTCCGAATCTACGAGTCATTTCGGTGGAACCGAATCAAAATATACCATAGATGGTTGAATCTGAGCAAAGGCATATGTTGAATGCTAAAATGAATGAAAAACTCCTTACATCGGTGATATTCTTCTATATAAATAGTGTGAATAAATTCGGTTGCAAACATCACCTCTTTGATTAATAGGTTTCTATGCATTCTATTTTCGTTTAATTATTTTAAAATTTCCACAAACCAAATCCGGACCGTAGTAAATCGGATTGTGCATCCAATCAAAAACCCAAAAAAATGACCCGTTTAGTTGTGACATAAACAACATCTGCTAAAGCACAAGGGGAGGATGGGCTGAGGCCTATAATTGAAAACATGGGCCTGTAGTAATATAACCCGTTGGATCTTATTAGAGAGCTATGCGTGTGACAGTCCGATGGTAAGTGTAAAACCCTAAAGGGACTCATCGCCGTCACGAGGAAGTTGTATATACCCCTTTCTTCCTTCTTCTTCTTTTGCATCTCAATTCGATATCTTATCTCTTGATTCAGCTGAAAATTCGATCTATTGTTTGATTCTATTAGTTTTTCTATCAAAATTTTAGAGGATTTGAATACAAATTTTTTTTGTTTATTTTTGGGATGTTTAAGCTTCATTCTCTGACTGATTGGATTCTTATTAAAGTTCCTCATCGGCTCGTTCATATTGAAGCGAGATAAAACTCAACTTACACGCTGGTCTGCTGCGTCAGCTTACTATACGCTGCAGCGTAGGAAGAATGAGATATTTTAATTTTGTAATTATGCCGTTGTTGATTTTCGTAGGCTTGTCCTGATCAAAGTCATGACGTTACTATTGAATCTATGAATCTGAGGCTCTTTGTTTTATCATTATTACTGATTTTATAATTTTTTTTTCTAAAATTTTCCTAGTGAGGATTAATTATCAAAAGCTATGGATTTGATTATTAAATCATATTCATATGATGCTATATTGTCATAGTTACTCTGATGGGAAATATTAGTTTTGTTACATAATGTATTTGATTGTTGTTTTAAATACAAAGGCAACTTTTTGCCGAGTGAATCGAATATCGATATCTCTCTTTTTCCCAGTTGCCAAAATCATCTTATGGCTGCGTGAAGATTACTTTGATCGGTTATGTATTTTTCAATGTAACCGATCTTTTCTTTTGCTGCTACATTTTTATCAAAAATATACAAATTTTTGATTTTTTTTTCAAGAGTACAAAATTGTGATTTTACTGTTTGTAATCCTAAAAACTAGGGCCGTTCAATATGGTAAAACCGAATCATACCGAACCGAACCGAAATAGACAGTATGGTTTGGTTTTCGTATATACATATAAACCGAATGGATATGATTTCTAAAAACCGTAGGATTTGGATATGGTTTGGTTTATAACCGATTAAACCGAATAAACCGAACAGAACCGATTAAAAGTAAAACATTTAAATATGTATCTATTTTATAACGACATATGAAAATCTATTTGTTATATAGTTAAATTTTTGTTTATAACTATTACCCTATTTTTTATAGTAATAAAGGATCCTACTTTGTAAAACACTTGAACTGTAATTAAATAACAATACTAGGGGTGGGCAAAAAACCCAAACCGAATCGAACCGAACCGACCCAACCGAAGTTAAACCGAACCAAACCAAACCGTGTTCTTTGCATAACCCAATTGGTTCATGTTTTACTCAACCTGAATGGTTCGGTTTGGTTTGGTTTTAAACCGAACCAAACCGATAAACCCAATATACATATATGTATTAACATATTGTAAATTTTAGTTAAAGTTTCGTTTCCACATTTTCTTAACTTCCATATATTCTTAAAAAATTTCAAATATGATTCAAATAAATGAATAATACTATTATATATATTCTCTAATTCTAATACCTAAAGATTGTACTGAAAACAAAATCTAAAAACTATAAGCATCTATACCGTAATCGTCTTGTCTCGTTCATCTTCTCCAATTTCCATTATCTAAAAGTAAAATTATGTAACAGAGTTATAATAGGATCAATAAAAACAAAAAGGTAGATGCAAATAGTGTTTTAGTTTATAGATTTTGGAATGCTTACAAGTCTTTTTACGTTAATTTGATTAGCTATCATATTTTATAACCAACCCGAACTACCAAACTACACCATAATAAAGTAAACCGAACTAAATCAAAATCAAACCGAACTAAATCTAAACCAAACCGAACTAAACCCGAACCAAACCCAAACCAAAGCTACTTTGGTTTTAATTGGGTTGAATTTTATAAAACCCAAACTAACCAAACCAAACCGAACCCAAACCGAACCCGAAACTAAACCGATATGCCCACCCCTAAACAATACATCACAATCGAGGCTTCTTATTTTTTTAATTTTTTTTGATCTTTTTGCTTTATTTTAGTATTGACTAAATTGAAGTAAAGATTATAAATTTGATGGACAACAATTAGTGGAAATTCTTCTCAACTTTTTTCTTATCTATAAGCGAACAAAGTTTCGTGTTCAATCGAAGAACCATGACTTTGATGAACACTAACTATGAAGAGAAATTAGGACTCATACCAAAGAACTTTGAGCTATTGAGTTCTTTACCAATTACAACTATTTCGACCACTGTGTATATTAATCTATGACACTACTACCCCTACATATATTATAACACACTCTGCAATTGTAAATAGACAAAATCCAACACAAAGATTTGCTAAGATCTTATCTTATATCCTAATATCTCTTTCCCATGTCAAAACATTGTGAGTTCGCTCTCTCTTTTTTTATATTCAAATGTGAGTTCTCTCTCTTAACTCTCCTAATTGTTACAATTTTTTTCAAAATTCAAAATCAGTAGCTTTCTTTCTCTTTCATCTTTCCTCTGCTAGAATATTTTTCTTTCTTGCCTAGAAACGATTTGTTCTTAGAAAATTTCTAGAATTTGTTATTTGGAACACTTGTAAATGGAGAACAACGATGGGCAATCACCAACATGTCCAATCCTGAAGATAATTTTTTCCATTGTAGAAGAACCATTTAGGGTTACACCATAGCGTTAAATATGTGGGACTCGGAAAATTGATGAAGTTATTTTCTCTGTTGCAATTCTCTTTTGGATTTGACAGATAGAAATAGAAACAAAACATCATAGAAGAGTCTCAGTTGAGGACAACAACAGCTTCGTCCCCAAGACTAGCTCGACAAAAGAGAGCCTTCTTGAAGACATCTCGCTTACTGGCCAATTTATGGATCATCATCAAAAACTATCAAGTGAGACCAAGTTCTGATAAAAGTTGAATTGAATTTTGCTTTTGTCTCTGAGAAGTTAGTGGATCTCAGGCTTCTTACTATGCAAAGTCTTTTATATCTCAAAAAGAAGAAGATGAAAGAAACTTGTGGTATTTATGATGATGATGATTTGACCGAGAAGGTGTTGGAGTTGGATCCACGGAACACGACTTTGAGAACATATATTTAGCCGTGTAAATAATATTATATCAATTAGTCTTGTACATTAGATATGTATGATATTTAGTACAGATAACTCAATGATATTAGCTGGCTATCTTAGTACATAACAGACATTTAGATTGATCGCTATCACCTTCATTATGGTGCATCGTAGGATTTTATACCAAAATAGTAGAGGTTCACGTAATATATTAAATATGTTAGTGCATCGCAATAAACTAAAATAGTAGACGTTTATTGTAATATATTAGCCATGATACATAAGGCCATCCTTAAAGGAGGATCACTTTGCATGTGCTTGGGCTTTAAAAAATAAGATAAAATGAAAAAATGGGTTAAGATCAGTTTGACTGGGCTTGAACAAGATCTGTGCTAAGTCCAATTGATCAGGACGTGACATCTCCTGATTGGATGAAAATCATAAAAGAATATCATTTTTTGTGAAAATCCCAAATCGTAGGGTTTTCTTCTTCTTCTTCTCTCTCGCGACTCCACGAATGGCGACCAAAGCCATCACCGAGTTCTGTTCGATTTCCGACCAAAGCACACACTAAATCGATTCAGATCTCCGGCAAACACAACAAGGTATCATCGATCTTTTGTCTCCTCGTCTCCTTTGAGTGTAGTTCTCATCGATGTAGGTTTGTAGGTATGGGTTTAACTATAAAGTCGATTCTGAGAGGTTTAGGTTCTTAGAAAGTCGATGTAGTATATGGTTTGGTTTCTTTGTGTTCTGTTTACTGATTTCTGCCAGAAGGAAAATATGTTATCCAATCGTGATGATATCCATTGTTTTAATAAGTTTTGGTTCAATTTGATTTCTCTGTCAATTCATTGTATTGATTACAATAAGTCTTCTGTATAAATCAATCTGAAAATCCTTGCTTTGCTCTTTGATTACACTGCCATTAGTATATAAGAATTGCGTATGCTCTGTGTGAAACCAATACATACATTGATGAACCTTAACTTTCTCTTTTCCTTTGTTTCTGAGGATTGAAGTTGAGGATAACCAGGCTGAGAGTTCAACCGGATAAGCAACAACAAACAAGCCTTTATCCAAAGTAAAAGGTTAGTCATTTTTTTTTTATAGCCAATGCAAGAAATAAAATAGTACTTGATAGTTTTGTTTCCTGAATTGAGTGGTTGTTGTGTTTAGTTGAATAGTGTATTTTGGTTAGTCACTATTGGTTTAGTTCTCAAATATCAGTGATGTTTGTTTTCGTCTTTCCTTTTCTTGTGTAACAGTTTGGTTTTAGTTAACTACTGGTTTACTTTTTGTTTTCTAGTTTCATGGTTTAGTTCTCAAACTATAAATTGATATGAAAGCTTAGCAATAAAACACTCTAATATCTGTAATAAGTGTCTGATTTGATGGAAGTAGGTAATGGTTATTAGCTAAGAATTAACTACAACTACTCCCATTTAAACCCGAGACCAATACTCAATCTCTCTTCATCATCTTCTTCTTTGTATGAATCTGTTTCCTATGGATTCAAACAATAATCCTAGTAGTCAGTCTCAATCATACTTTAGTCTTCTTAACTTCCCTTATGATAGATTCTCTCCCAGTGTAAACTTCTCCTCTTCTCAAACCCAAACCCCTTTTCTTAGTCCACAACCGAGTTTCCAGCCGAGTCAACCTCCTAGTCAACCTCCTAGTCAACCAGAAGAGACACCAGAAGAGCGTAGGGAGAGAAGGATATGGTCCACACAAGATGACTTAGTCCTAATAAGTGGCTGGTTAAACACATCGAAGGATTCCATAGTTGGGAATGACCAAAGGGCTGGGTGCTTTTGGAAGCGTATAGGAGACTATTATGCATCAAGTACTCATGTACTTGATGGTGCTGAGCCAAGAAACCATGAGCATTGTAGACAAAGGTGGCAAAAGATTTCCCGGGAAGTGAGCAGGTTCTGTGGAACTTATGCAGATGCAAAGAGTGAGAAAGCTAGTGGCATGAATGATTTGGACATTCTGCAGAATGCTCACCAACTCTTCACTTTGCTGTACAAGAAGAAGTTTGGTTTGGAGTATGCATGGAATGTGCTGCGCTTTGAACAGAAATGGTGCGACCACACTCCTATGAACCCTACTCCGAAGACAACCAGCTCTAACAAGAGAAAAGCTGATGATGCAGCACCATCTACAGAATCTGTTGTTGGTGAGCATGAGAGCAGGTCTCCTGGTATAAAGGCAATGAAAAGGTTAAGGAACAAAGGGAAAGACAAGGTTGCACCATCTGCAAACATTAGTCAGCTCTGGGAGATCAAACAGAAGGATTTGGAGGCCAAGAAAGAACTCCAAAAGATGTCACTTCTTGACACTCTCATTGCCCGCAAAGACACTCTTGATGAAGATGAAAAAGTCATAAAAAAGAGCCTAATGCGTGAACTATTTAAGGAACTTTGATCTGTCTGTTTTAACTTAGTAGAAACTAAGTTTGTCTAAGTCTGTCTTTACTAAGTTTAATGAATCAGTATGTTTTAGTGAATCAGTTATGTAACCCTTGTTCGCCTATGTTTTAATGAATCAGTATGTTATAATTAATTGTGTCTGGTTCTTTTTAATTGCTATGTTTCAGTCTTGCACAATTGTAAATTAAAAACTGATTAGAATCTCTGTTTTTTGGGTTTCAGGTTCAAGAAGACATGGGACTTGATTCTATCTATGACTATGGAATAAACAGCCCATTAGACTATAGTTCTGAAGACGAGGCTGATAGCAGTTACTATGCTCTGCAACTTGGTCTTGCTGAGGTTGAAGCTGAAGAGGAGGCTGATAGCAGTCACTATGCTCTGCAACTTGGTCTTGCTGAGGTTCAAGCTGAAGAGGAGGCTGAAGCTCTGAAGACGAGGCTGCAACTAGGTGAGCAGAGGTTGGTGAACCTGGAAAGGCTTGTTGCTGAGTTAGGTGAGAAGAAACCATTGTTTCAAATGGTTGTTGTTTGCTTCACTGTGTTAGTTTTGGCAGTGGCGATAATCATGTTTGCTTAAGAAGGTTAGAATGTCGGATTAGTAATGGTTAATTTGTGAAATACTTTGACTCGGATTTGTAGACATTTTGCTTTCTTTTGAAAGCTACTCAGGACGTTTCTTTTGAAAGCTACTCAGGACTTGCTTTGACTCGGATTTGTAGACATTTTGTATTTTGTGTTTCAGGAGTCACATGTAGTTTGTGTTTTGTGTATTGGATTGTAGTTAAAGCAAGAGTCACATGTATTTTGTGTTTTGTGTATTTTGTGTATTGGATTGTAGTTAAAGTAAGAGTCACATGTTTCAGAAGGATAATGACAGGAATCACATGTATTTTGCAAGAGTCACAGGAGTCACATGCCATTGGATTTCACCTATAAACCAAGAATCACGAACTGACCTTCTATAAATACAATTCTCTTCTCTCATTTTCTATGAACCAAAGCAATTCTCTTCTCTCACAATCAACAGACAATTTTCTTCTCTCATTTTCTACAAACCAAAGCATTCTCTTCTCTCATTTATTTCCTTTCTCATCTTATTAATATTTACCTTTGATGGCATCTTCTTCCAACAATTTTCACTATCATTATCAGGCTAATGATGATAGTTTTGAACAATTTTTTCAAGAGCAATTTGATAATGAATTAGAAGCTACCGCAGAGGAAATTCCGGCCGAGAGGAATAAACGTATATATATCGATAGAAAATGGGAAGAAGGGCACAATCGGTTGTGGAACGATTATTTTAGTGATAATCCGACTTACACGGAGAAGTTCTTTCGCAGACGATTTCGAATGAACAAGTCATTATTCTTGCGTATTGTCAATCGTCTCACTGCAGAAGTTCCTTATTTTCGACCAAAAAAGGATGCAACCTTCCGGAATGGTGTATCACCGCTACAACAATGTACTGCAGCTATTCGACTATTAGCATATGGGGGTGCGGCGGATGGTGTTGACGAATATATACGTATTGGCGAAACGACGGCTCGTAAATGTTTGGAACATTTCGTCGTCGGAATAGTTGACTTGTTTGGCGATGAATACCTACGCCGGCCCACAGAAGATGATCTTCGAAGGCTACTCTTTTATGGGGAACAACGGGGTTTTCCCGGGATGGTTGGAAGCATCGACTGTATGCATTGGGAATGGAAGAATTGCCCAACCGCTTGGAAAGGAATGTATTCACGAGGTACCGAAAAACCAACAATTGTTTTGGAGGCGGTAGCTTCACAAGATCTCTGGATATGGCACGCATTTTTTGGAGCTCCAGGTACTTGTAACGATTTAAATGTACTTGACCAATCACCAGTATTTAATGACATTATTTACGGTCGAGCTCCCGAACTGAAGTACAATGTCAACGGAAGGGAGTATAATTTGGCTTACTATCTGACGGATGGTATTTACCCCGAATGGGCGACATTTGTTAAATCCATCCCACGACCACAACACCCGAAACATCGTTTGTTTGCAGAACATCAAGAAAGTGTACGAAAAGATGTTGAGCGTGCATTCGGAGTTCTCCAATCTAGATTCGCGATGATTAAAAATCCATCTCTTTTATGGGCGAAAGGTAAATTAGCATATATTATGCGAGCTTGTCTCATACTCCATAATATGATTGTTGAAGATGAACGACATTCATACACTCTTTATGACGAACAAGAATTCGAACAAGAAAAAGGAACCGGAACTACTAGGGCTTCAAATCTCGAGGGTCTCGGTGATGGTCACACAAGAATTCGTGATAGACAAGCACATCACCAATTAAAAGAGGATTTGATTGACAATATATGGAATAAATTTGGACATTAAACTTTGTATTAATTAAATAAAATGTTTGTATGTTTAATTAAGTAATATGTTTGTTTCATTCTAATTTGCAGTTGTATTTTGTGTTTCTTTTTATTTTCACATAAATTTAAGTATAAATTTTTTTTGTTACATTTTTTATTAATTTTTAAATTTTAAGCACACCCTTAACAAGTGATCTCCCTTTGAGGATGCCCCTTGTTTCTAAACTAAATATATTATTTTACTAATATTTTTACTCTAAGCACACCCATTAAGGATCTCTCTTTAAGGATGCCCTAACGTTGTTTGTTCGTTAATAAAATTATAGAAAGATTATGGATTAAATGGTGGTTAATAGTTACAGTCTTTCCAATCCATCATAAGTCTCACTCTCTCAATATGTTTAGGACGAAATGATACATCACTTGATTATTTTTTTCAATTTGAATAAAAAAAGTTTACCTACTTTGACAACATATTAGACAGAAAATATAGTTGAGTTAGCCGGAAATATAATTTCTTAACTTATTATTTTTTATGTTTACGTCAACAAAGTTCTAATATCTGGTTAATGATTCTAATAGATGTACAACATATATTTGTTAGCCGGCTAAACTATTTTTTAAATTTAGAATGCCATATTTTGTGCTCACATAGGTGTTCGAAAAACTATTTTTCAATTTGAATAAAAAATTTTACCTAGTGTGACAACATATTAGTCAGGAAATATAGTTGAGTTAGACGGAAACATAATTTCTTAACTTATTATTTTTATAATGTTTACATCAACAAAGTTTTATTATCTGGTTAATCAATTTAATAGATGTGCAACATATATTTGTTAGCCAGCTAAACTATTTTTTTACTTAAAATGCCATATTTTGTGCCCATATAGGTGTTCGAAAACATCAAAATACAGCTTTTCACCATTTCTGATTCCTAAAAACAGTTACCCGGCTAAACTAAAAATTGCTTGTATAATTTGTTATATAACCATTAATAAATTTGTTAGCTTGCTAATTATCATATTATCATATCCCTATTTGTGAGGGTTATGAGACCTAATCTCTAGCTTTAATCGAAACCCTTGGGTTCTGCAGGTGGAATGAGAGGTGTTGTCTAGACGTGTTGTCTTGCTCGCCGAGTAACCCGAGAAATCTCCAGGATGTAAAAATATGAAAGACAATGAAGTTCAAGATATAGAATGCTTCGTTTTGTTTGAGAATTCAGTGGTGATTGGTATAAGTGCTTTTCCTCATTTAGACTCCATCATCCATAGAGAATCTTCACCATGACTTAACAAAGAAGCCCACTCAAATCTGAGTAGCAG
Organism: Brassica juncea; assembly: GCA_018703725.1. NCBI lineage: Eukaryota > Viridiplantae > Streptophyta > Magnoliopsida > Brassicales > Brassicaceae > Brassica > Brassica juncea. The sequence continues at coordinate 49,574,698 of CM031939.1, forward strand.
CGGTGGAGATCTTCCTTCTCCATGCATGTTGCGTTGAGCTGCCAACATATTAACCGAACAGAATTCAGAACCATATTTTCTTTAAATAATTCTGTAAAAAGAAAAGAGTAAAAAAAGGAGATACACAACAATCTATGGAATGCGGTCTACTCCGAACAAATGAAAGTTTATTGCCCATATGAAACAAGATGATTCAGATGAAGAACAAAATATATTTTACAAACTGATCGGGGATCAGAATAAAAAAAAAACAATGCTTTTACTTTCTGAAAAATACACAGAGAGTTGAGAGAAAGAAAACATGTCTTCCAAATCTTTACATATCTTTTTAATTTATTTCCAAATCTTTTGCAAATTTAAAAAAGTCGTGCCTGCCAGCTAGTTAATGTAGGTACCCTACCACAGAAAAGTCAATTGGATAATTACTAAGGACACTATCGTCATTAAACTCCGGCCACCAACCTTATGTTTTACTGTTTTGGTAGATACTTAATTTCACACTTTTCCTTTGTTTTCTACCAAATTAGCTCAAATATGAAAAAGTGAAAAAACTTTTCTATCATGTTTCTGTTTTGTTTCTTATTTTTGTTTTCAAAATTTCGAGCATTTTTATTTTTTATTCATTTATTTGAAAATATAATTTTTTTTAATAAATGACTGTGTTGATAACATGACTCTAAAATTCATATAATATGATCTCAAACTATATAATTATGTTATTTGGTATAAAACCGAATAAACCGAAAACCGACGGTATATAAACCGAACCGAACCGAACCGAAGTAACACTACAAGAAAACATGCTTATTCTGAGGGCCAAAATCGTCGGTATGTCGTCGGAATACGGTTATTCCGACGACATACCGAGAAAAATTGTCCTCGGAAAAAACTCCTCGGAATTTCAATATCCCTCGGAATTTCCTCGGAATTTTCTGACGGAATTCCAAGGAAACAAAATTCCGAGGAAAATTTGAGGACAACTGTTCCTCGGAAAAGTCGTCGGAAAATACCGAGGAAGGAAGCCCTCGGAAAATTCCGAGGACATCGTCCCTCGGAAAATTCCGAACAAACGTCCCTTCTTCTTTGGAACCGACCGAAATAGAAAATTGTCAAATTTAAATAATAGAAAAGATGAAAAAACGTTAAATAATAGAAAATCTGAATTGAACTTTAAAAAAAAACTTACCTCTTCAACGATTTCGTTGATCCGAACCCGAGGCAAGTAGGTCGAACCCGTCGAATCGTCATCCTCGGTTTGAATCTGAGACACCTCGTCTTCCACCTGAGTGTCGATGAGGGTGACCACATCCCTCACAACACCATCATCAATCTGCCCGGTCTTCTTGTTGGTATACGCCCTCTTCATTAGGGCAAGATCATCAACCGGCTCGCCCTCATTTTCTTCCGCCTTGAAAAAACATAAATTAACAAACATTAGTAATTAGAAGAAATGCACATAAAATAAAATTTAAAAACTTAAATAATAGAATAAAAAACACTAGCTTACCATGCGATCCCCCAGAGTGGCAATAGATTGAGCACCCAAGTTATGCCTGAAGACGCCCTTCCCTTTACGGTTGCTCCTGCGGTTGGTGGAGTTGGTGGAAGAAGTTGATTTCTTCTCATCCTTACTCCAATGCACACCCAACTCCAACCAGACCGTGGGGTTCATCGACTTTGGGACCTTTTAATTAAAAAAAATTGTTAAATAAATTAAATTTTTTTTTAATAAATTAAAAAATTGTTTAATAAATAAAAACAAACCTTGTTTATTTCCCACTTCTTCTTCCACTCGTGGATCTGCTTCCCATAGTTGTCCATAACTTTATGGACGAAGTTGTGATAGATATACAATGTATCATCGGCATTCCAGTTGAATTCTTGCTGAAAATAAAACACAATTAGTATAAAATTTATATTAGAGATTAAAAATATAAGTAAAAAATTAGAATACTTACCGCAAACTGTTGAAACCACAGATGCTGCTTGTCGGTAGGGAAGTCGGTGAAAGTCGGATGTCCCTTGTCGAGGGCCGAGTACATCATACGGTTGATCCATGCGCTGATCCCGTTCGAGGATCGGTTGAACCTAATAAAAAGAACAAATTATTAAAAAGGAATCAAATTTTAATGAAAAAAATAGTTTTAATTACCATGTTTGACCCCTTCCACGTGGATACGGAGTGAGATAGGGAAGATGCTCACGACCGGGCTGTCGAACAAACTCCGCAACTCTCATCACTTCCGGAGGACCCTCAGGAGCAGGAGCGGGAGCGGGAGCGGGAACGGGAGCGGGAGCGGGTGCAGCAACGGTAGCGGGAGGAGAAGGAGAGGGAAATGGAGAGGGAGATGTATGGTAGGAGCTGTGGGGCGACGATGCGGAACCCTGAATGGAGTGGCTTCCCGAACCACCACGACCACGACGCTGTCGAGACCGGCTCTGATCATCACCATAAGACCTATATATAGTTTTAATATATAAGAAATTGTTTTAAGTCATAAAAATAGTTTAAATATAAAAAAATAGTTTAATAATTAAAAAAAAAGTTTTAATATATAAAAAATAGTTTAATAATTAAAAAAAAGTTTTAATATATAAAAAATAGTTTAATAATTAAAAATAGTTTAATAATTTTAAAAATAGTTTTAATAATTAAAAAATAGTTTTAATATATAAGAAATTGTTTTAAGTCATAAAAAATAGTTTAATAATTAAAAAAATAGTTTTAATATATAAGAAATTGTTTTAAGTCATAAAAAATAGTTTAAATATAAAAAATAGTTTTAATATATAAGAAATTGTTTTTAAGTCATAAAAATAATAAAAAAAATTATAAATTGTTATTATACATGATTTATTTATATATATATGTATAAAAAATTATTAATCATTTATAAATATAGAAAAGGTTTATAAATATTTAAAAAAAATTTTAAAAACGTTTTATTATATATAATTTATTACTGGAAACATGAAAAACGTTTTTAAAAATCGAAAAACATTTTTAAAAATCAAAAAAACGTTTTTAAAATTCAAAAAAGTTTTGATTTCTAACCAAAACAAAAAAAATTCCAATAAAAAATTCCAAACTATCCATTCAATCCATTCAATCCTAAACTATCTAACAAACAACCTAAAATCCGAAATTATAATCTAACAAACCCTAATCCATTGAAAAAAAGTAAGGTTTATACTTACATGATTCCGAGGGGGGAAGAGATGCGGCCGGGAGAGAGGGAGAGAGGTGAGGCCGGGAGAGAGGGAGAGAGGGCGACCGGGAGAGAGGGAGAGAGGGTGACCGCGAGAGAGGGAGAGAGGGGGACCGGGAGAGAGGGAGAGAGGGCGACCGGAGGGAGAGTGGGCGACCGGAGGGAGAGAGTGCGACCGGAGGGAGAGAGATGAGAGATGAGAGATTTGAGAGATGCGGCCGGAGAGGAGATGATTTTATTTATATATTCCGACGGAAACCGGTTCGTCGGTATTCCGTCGGAATTATGAAAACCCTAGTTCCTCGGAATTTCCTCGGAATTTTCGGAGGAAATTCCGAGGAACACTGAAAAATAATGATTTTCCTCGGAATTTCCTCAGAAAATTCCGAGGAAATTCCGAGGAACCAGGGTTTGGGGTTTCAAAACCTCGATTTTTTTGCCGTATTTCATTTCTTATACAAATGTAATGCATACTATTGAATATTCTTTGTATAAATGATCATAATTTATGAAATAAAAAAATTTCAACAATAATTGCACGTATTCTCTTTAACGTTTGTTAAAGTGTATAAGTGTTTCTCTTATGTTGTGTGGTTTTCTTTCATGCAATCGTAAAAGTGTTTGTTATCATCTGAAACACCAAAGTTTGACTTCATAATCTGGTTAAGACACTTAATGAAGGTTATATATGTGTTATTCAATCCGCAAACGTAGTTTTCGGTTCAAAACCCCTGGTTCCTCGGAATTTCCTCGGAATTTTCTGAGGAAATTCCGAGGAACACTGAAAAATAATGATTTTCCTCGGAATTTCCTCAGAAAATTCTGAGAAAATTCCGAGGAACCAGGGTTTGGGGTTTCAAAACCTCGATTTTTTTGCCGTATTTCATTTCTTATACAAATGTAATGCATACTATTGAATATTCTTTGTATAAATGATCATAATTTATGAAATAAAAAAATTTCAACAATAATTGCACGTATTCTCTTTAACGTTTGTTAAAGTGTATAAGTGTTTCTCTTATGTTGTGTGGTTTTCTTTCATGCAATCGTAAAAGTGTTTGTTATCATCTGAAACACCAAAGTTTGACTTCATAATCTGGTTAAGACACTTAATGAAGGTTATATATGTGTTATTCAATCCGCAAAACGTAGTTTTCGGTTCAAAACCCCTGGTTCCTCGGAATTTCCTCGGAATTTTCTGAGGAAATTCCGAGGAACAATGAAAAATAATGATTTTCCTCGGAATTTCCTCAGAAAATTCCGAGGAAATTCCGAGGAACCTGGGGTTCTTTACCGAAAACCCACACATTCCTCGGAATTTCCTCGGAATTTTCCGAGGGATTTCCGAGGAAGTGTACTTTATAATCAAATCCCTAAACCGAGAAGGTAAATTCCGAGGAAATTCCGAGGAAAACCTAATGTCCCTCGGAATTTCCTCGGTATTTCTATTAAAAAAAAAAAAACTAGTCTGTTTCCGAGTCATCATCACCAGATGAATCTGAATCTGGGTCTTGGTGAAACTCTCCAATAACTGGTTCATCCTCTGCGTGAACGACGGCTTCCTCTGCGAAGTCGGTAAAATCGACTACAAGGCCACCTTCAGCTACATCTTCTGCTGCACTTAAGTTGCCGGATGTGATTGGTTGTAGTGGGTCTTCCAGCTCAGAACTTCCCTGAACTCGGCCTCTCGGGTTGAGTCTTGTAACAGTAACCCATGGATCATCTTTGTTCCTTACCCGGGGGTACTTGATATAACAAACCTGTAACATTTAAAAAATTATTAGTAAAAGTATAAATTATGATCAACCATTCCGAATAATTAACATTTACTTACCTGATCGGCCTGAGAAGCAAGAATGAAAGGATCATAATATTGCAGCTTTCGCCTCGAATGTACTGATGTAACACCAAATGCATCTGTTTTCACACCTCGATCTGGAGTGTTGTCGTGCCAATCACAATAGAAAACAGTACAGCGCAATCCAAGCATGCCCAAATACTTGATTTCCATAATCTCATGTATGTGTCCGTAGTATACATCATCTCCTGATGCAGAACAAACGCCAGCATCATAGGTCGTACGCGAACGTCTCCTCTTTTCAGTTGTGAATGCATATCCTCGAGTACAAAATCTTGGATATGACTTCACAACATAGTTTGGTCCAACCACCATTTCGCGTATCCAATCGTCAAATGTTTCACCTCTGGCTAAACCAGCAGACACCTATTAATAGCACATATATAATGAATTAGTATAAATATGTGATAAAATTGTATAAATATGTGATAAATGATATTTTAATTTGTTTAAGGCACTCACATAAGTAAACATCCATCCAGCAAATTCTCTCTGCTTCATTTCTTCTAGTTCCTCCTCTGTGGCGTATCTATATCCGAACCGCTTTTCTGCCATGAAAATCTTGTACATGTGATGACAATAATGTAATTAATTAAGATATAAATGTTAATTTGTTAAAATAAAAATTTGTAAGATAATAAACTTACCTCTCATATTGAAGAACATCTTCGCAGTTGGTGAGCAAATATGTTTGCAAATGACTTCGCTCCTGCTCAGTAAGTCGACGGTCCTTTGGTTTTCCGCTAAGTCGTCCAACATCTGTGAAAATATCTGGAACCTTAACATGATATGTTGCTCGTTCGCCTCTATCATCATGCCGAGCAGGTCTTCTGTTTTTGGTCTGAACTTCTGCTGGAAAGTAGTACTCGGCAAAGTTTGAAATTTCTTCATTGATCATCTGTGCGACTATAGAACCTTCTACCCTACTTAAATTTTTCACCATCTTCTTCAAATGGAAGAATAATGATTTTCCGAGGAAATTCCGAGGAACACTGAAAAATAATGATTTTCCTCGGAATTATCCTTTGTTTTACCTTGAACGTTAAGGATAGTGTTCATGAGATTGTCAAAAAAGTTCTTCTCAATATGCATGACATCTAAATTATGTCTTAGCAGATGATCCTCCCAGTATGGCAGATCCCAGAAAATACTTTTTTTGTGCCAGTTATGTAGTTCTCCAACAGCATCTACCGGAAATTGCTCATGTCCCCCGACGTCTGCCGTCCTTGCTGCACCAAAATCTCTTAGTTGTGTCTTCAAACCTTTCCCACTAACTTCCTCAGGTGGACCATCAAACACCTGCTTGTTCTTCCTAAACAAAGTCTTACTCCGACGGTATGGATGATCAGGTGGTAGGAATCGTCTGTGACAGTCAAACCAACACGTTTTTCTTCCGTTCTTTAGTTGGAAAGCATCTGTGTCATCTTGACAATATGGACATGATAGCCTCCCATGCGTTGTCCATCCAGATAACATACCATATGCTGGAAAATCACTTATTGTCCACATTAGTACTGCCCGCATTTGAAAGTTCTCTTTACACGAAATATCGTATGTTTCAGCACCTTCAGCCCATAGTTGTTGCAACTCATATATTAGTGGCTGAAGAAACACATCAAGCGATCTCTTAGGATGCTCTGGTCCGGGAACGAGAATGGAGAGAAACAGAAACTCTCGTCGCAAGCACAAGTTTGGGGGTAAGTTGTATGGTGTAACAATGACTGGCCATAGAGAATATTGTCTTCCACTCTTCCCATACGGGCTGGAACCATCAGTACATAATCCAAGGTAGACATTTCTTCTCTCATACGCAAAGTCGGGATACTTTGATTGGAAATGCTTCCACGCTTTTGCATCTGAAGGATGTCTAATCTCACCATCTGTTGAGTGCTCCGCATGCCATCTCATTCGTTGCGCTGTGCGTTCTGAAAGATACAACCTCTGCAATCTTTCCGTCAAAGGCAAATACCACATCCTTTTATATGGCACTGGAACTCTTCCACTCGTATCTTTATAACGAGGCTTCCCACAAAACTTGCATGAAATCCGCTGGTCATCCGCCCTCCAATAAATCATGCAGTTATCGCTGCATACATCTATTACCTGATAAGATAAACCAACACCGGCTACGAGTTTCTGAACCTCGTAGTATGAACCTGGAGCTACATTTTCCTCAGGTAGAATACCTTTAACAAAATCAGCTATCGCATCCATACAGTCTTCAGCCAAGTTATAATCTGTTTTAATGCCCATCAGTCTTGTAGCAGATGATAAAGCTGAATGACCATCTCTACAACCTTCGTACAATGGTTGCTTTCCAGCATCCAACATATCATAAAATCTCCTAGCTTCTGCATTGGGTAAATCTTCCCCTCTAAAATGATCATTTACCATCTGCTCAGTACCTACACCATAATCTACATCCGTTCTAATTGGTTCTTCTAATCTAACAGCCGGCTGAGGTTCGCTAGTACTACCAAGTTCATAATTAGTTTTCCCATGATGATACCAAATTTTGTAACTTCGTGTAAACCCACTCAAATATAGATGAGTCCAAACATCCCACTCTTTAATAACCTTTCTATTTTTACAATTAGAGCAAGGACATCTTAACTTACCTGTTTCTGCTTCCGGTTGTCGGCGAACTAACCCCATGAATTCGGTTATACCTCGTTGGTATTCTTCCGTAAGCAATCTCGTGTCCGGATCCAAATGAGGTCGATCGATCCAAGAACGAAAATAATTTGAAGAAGACATGTTTTTTTTAAATCAAATTCGTGATAGTAGGAGGGAAGGAGAAGAAATGGAGTGAATGAAGGTGAAGAGGGGTGGCTATATTTATAGATGAAATCCTGCCGAGATACTGAGGAAATTCTGAGGAAATTCCGAGGAAAACAGACACTTCCTCGGAATTTCCTCGGAATCCCCCAACGGCTCTCCAACGGCTCTCTAACGGCTACAAAAAGTCGTCGAAATTTTCAAAATCTCCGTCGGTTTTTTCCGACGGACACTGTTTCCTCGGTAATCCCTCGGAATATACCGAGGAAATCATACTTCCTCGGTATTTCTTCGGAAATTTCCGAGGAAATACCGAGGAAACCACATTTCTTGGTTTCCTCGGTATTTCCTCGGTATTTCCTCAGAAAATTCCGAGGAACTTATTTTTCCTCGGTATGTCCCTCAGAATAGTGATGTTTTCTTGTAGTGTAAATATGGATTTAGAATGGTAGTTATATTTTACTAACCGAAATACCGAAAAACCGAAAAAACCGAACCGAAACCGAACCAATATCCGGATTGAACACCCCTAAAAACTATGCATAACAATAACAACTACGTTCCCCGGCGATAGAAGTTTTGATTTTACAGAATTATTCGGCATGGACTTGATTTAGGCCTACAGAATTCCAAATGTCCAACAATTAAAAAGCTCCAAAAGTTTGCGTGAAAAACCATTTGAAGTCTATTAAGGATCCAATGTCAATAATAATTTTATTAACTGTAAAACACTCTTAAAAAGCTTCCAACATGTAGTAGTTAATACAACCATAACAGTGAAAAAAATGTTAAGAGTGCTGCGCTGCGAATACTTACCTTCTCTCACTGACTGGAACCTTCCCCGTGATTTGATTATAAACCTCAAGTCAAAGTCAGACGAAAGCTCGGGTTGCTCCTTTATCATATATTTGATTTACCAGATTAAACTCATTTGATTTAAAAACATCTGTGTATGTAAGCTTAATGTAAATTTGTTTAATGTTAATAATAGAGTTTTTCATCGACTGTCTTATTCCTCTAGCTCTTGATATTGAAGCTTCGATTATCAATTCATCATCGTTGAATCCTATGTTATAAAACTCTAAACCCACCAACGTTGTTTGATCTATTCACTTCAAATTGTTTAGATTGTGTAATTGTTTCTGACACTAGTTCCGTACCTTTTTTTTTTTTTGATTTACTCATTACTTTGTTTCTTCTTTTGAGTTGGTACGTATATTGCAGTTGATCTTGCATATTTAAAGCGAAATGGTTTTGATAATTCTTATTATTCCTATTTCTGGGTTAAATTTCTAGTTGAAAGTGATAATCATGAACGTGGGGTTTAAATTAAACTAGATTTTGATCAGCCCATTATTTTTCACTTTTATGAAATATATTATTTGTTTGTAATTATTGAATGTATTTATCGTAATAAAATTTTTTTTATAATAAATTCGACACACAGAGTCTTTCTGATAGACTATGTGTTTTTCTGGCTTTGTTTTATTTCCTCTCCAATCAACATATTTATTTGGCTTGTTGTTAAAATAAATAATTTTAGAACGCAAATGTACAATACTTTATATTGATATTTTGTTTAAACAATGTGACATATTTCTATATTAATTAAGTATTTACATTGTAATTTAAATTTTTATACAAATCAACATATTTGTGTAATTTGTTGTTAAAAGAAATGATTTTGAATCCAAATGTACAGTACTTTTATATTGATTTTTTATTATGTGCAGCCATTATTTTTGGTTCAAATATCCGATTCATTTAATACATTCGTTATTTGAATATTTTTAGTTTCCTATACATCAGAACAAAATTCGTACAGACCCGAGAGATCCAACTTGAAACTCACACATAAATTTATATCCAAACATGACCTAATTTCAAAACTCAAAAATCTATACTCGAAAGAAACGACCAGTACCTAAATTGGTACCCAAATGTCTATGCCTAACATATTTCTTAAACAAATAAAAAAAATATTTTATGTGTTTGGCTAAATTAAGTGAAATAGAAAATTTTATTCAGTATTATTTGTAAAATATTAATAATGATCAATATATGAATATCGATTTGATTAGATAATTTTTGGAATTGTAATTAGTTAATTTAAATTGATTTTAAATGCAATGTAGAATCTGTAAATAAAAAAAATACAAAAAGGAAGTACCTAAAAATAAATTTCAAAGCCCCAAAAATATATACCCAAAAGAAACTACTCGTACCTAAATGGCTACTCGAGTGTCTATGCTTAACTGATTTCGTAAACAAATAAAAAAATATTTGTATGTGTTTGGATAAATGAACTAAGGGCATCATTATTGGTGGTCCTCGGTTGAAGTCCCTAAGTCTAGATACATATATAACTAAGTCTAGATACATATATAACTAAGTCTAGTTATACATATAATAAAATGTGTTTGGATTTCGTAAATAAATACATATATAACTCAACTTTAAACAAAGTTTTAAAAGATGGGGACAATGAGAAACTAAGACATATAATAGAATTTCTACACATAACATATCATTGCATATTTGGGCGATGACTAAGACAAACCACGTCGATGCATGGTTTCTTTTTGCTCATCATCAGTCATCATCAACCGAACTATACCACATCGGATTACTCGGGTCGGCAACCGTAAGTGGTGGCATCACTTGTGAATACGTCTCCACTACAGGGGTATAGTCGTCATCACAACCAGAGAGTCTTGTTCCAAATTCACTGACGACGCCGGCGGGAGAATAAGTACAAGGCGACGTAGTTTCGAAGTCGTTGAAGAAAAGAAGCATATTGTGGTGAAACCAGATCTGAGCTTTCAAGAACTTGACGTATCTAATGGCTTCGTCGAGCATAGAGACGGTGTCCATCTTTGCACCACCAGGAACCATACTCTGTAGAATCTTCAAACGTTCGCTGATTCGGTGGCGTCTATCACGGGCAGCCACGCTCTGCGGATCCGTCGATAACGTGGACAGTGACTGGTTTCTTTTGCCCTTTATTCTGCCCTTGTGGCTTTGGAAAGAAGAAGAAGATGAGGAAGTGGTGGTTGATGAATTAGGGTGTAGGCTACGAAGACTGGACTGGTCCATTGTGATTGTCCTGCTTTGTATTTTCTTGTGACCGATTGTCGTACTCTATATTGTTACGTGGTATGGGTATATATATATAGTCACACACGAACTTGTTTAGTTGTAACGCCTGTTGGCTAACCAGTAGCCTAGTGGCAATCTCTTGGAGCTTGGTGTGTACCCACATCAGTCCTGGGTTCGATTCTCCCTGGAAACTAAATTATCACTACTTGGTCAGTCTGGGCTTGGGCTTCAGCCCAAATGGTTTACATGGTGGATCGTAACAGATGACCGGTTCACCCCCTAGCATTAGTCGGAAGGTATTCCAAACTTGGCTAATTAAATGCCAGTCCTAGTACCAGCCGTGAGATTTTGGATTTAGTTAAATTAATAAAAATTTCAATAGTTGAGAATGATCTTTTCTTTTTACAAATTTGGAGGCATATATATATATATATATATATATATATATATATATATATATATATATATATATATATATATATATATATATATATATATATACACACAATTTTTTCAAATTTTTTGGAATCCTCGTTTCATCCAGCTTTGTCCAGGATCGGCTTTGGTAAGGCTACTATATTATTGTACATGTAGCTAGCAGGAGTTTTGTAATGATTTTTTAATTAATGATTTATTTTCTGGCAAACAACTTATGATAAATATTATGTTTAAATTGGTCGTTTGTATTATATATGGAATTTGTTTTTTTGACTAAATATATGGAATTTGTTTATTCTGGATATAAGTGATGATACACTAATTCAGCTTGATATATTGTTTATTCTGGATATAAGTGATGATACACTAATTCAGCTTGATTTAATAATAATACTAATACTGCATGAATCGTAATATAATTATGTTGCTTTACTTTTAATATCTGCGTTGTATAAACATGTTGTCCTAATGAGTACGCCTATTAGTCTATGACGCATATGGATATATATAACAAATTTCTCTTACTCTTCCGAGATGCAAAGTTGCACCTACGCAAGTCACTATATGCGATGTTAATTATTTTAGTAGTATTAGTGCCATTATTAGGGATATTTTAATATAAAAGCTACTGATAAAATAGTTTAATAGTTTGTGCTAGTACCATCACGCGTAAATTATATTTAACATTAACAATATCACGAGATTCAATCTGCAAATACACTTAGAACATTTGAAAACTGCATGTAATAGCCAAAATCCTAAAAGTCTGATTGTCTAAAATAGTTCTGGTTACAGAAGAGCACGTGAGGTCCCGGGTTTCACGTAGTAGTGGGGTTCGGTGAAAACATTGGACTGAAAAGAAGACTAAAAACAAAACCCTAATCATATTTTTACAACTCAAACTCTACGTACTGTCTTCTCAAACAACTACCTTCACTATGATTTACCTTGGCACAGCACATTACGCACATGTATGTATGCAGTAACTCGTCCTAGTACAGGTGACATATTTTCGTTTTTGCTCATAATTTTTATACCAAATCATACAATCGATCCACACAAATTATATGTTCAAATAAGTAAATAATTTTCCACACGAGCTGGTAGATAATTTTAACAAAAATATATCGGAAGTTTTATAACTGATATTTTCTCCATTTCAAACCTGGAATAAAACATATTTGAACCTATACAAGAAAGAAAGTACATTGATTCGAAAAGGCAGTATTTACAACGATTATGGTGGTGGATGGGTATAATGAATATAATGTAGAAGTGTGTATCTTATTGATCAACCACGATGTGTTTATATACAACATAGTTAGCCTAACCTAACTAGGAATAGGAAGTACATGAATAGTCTAAATCCCATAGATATAGGAGATTTATATTTATCCTAATCCCATTACTCCCCCTCAAGTTGGCAATGATGGTGTCCGAATGCCTAACTTGGACAGTAAGTAATTGAATGTAGGCATAGGCAATGATTTTGTGAGAAGATCCGCAGGTTGATGCTTAGTAGAGATATGTTCGGTAGTGAGAAGTTTCGCTTGAACCGCGTCCCGAACAGTATGGCAATCGTTTTCGACATGTTTGGTCCGCTCATGAAAGACAGGGTTCTTGGCAATGTAAATGGCTGATTGACTGTCACAGAACATTCGCATTGGTTGAGGATGTGAGAAACCAAGCTGCTGAAGAAGACGTTTGAGCCATTTTAGTTCACAAGTAGTATCAGCCATGGAGCGATATTCAGCCTCAGCAGAAGACCGCGAGACAGTGCGCTGCTTCTTTGTCTTCCAAGACACTAAAGAGTCGCCAAGTAGAACCACATAAGCACTCAAGGACCGTCGGGTGATTGGACAGGCCGACCAATCTGCATCACAATAGGCAGTTAGTTGCATATCGCAGGTAGAAGACAACATAATGCCTTGGTCTGGAGTCCCTTTCAAGTATCGCACGACACGTAACGCTGCTAGCCAATGATCTTCACGGGGCTTTTGCATAAATTGTGACAAGAGATGCACAATATAACTCAACTCCGGTCGCGTAAAGATAAGATAGATAAGACGGCCGACTAAACGCCTATACTTTCCAGGGTCTGTAAGCCACGGACTCTTAGAGAGAGGAAGCTTATGGTTAAGTTCAGTCGGAACAGGAGAAGGTTTAGCACCAAGGAGACCACATTCCGCCACAATGTCTAGAGCATATTTCCTTTGTGACACAAAGATTCCTTCAGGTCCTCTGGCTACCTCTAAGCCAAGAAAATACTTGATTTTACCCAAGTCTTTCATCTTGAAGTGTTTGTTGAGATAGTTTTTAAAACGGTGGATAGTAGCAACGTCATTTCCTGCTATGATGAAGTCATCCACGTATATTAAGATATGTAAGCAGATATTCCCTTCGACGAACGAGAAAAGAGAGTAGTCCTCATAACTCTGTTTGAAACCAAACTGAAGTAGGGTATTGCTGAGTTTGGAAAACCAACACCTAGGCGATTGTTTCAAGCCGTAGAGTGATTTTCGAAGCCTGCATACTTTGGCGGGATCATCTGTCTTGAAGCCGGGTGGTAATTGCATGTAGATTTCCTCCTCAAGATCTCCATGTAAAAATGCGTTGTGCACGTCCATCTGATGAACCTCCCAACGTTTGGCAGCCGCTATCTTGAGAAGAAATCTAACCATATTCATTTTAGCAACCGGGGCAAAAGTATCCTTGTAATCTCTGCCTTCCTTTTGCCTATTTCCGTGTGCCACAAGTCTGGCTTTAGGACGTTCAATTGTTCCGTCTGCGTTGTATTTGTTAGAGTAAATCCACCTGCAAGTAATTGCCTTTTTCCCCGGAGGTAATGTTGTAACGTCCCATGTATGATTAGCTTCCAAAGCTGTAACCTCAGCTTTCATCGCACCTTTGAAACGTTCATCCATCATTGCTTCTTTGAACGTAGACGGTACGTACTCCGTGGTGAGATTAACAAGGAAAGCCTGGTGTTTTGCAGAGAAAGCAGAGCACGATAAATAGTCAGCGATAGGATACAGTGTTTTACCTGAAGCCGTTGGTAGAGAACTCTGATCAGAAGAAGCTTGAACGTGAGAGGGGTTCATAGTCGTAGCAGTATGTGTGATGAAGTTCTTGAGGAGAATCGATGGCTTCTTAGTCCTCTGACCACGGCCCAACACTTCCAAGAGACCCGGAGACTTATTAGAGTCGTACTGTTCAGGATTTGTTGTTGAAGGAAGTGTAGCTGATGTCGGAGACGTAGTTGGGGACGATGGAGTCAGGTTCGGATCAGTAGGCGGGGATTGAGAAGATGAGCCCAGATCCGAAGAAGTAGTTGGACTGAGTATTGGTGCAGGGGACAGAGACATAGGTGAAGAAGGTGATGTCTCAGTCGGATTAGTGACGGTTTCAGCAGTAGTAGGTGTAGTATTAGGTGCCGTAGATACTACTCTAGTATCCGTAGTCAGAGGAGCTGACGTACTCCCCCTGGATGGCGTAATTGGATGAATCCAATCATCAAATGAATTATCTTGTATAACCGGTGGCGTTATATACGCTGTATCTTCAACGCCTGGAAGCTTGTCCTCAAAGAATATGACGTCTCGACTAATAAAAAACTCTTTTGTTTCAATATCATACAGCCGCCAAGCTTTCTTACCGAATGGATATCCCATGAAGAGGCACTTGCGACTTCTGGCCCCAAATTTATCCTTGTCTCTAGCCCGACGATGTGCATATGCAGCACCCAAATACTCTGAGCTGATCGAAGGCTGGAGGTTTGTTGTGAAGTACTTCATAAGGTGTTTTCCCGTTTAGAACTTGAGTCGGCGTCCGATTGATCAGGTGCGCTGCTGCAAGAATGCTCTCTCCCCAGAAAGTAGACGGAAGGCGAGCTTGGAATAGACAGGCACGAGCCACATTTAATATATGCCGGTGTTTCCGTTCTACTCGCGCATTCTGTTGTGGAGTATCAACGCAAGACGTCTGATGGACGATGCCCTGATCATGGAAGTAATTTCTGAGCACAATAAATTCTGTACCATTGTCCGATCGGACAGTTCGAACTGGATATCCAAATTGCCGCTCAGACATGGCGCAGAAACTCTTTAGTAGATTTGCAACTTCTGATTTCTCAAGCATTAAATAGGTCCAAACTGCACGAGAGAAATCGTCTACTATAGTGAGAAAATAAACAGCACCACAAGTTGCTGGTGTACGATACGGTCCCCAAACATCGCAGTGAATAAGTTCAAAAGGAGAAGACGCTTTATTAAGACTATCGGGAAAAACACTTCGAGTTTGTTTAGCTTGAAAACAAATATCACAACTGCTAGAATCAGAAAAATCTATAGTAAGAGACTTGAAAGCCGGTAGAGAAGATAAGACTTTGTATGACGGGTGTCCAAGACGACGATGCCAGAGAGTAGAAGAAGAAGATGTCGACTTTGTAGCCCCATGAGCTCGTGCAACCTTGACTCCCGTAAAGTAATAAACCCCCTCACGCTCTTCACCTGCTCCAATCAGAGTCCTCGAAAAACGGTCCTGTAAAACACACAATGTATCAGTAAATATCGCAATACAACCCGTTTGTTTTAATAGCTTCGAGACACTGATCAGTGTGCAGGTAAAATCAGGGACATAAAGAACGTCATGCAGAGTGTAGTCTTTGCTAAGCCTTAGCGTTCCATGTTTTGTAGCAAGAGACGTACGTCCATTAGGACACATGACCGATGACTCAGATATATCACAGATATTGTGAAGTAAGGACAGATCCCCTGTCATGTGATGTGAGGCTCCTGTGTCAATAATAACATCAGTAAGTGTAGTTTTACCAGACAGACGTTCAGACGATAGGTTGTTCTGTTGGTTTTGTAGTAGAGTGATTAGAGACGCAATTTGATCTGAGTTGATTTGTGTAGACGCCTGTGTTGCATTGGCACATCCGCGACCACGGCCTCTGCTTGAACTCGAACGACCACCACGTCCACCACGATTGCTCGAGGAAGTATTGTTTTGTCTCTCAAGAAACCAATCCGGATACCCATGAACCAGAAAACATTCAGTAATATCATGTCCCGTCCGTCCACAATGTGTGCAAGTACGAGCTGGATCACGAGAGCGTACTGGTGTAGGTGAACCCGAGGTCCCCGAGATAGAGAGATTCTTAGGACTCTCTGTTTTTGCTGAGAAACCTAATGCATCTGATCGCTGTTCTTTTGCTCGAGTTGTCACCAAGTTTTGTTCCTCCCGTATTACTCTGGAGTACACTATATTCAGATCAGGTAATGGATCCTCATCGGTGATCCTTGATCTTATAGAAGAGAACCGTGAATCATCAAGTCCAAAAAGAAACTTGTGAACTCGTGCATCTTCCTTCTCTTTTTCGATGTCTGCCGCTGCATCACAGGTACATGTACGAGAGACTTTGAGGTTTTGGAGTTCTTCCCATAGTTTTGTTAATCTGCCGTAGTAGTCTAGAACTGATTGACCATCCTGCTTGCAGTTGGTAATAGCATCCTGGAGTTGATGAATCCTTGTTCCGTTCTTAACAGAGAATCGAAACTTCAATGTTTCCCATAGCTTGTGAGCATCGGGTACATGAGTGACTGTTGAACGAACTTTGGCGTCAATAGAGGTACGGATCCATCCGACTATCATCGAATTTGCCGCAAGCCATCGCGGTAAATCAGGACTGTCATCTGATGGTTTTGTAAGTATTCCATCTATGAAGCCAATTTTTCTGTTTAGCTTGAAGAGAATTGCGAAGCTCCGTTGACCACTCCGAATAGTTGTCGTGAGTAAGGAGCACAGACGTAATGAGTGCACCAGGGTTGTCAGATGGGTGAAGGTAGTAAGGAGAAACTTCTGGAGCCTTCGGTTGTGTAGTAATTCCGGTAGAAGAAGCGGAGGTTGTAGTAATGGACATCGTGATCGATGTTTGGTAGTATTAGTAGTAAGATACAATCACACGATGAACGTGTTTTGATTTTGATTTAGAAAAAAAAAATTGGTAAGATCTTAGCTCTGATACCATATAATGAATATAATGTAGAAGTGTGTATCTTATTGATCAACCACGATGTGTTTATATACAACATAGTTAGCCTAACCTAACTAGGAATAGGAAGTACATGAATAGTCTAAGACCATAAATATCCCTGGTCCTTAACAAGGTTCTTAGGCAAATAAACTCATTTAATTAAATCAAAACTAAATAAAAGAGTAATAACCGATCCTTAATAGATGATTTTGGAGACCGATAATAAAGAAGGTCCTTAGACCACGTGTCAGCAAACTGTGAAATTTGTTTTTTTTTTTCTTTTCTCTTTCCTTTCTTTCTCTCCTCCTCTCTCGTCTTCTTCTCCTTCGATGATTGCTTATGTGCTCAAAGGAGCCTTCAAAATCGTCGAAGGTCCCGCCAGTTCCGCCGCCGGGAACCCAGGTTAGGGTTTTCTCCGTCTGATCTGATGAAACTTTCGATTTGGATTTATTTGTTTATAGATCTTGTGTACAGATCTGTGTTCTATAGACTTTGTAAGAGGATTTAGTGGTGTGTTTTTTTTTAATTTGATTGCAGATGAGATTGCGAAGTTGTTTCCTGGTCTGTATGGTCAGCCGTCTGTGTTAGTTGTTCCGGATCAGAGTGCAGCTTCGTCGGGAGATAAGTTGAAGATCGGTGTTGTTCTGTCTGGAGGTCAGGCGCCTGGTGGACACAATGTGATCTCTGGATTGTTCTACTGTTTTGAATTGACATCAGGCTCTTGTCGAAAAGGATTGGTTAGCATTCGGTCACCCATTTTCAGATCGTATAGGAATGACTAACATCTGTGGATCTGGTAATTTTGAATTACCAGTTCAGTCTTCTTCTGCCAGAAGTTACCCTTCATCTCCAGTTCTGCAAGCTTCAGGACCAGCAGCTGCTCAACCTTCTAGCTCTTCACATGGGCTAAACAACTATTCTCCTATATTTTTGCAGGTTAGCAGCTCTTACGTGCAAATTATCTATTCTTTTTTTTTTGGTGTGGCAAATCTACTAACAATATTTGAGTACGCTCACGTTTATGGTTATTGGTATGTTTGCAGTAGGTTGATTGCGTTTCGCAGCTAATGCGGATGTATCCTTGTGCTTTCAGTTTACTCCGGTATGTATATAGACTGTGCAGATGTCTGAAAGGTTTGATGGTGAGATTTTCTACTAAAGCTATTCTCTACCCTTCAATGTTTTGTTTCAGACTTTCCTGGTAGATTTCATGGACTGCTTGCTTTCATGTCGTTTTGGGAACTTTTTGCGCAATAGGTAACCATCTGGTTTGAAACTTTCTTTGGTATTTTAGTAGTAAAGTTAGAAGTTTATTAAATTAGTTTTGGAGCAATGCTGTACAATTGAAAGTTCTGTGGTTGAACAGGTAGTGATGGTGCTTTTTTGATAATTGCAGTGAAAAGGAGAGGCAGGAATGCAGGATTTCTGAAGCCTGTGGATGCATATGGGCTTACTTGACTGATCTGCGTTCCTGCAGTGGGACTTCTCATGCCCACTGTAATCCAATTTATGATCATGTAAAGAAACATTTGGCATATTGTGTCACAAAACGAAACATGTAATCATGTAAAGAAACATTTGGCATGTTGTGTCACGTAAAGAAACATGTACTCATGTAAATAAAGATGAGGCATCTCTATATAATGTTTGTGTTCACCAAATATTTCATTCACAAAATCGTCGACTCTTCTCCTTCTATTCATGTTCACAAAAACATTCAAAACCTTTTTTTTTAAGAAACCCAAATTAAGAAACTCCCATTAAACGGCTGAAATTGAGAGTTTCTTAACTAGAGTTTTTAAGTCCACTTATGTACAATTATATCATTAAATTATAATTAAGAAACCCTGGTAAGGATCAAGGGATAAACATGCTCTAAAGCCCATAGATATAGGAGATTTATATTTATCCTAATCCCATTAATGGGCGCATGAGCTTGAAACAGAATAATATGAAAATCATGAACAACAAAATTCATTTTTTAAAAAAATTGTATATGTATTGTTACTGTTAAGCAAAAAAAAATTATATATATCGTACGTGTTAAATATTTATGTAAGTCTCAACTGGGAAACAGGTAACTGTCGTCTCAGCCGTTGAGTGAAGTAGACGTTACTCTTCCGCAAGATAACTAGTTTCGAGCTTTTGCGTCATTTTTAAAGCTTTTGAGTTATTCCCATCAATATCTTTTCCTTAACTCTCTTGTGAATTGCCAGTTTCAACGAAAATGATATATTTGTAAATTTATACAATGTGTGGCAGAACTATATATGAAATGAAAACGAAAAGAAGAAAGAAACCTTTGTTTTAAATGCCATACGTACAATATAATTAGATACCAGAATGTTACATGTGTTATACCAATAAATAAATCGGTTTCCTACAAAAAAGATGGAAAACAAGTTAGGCTTTTGAATAGTGAAATTGCCTACCTTTGCCAAACTAGATCAACTAAGCTAAAGAGAACAAATGGTTGTAAACACTAACGGCGTAGCAGACCGGTTAATAGGTAAAATAAATGCGAAAGGGAACGTCTAGTAGATATTGGTGATGGTGATGGACTCATGTTACTGTCTTCATTTATTTTGGTACCTTTCCAGCCGCATAGTGACTCAGTCACAGTAAATTCAGCAGACGATTTCTGTATATATACATACAGCTTTGTTTCACCTTATTTTCAGCTTCATTATAACTTTTTGGGCCATACAACAAGCCAAGTCTCATTAACTTCATTGTAGGAGGGGTACGATACTGTCTTAGTGTTGGTCTTAATGGGCATATATAACTAGACTAAATACCCTTCTAGTTATGTGTGTCGACAGAGAAGTAATTTAAACTTTTTTTGGGCAACGTTATTTAAACATCTTTACAGCAAAGATATCACACGAGACAACAGCAGACATATGGATTATGTATATGGCCCATCAAAACTTTTAAAAGTGTTAAGTTTTATTCATATACCAATGGCCGTGACTTAGGACTTATTCAGTTAACCTAGACCTAGAGGTTCACCAACCAATATGATATTTTTATTTCATATTTGATATTTTTTAAAAAGAAAAACAAAATCTTGTTAAGTTATATTATGTTTTTAAAATAAAAATACAAAAAATAATATTTATAAAAAACGAAAAAACCTTTTTAAAAAATATTGTAACATTATATTATGTTTTTAAAATAAAAAGATAAATATAAATAAATAAAGTAATAATTGCAAAATATTTTTGATTTAATGTTTAATATTTAATTTTTGATTTAATGTTTAATATTTATCCAAAGGGTTTATGGTTTACCCAAGGGTTTAGGGTTTAGGATTAGGGTTTAGGGTTTAGTGTTTTTTTTTTAAGATTTTTTTTTGTTTTTTTGTAAATATTACTATTTTTATTTATTTTTGTATTTTTATTTTATGGTTTACCCAAGGGTTTAGGGTTTAGGATTAGAGTTTATGGTTTACTGTTTATGATTTTCCAAGGATTTAGGGTTTAGGATTGGAGTTTAGGGTTTAGTGTTTTAGTGTTAAAAATTTAGTGTTTATGATTATCCAAGGGTTTAGGGTTTAGGATTAGATTTTAAGGTTTAGTGTTTATGATTTACCCAAGAGTTTAGGATTTAGAATTAGAGTTTAGGGTTTAGTGTTAAAATATATTTTTTTAAAAAATTATTTTCGTTTTTATTAATGATTATTATTATTTATTTATTTTGTATTTTTATTTTTTAAAACATAATATAATTTAACAAGATTTTGTTTCCTTTTTTAAAAGATATCAAATTTGAAATAACACAATTCTATTGGTTGGTGAACCTAGAGGTTCACCCTATGGGGTGAACCCAAGAATAACTCGTGACTTAGAAGTTACCTTAATATACAGCTCTCAAATTAATGGAACTCATGCGTTTCTCCTCTCTATCTCTCAACCAATATCTAAATCTTTTTTGCCTGCATTTATTTTTAAAAGTTTAATCATGTTAAACATAAAAATAAAAAAGAAAGACGTTGCACACTATTTCCAAGATTGTTTTCTTACTCTCTACAAGTTCTTCAAAAACAAGCGTGGAAATAGCAACAATATATATCCTCCTCATAACGTACGTAGGACTCCATCAAGATGATCAAGAGAGTAGAATCAAGATTCAAGAAAGACAAAATGAACCTTCGTCTTCGGGCACAGATCTCTCGAATAAGTGCACCAAGAAACTCCAAGAAATGTGTCAACTATATAAAATATGTAACTATTTATTGTCTCTGTGTATATGCATACAAACTGGGGATAGGGTTTTTAGTTGTGAAGAGGGTTTGGACCGGAGGGGACGAGTCTTTTATCAACACCGTACCTTGGATCAATCTCAGGCGGAGGAGGGGACACAAGTGGCTGCTTCCTGGCGCTACGGTGGATTCTTTGAAGCTCATTGCACATAGAGCGCGCGTATGGACGAGAGAATGAGTCGCACGAACCCTGAGGTGTCACGTAATACGGATGGTGAACCCTCGGGACCAATGGGTGGGTTCTGTAAGGGAAGTTTCTTGATGTCATCCTGTTTTCTTCTGCGGTTGGAGAAGCGATGGACGTTGTGAGCAGGACAACGACGAAGAGGAGGAGAGAGATCATGACCGGACGTTTCAGGTAAGGCGGCGACATTGCTTGGTTTGTGGACAGAGAGTAGAAAGGTAAGAAGGTTTCTTGGAGAAGTTTTAAACTTGATAGAAAGAGGAAAGTAAAGCAAAGTGAGGTTTTAATGCAACGCAGAAGATGCACATGATTCGACGTTATGAATGGGGTTTTGTGGGTCCTTACTAGATCGTTTTCATAGATTTAAATATCAAAACCCGTGACCTTATTATACATTCCGATCGATTTATTTCACTTTCGGTAGCTTTTTACATGGTTTATATAATACGTAGAAGTGTGATCCTGTTATGTATTTTGTACATGAATATGTATAAAATTCAGTTCAAGAAAAACAAGAACGTGTATATACTTGTTCCGTGGGCCACAAGCTATTATATCTGGTCTTTATAAGCTGTCCTTGGGCTAAAATAGTGTCCACCAAAACTATTTATAAAGCCCAATAAGTGATAAATCTTTGTACCATCATCCCATCTGTCAGCATTATAGAAGCCTCTTATGAGAGAGTTATAGGTAAAGACATCTGCTTTGATACCTTTGGTTTCCATTTCACTGAAAAGGCTGAGTGCATCGTCGAGGTTGCCATGTTTGCAAAGACTATCGATAATCATATTGTATGTGACTACTTGAGGCTTGATCTTTCTGTGTTCCATCTTTCTATGCAGATCCAAGGCTAAGGCAGTGTTACCTGACTTACACATTCTGTTTAAAATTGGACCATAGGTATACTGATCGGGTTGACATCCAATATCCCACTCGATCTATCAAAGCCATTGCTTCAGGCAATCTATCATTGAGACAAATCCCATTGACAAGAGTGTTAAGTATAATGAGATTTGGTAATACCTCCATTTCCACCATACGATCAACTAACTCCAGAGCTTGGGAAACTCGACCCTCGAGACATAACCCGTTAATCAAAGTAGAGAATGTGATTGTGTCGGGATCATGCCCGAGTTTCAACATCTTTCCCATCACAGAAAAGGCAAAACCGAGTTTACGACGACGGCATAAGCAATTGATCATAATGCCGTGTGTGTAGATGCTATGTTTGATCCCTTGCAGTTCCATTTTCTTGCAGAGAGCTAACACAAGATCATACTAGTTTGTTCGAGCAATATCACTAAACAGTCTGTTGAAATCAACGACCGTAGGACGAGGACGAGACCTAATCATAGACTGAAACAGAGCAACATCATCATCTTTCTTGATACCAACGAGCCCACTTATCAACCTTTCTTTGTAAGAAGAAGAGATCTTTCTGTCGCTGTTGCTGGCACAACCAGACAAGGCTCGTTCGCATGAGAGCAAATGAGTACCTCCTAGACTCAGGGGGATGCGAGGCACAAATACCAATCTCCGAAGATAACCCCTAGAAGATGGACAACTCTACGAGCATCTTCAGTGGCTTGATTCTTCCACGCTGAATGAATTTCATTTACAGCAGAAACATTTCTTCTATTGTTCGTGTTGTGAGACGGAAAACAGGGTAGATAGTAAGATAACTTCCCAAACTAGAAATCCTTCTTTCAGATTCGAAGTAAGGGGATACACAGACATAGGAGACGATCGTGAAAGTAGAGAGATCACCCCGAAAGAATTGCGCTCGGTTGCTTAAGCTCTAAGGAACTTATGCAGGATAGATTAGAGAGAGTTTAAGATTGAGAAAAATAACTTTTATTCTTATTCAGCCGTAAGGCTTACATATATAGAAAACTATCTAAGAGATAAGGCCAAATTGAATCCTTATCTTAACAGGAAAATAAATCATAAAACCAGCTTGATAATGATAAACTTAAAACCGTTAAAACCGTTAAGAAACTATGTGATGTGTCCTGTCACAATACTCCCTCCTTCAGAGAATCCTTGGCCTCAAGGATAGAAATCTGAAAATGTGGAAACTTGGCAATGAAGTCTTGATAAAACTCTCATGTTGCTTGTTGTGGCAGATATCCCTTCCATTGCACCAGAACCTTCGTAACAGCCTTGTTCGGCATGTTAACCATCTTCTTCTCAAGAATCAACTCAGGTTCCTTTTCCTTGCCAACGTCAGATAGATATTGAGGCAAAATCATAGAGATATTTGCTGGATTAGGACAAAGCTTAAGTTGACTGACATGGAAGACATTGTGTATTGCAGCACCCGAAGGAAGATCAAGCTTGTATGCCAGTGAACCAACACGATCCTGGACTTGGAAAGGACCATAGAACCGTGGTGACAACTTATGAGGAACGTGACGACCTTTGAGGGAGTGTTGACGGTAAGGTTGCAGCTTTAAGTAGACATAGTCACCCATCTGAAACACACGGTCCGATCTGCGAGCATCTGCATATTGCTTCATCCTGTTCTGTGCGCGTAGGAGGTGGAATTTCATCATGTCAATAACATCCTCTCGTTTTTGCAGGGTTCTGTCGACAACTGGGGATGAGCTTTCACCAGGGAGATAGGGCATGTGAATAGGAGGTGGTTGTCCATAGATGATTTCGAATGGCGTATTACGGATCGCGGAGTGATACGTTGTATTGTACCACCATTCAGCTAGTGGGAGCTGGGGATGTCAACTGGACATTCTGTCCTTGGACGTCCATGTCCAAATCGATATGGACAAATATGGACACGTCCAAATCTGTCCAGAATATTTTTTGTCCAAATGGACAATGTCCAAATACGTCCAAGTCCATATGGACAAGACCAGATGGACATGGACCGTCCAAATCTTAAAAATATATAGGGTTATACTTGGGGAAAAATTAAAACCCAAAATCACTTTTGTTTTCGACGTCTTTTTCTTTTGGCCGTCAGATTCCAAGAGTTCGATTTCACGTAATCTTAGCTTCTTCGTATTCTTCACGAGAGAGCTCTCACTCCTGTAATCCTAGCTTCTTCATCTTTCTCTTTTGTTAGGTTTGTTCCTTTTTCTTCTTTCTGGGTTTCAGTTTTTGCCTCTTGTATATGAAATATGATGAATCCTCTTTTTGTACAGATGCTGGGTTTGATGGATCCGTGAATTTTACTAGGTTTGGTGGATCCGTTTTTCCAAGTACCCTTTTCATCTTTCCTTGATGTTTGTTTGGTGGATCCGTTTTTCCAAGGTATTACATTTACTTTCATCCGAGTGAAATGATGCAACTTTAAGCTTGATGTTTGCTTTAAGTTAGGTCTTTGTCTTAACTTCTTAAGATCTTGTGCAGTTTGTTAACAGATGTTTTCTTTGTGTTGTTGACTTAGGTCTTACTCTAATTACAAGACCATTGGCTATTGTGGGTGCTCTTTTTACGGCTTTGAGCATAGTTTTTACGCTTTGAGCATAGTCAAGACAGGTATTGACTTCTTTCATCTCTCTGGTTTACTTCTTCTCTGGTTTACTCTTTCTCTTTCATACTTAGCTTTTAGTATCATCTTCCTCTGATTGTTTTAGTATCATATACTTAGCTTTTAGTATCAGCTTAGCTTTTATACATAGCTTTTAGTATTAGTTGCTGTGTGTGAGTAAACTGAATATGCAACACGTTATTAGTTGCATGTTGAGTAAATCTTTTCTGCCCATTTTGGAGATAAATCATTCAGGCTACGATCACTATAACAAGTGTTCTTCTCTTCTGGTGTGTGTGTTTGCTTTCTTTCATTGATGTTCTGTCTGTTGTTTCATTGATGTATGTTCTTCTCTTCTGGTGTGTGTGTGTTTACGCTTTGATCATGATTGGTGTGAAAGATCAGAACGACAGGCACCATAGACTCATGTTTTTATTTATTGTTTATTTACTGGTGGTTGTGGTGAGATGATTAATTAATTAAACATGTAGGTGGAGAAGTTTCACCTGAGCGTTAGAATGTTGATATATTTATTGTTTATTTACTGGTGGCTGTGATGAGATGATTATTTGATTATTTAATACCAGATTTGTATATTGATATATGTATGGTATTTGTTAGAATGTTGAATTTATTGGTGAATAAAGTCTGTTTGAATTGATCTTCTTACCGTGGGAATTTATTGGTGAATAAAGTCTGTTTGAATTGATATTGGTGTAATGGTTATCTAAGTATCTTTTGTTATATATGAAATTTAGAATCTGTACATCTTTTTATATTAAGTGGACATCTGGATTCCATGGACTGTCCAACTGGTCATGGTCCTATTTGGACATGGACTATTTGGACATGGTCCTATTTGGACACCAAGACCAAAAACGCCCAAAAAAAAGTCCATCTGGACACGTCCACTTCCATCCGGACGGCCCAATTGACATCCCTAGTGGGAGCCATGAGCTCCAAGTGTGAGGAGTGTTCGAAGCCATACAACGGAGATACGTTTCGAGAGTCTTATTGGTGACCTCTGTCTGTCCGTCCGATTGTGGGTGGTAGGCAGTAGAGAAGTTTAAGTCGACCCCCATGAACTCGGAACATCTCTCTCCAAACCTCACTGAGAAACGTTGGGTCTCTGTCACTAGTAATATCCTTAGGCATCCCATGAAGGCAAAACACCTGATCCATGTAAGCTTTTGCGACATCTAAGGCTGTATAAGAATGAGACAAGGCTAAGAAGTGAGCGTTTTACTTAGTCTGTCGATAACCACCAATATACAATGCTTGCCAGCGGATGGAGGGAGTCCCTCGATAAAATCTAAACCAATTAATTCCCAAATGCCAGCTGGAACAGGAAGAGGTTGCAGTAAGCCCGGTTTGGCAGCCAAATCATACTTGTTGCGTTGAGAGACGGCACAACTGTGAACATAATTTTGTACTTCCAAGCTCATCCGTGGCTAGTAAAACAGAGTCTTTATCCGATGAAGCGTAGAATCTCGGCCAGAGTGGCCTCCGACTGTAGAGTCGTGTAGCCATTTGAAGATATGAAGCTTTACTGCAGTATCGTTACCAAAAACAAGCTTCCCACGTCGACATAACTCGCCGTTGACAAAAGAATATGCAGCGTGTAGAGATGGGTTGGTTTGCAGTTCTGTGATTATCTTTTTTAGGCTTGGATCTGTATCCCATAGTTGTTTCAATTCTTCATAGAACGTGTGGTGGGCTTGTGACAAGGTGATATGCAGAAATTGAGAGCTAGAGATTCGAGAGAGAGCATCGGCCGCGACGTTCTCCTTTCCTTGCTTATATTGTATCTCAAAAGTGTTCCCCATAAGCTTGGAGAGCCACATATGCTGGAAAGGAGTGGTGATCTTCTGCTCTAATAGGTATTTGAGACTGCGTTGATTCATTTTAATGATGAACAGGTGGTGAGCCAAATAAGCGTTCCACGTCTATACTGCATGAACAACGGCGAGAAGCTCTTTTTCGTACACAGAGAGACCATGGTGACGAGGACCAAGTGCACGAATTATATATCAGATAGGATGGTTCTCCTGCATAAGTACAGACCCAATACCTGTCTGGGACGCATCAGTTTCGACGACGAAAGTCTTGGAGAAGTCCGGGAGAGCCAAGACTGGTGCTGAGACTAAAGCTTCTTTTAATGTCTGGAAAGAAACATCGGCTTCGGATCCCCATATGAAACCATCTTTACGCAGGAGGAGAGTGAGCGGACGAGCAATGACGTTGTACCCTTAAATGAAACAGCGGTAGTAGTTTTCCAGACCCAAAAAGCTGCGGAGTTGTTTCTGACTAGTAGAAATTGGCCAGAGTTCCACGGCTTTAATCTTTGCAGGGTCTGTGCTAACGCCTTTGTTGGATATAAAGTGACCAAGATACTCGATCTTGGTTGCTCCGAAAGTACACTTTGATTGCTTAAGATACAGTTGTTGATGCTGCAGAATAGCAAAGACTGTTTCTAAGTGTAGGAGGTGCTCGTTCCAACTGTTGCTATATATCAGAATGTCATCGAAGAAAACCAGTAAGAACTTCCGAAGGATTGGTTCAAAAACGTGGTTCATCAGACCTTGAAAAGTGCAAGGAGCATTTGTTAGTCCGAAAGGCATGACAAGGTACTCGTAGTGAACAGAATGAGTTCGGAACGCTGTCTTATGCACATCGTCTGGAGACATTCGGAGTTGATGAAATCCAGCTCTTAAATCGAGCTTGGAGAAAAATTTTGCACCGCCAAGCTCATCCAGTAAGTCTTCCAGGAGAGGGATAGGGTATTTTTCCTTGATTGTCTGTTTGTTTAGCCCTCTGTAATCGACACAGAGTCTCCATGAACCGTCCTTTTTCTTCACCAGAACGATCGGGGATGTGTAAGAATTGGAACTGTACTGAACGATTCCCTGAGATAGCATCTCTTGGATCATCTTGTATATCGAGTCTTTTTGTAGTGATGAGTACCGAGTCTTGGATCATCTTAGATCATCTTGTATATCGAGTCTTGCATCTCTTGTATATCCAAGGGAATCTTGTGGTTGAACCCTTCACGGTAGGGAGGTAGAGAAGACGGCTCAGCAAAGATGTCTGCGTAAGAATCAAGCAGGCGCTGTAGTGATCCATCTTCGTCTGTTTCTGTATTTCTTGCCTCAATGTGATAGAAAAATTGTATCAGGGTCCAGAGACTGTTGTGGCAAGATAGAGTCATCACGGTTGCATAAGTGAAGTAATGCGATATATGGTTCCTGCAACATGAGCTTATTTAGACTACTACTTGAGATCACCTTAGAATCGTTGGAGTAACTCCCCAAAGAACATGCTTTAAATTCTGGAAGGTGAACTCCATTCTGAGATTAAGGAAGTCTCAGAGGATAGGACCTAATGTGGAAAGCCATTGCACACCAAGCACCACATCACTGAATCCCAAGCGAAGTGTTCTAAACTCAGCAGAGAAATCGTACCCCTGAATCTTCCAAGTAAAGTCACTGCATTTATAAGTTGTGAGCAAATTGCCACTAGCTGCAGCTACAGGCATTGGTGGAATAGGAGTTAGTGAACATCCTAAACCCTTAGCCATTTGAAGATCGAGGAAATTGTGTGTGCTCCCGGAGTCTATCAATATGTGCAGCTTTTTCTTCTGATACTGTCCAAAAAGTCGCATACAGCTGTATGTAACATAGCCGTTAAGAGCATGCATCGAGATGGTCGGTATCTTGTCATCTTGCTCGCCAGTTTGCACCGCGTAGGTTTATTCTTCTGTTTCATCTTCTTCATTAAGATCAGATGTATCAGCTTCCAGAAATAAGAACTCAGAGCGTTTGTGTTTTAGCTGATGGCCTGGTGTAAAAGGCTCCTCGCAGAACATACATAAGCCCTTGCGTTTTTGTTCTTGCATTTCTTCAAAAGAAACTCGTTTCTGTGGGGTATTTGCCATTAGAGGTTTTCTGCTCTGGTTGTTAGTTGTCGCGGTGTTGAGCTGACTCTTGGAAGTTGGTGAGAAAACTTGGCTTTTGAGAGTATGAGAAAGCATTCCGAGACGGCTTCGACAGCGTGTGTTGCAAGGATAACTCGTGGAGTCTTGCTATTTTTGCTGCTTCTGGAACAAAGTTGACGTTGAATTGACGTACATGAAGGGCTAGGTGCTGGTTCATGTTTGTCAAGAATATACTCAGAGCATGACCTGGAGCAAGAGTAATTATGTTCATAGCACAATCGAACTTTTCCAAATAGATGTCAATAGTGTCGGTTCCTTGTTTGAGACTGACCCATTCGGAAAGCGGATCATCGTATAATTCGCCAAAATGTGCTGATACAGCTGCAACATATTCCGTCCAGAGGGGAAAGATGTTGTAGCGCAGGGGAAAGATGTTGTAGCGGTTAGCTATGTAGGCGTGGTGCCATTGTAGGGCTTTGCCTGTCATGTGAAGAGAAGCAAGGCGGACTTTCAACTCGGGTGGGGTGCTGTCAATGGAGAAGAACTGCTCACAACGGTATATCCATTCTCTGAGCACTGGTCCATGAACATTGGGAACCTGATCTTAGTTAATCGCGACGCTAACCCGTTAGGGAGGGTTGGGTTGGTGTTCTGCTCAGGATTAAGTGGATCTGTTTTTCCCGTGCTGTGTTCCAATGGCGATCTGTCTGGCGGATCTACTTGTTGAAAAGTTCTGGTGACGTTGCTAGTAGGGGACGAGTGGCTCTGGCTTGTGTCTTGTTGCTTCGCTAATTGTTGTGATGTGTGAGTGAAATATTTTTCCATCATATGCCTGAGTTCAGCAATCTCTCCGCCTAGTTCTTTTCGGATCTCCTCGGTTTGCTGAGATTGTGATGTACGCAACTCCTCGATTTGCTTGTTCATCTCGTTTAGCGTGGTGGTTTGTCTGGTGTCCGTAGCTTAGTCCTGGGGATTGTTCTGCTCTGATACCGGTGAGACGGGAAATAGGGTAGATAGTAAGATAACTTTCCAAACTAGAAATCCTTAATGCAGATTCGAAGTAAGGTACACGGACGTAGGAGACGATCGTGAAAGTAGAGAGATCACCCCGAAAGATCTGCGCTCGGTTGCTTAAGCTCTAAGGAACTTATGCAGGATAGATTAGAGAGAGAGTTTAAGATTGGGAAAATAACTTTTATTGGTTGATTCTTATTCAGCCTTAAGACTTACATATATAGAAAACGATCTAAGAGATAAGGCCAAATAGAATCCTTATCTTAACAGAAAAATAAATCATAAAATCTGCTTGATGATAAACTTAAAACTGTTAAAACCGTTAAGAAACTATGTGACGTGTCCTGTCACATGTTGAACCTCAGTTTTCCGG
This sequence comes from Brassica juncea, assembly GCA_018703725.1. NCBI lineage: Eukaryota > Viridiplantae > Streptophyta > Magnoliopsida > Brassicales > Brassicaceae > Brassica > Brassica juncea. Next base: position 49,605,376 of record CM031939.1, read on the forward strand.
TAGATCCCCCAAGAACAAGACGATGAAGCAAGTGTTTTGTAATTTGTGAGGTTTCTCTCTCTCTCTCTCTCTCTCTCTCTTTTTCTTCGGTGGAATCTATTTCATCATGTGTCGGTTCTGTGAATTTAAGATTAATCTAATTTGGTTTCAAAACCGGTACGAATCCGGTTTTTATAAAACCAGACCGCGTGCATGTCCGATTTCATGCTCATTCCTGGTTATTAACGCCCAATCAGTCATTAAACCGGACCATTTTCTGTTGGTTTTGTACATTCAGCTCTGGTTAGGCTGCCAACAAGACAAGAACCCCAGAGATTAGCACAAGTTCCATCTCACCTTCACTAGCTCCCTTTATATGTTTTTTACACAGACAGGATTTAAAAAAAAAAAGTTTGTAGAAGCCAGAAAATAGGTGGAATCAAATAACATGAAAAAGTATGATTTTTTATTTGGTAACAAGAACCAATGACTTCAAGATTGTATAAACTTGGCATTACATTACAAAAAGAAAAAAAAAAAAAAGAAAAAAGAAAAAAACAGATTAACCGAGACCTGAGGTTTCGTCTTTGGCGAGGAGCGTCCTCTTTGGTACGTGGTGGTCTAACAATCTCATGCTTAATTATCAATAAGCCCGTACTCCATTGCTTCTTCTGCGTTGAACCTTTTCAGACTGCTCAAGCCTTTGAACATCTGCATCATCATTCATTCATCGTCATAAGCACTCAAAGTTTACATGTCCATCATCACCATCATCATATGCACTCACAAGTTTACTGTTTGGTATGTTATTAATATGTCTTAAACATAGCTAACCCTTTCAGCAGGCTGCCCTGTATTCTTGGATATAGCTCGTTGAAGAGGTGGTCTCTTACACATTGTTAACTTATTTTTTCCCCCACTTTTTCAATGCACTAACAACAGTAAAATATTTAGGAATCTAGTTTTCACAAGGACGACGAGGACCTGTCCATATGTTTTAATTTCTTAACATTACACATAGACCTACCTTTGAAGTATATAACAAATGTTTGAAGTATTTCCACTCCAATACACAGAGATTCTTTGGAAACGCAAGTAAAAACACTTGGGCACATTACAAATGAATCAACCATCCTATATGCACATAATCATGATGAATTTTGAGTATATTAGTTAATGAGAAAGCTTGTATGAGATGATCAAGATGATGGCGAGGATGAGAGCCACGATGACGGAACCAACGATCCATTTGTTCCTCGTCATTCTTCTAGACATAGCAGTCAACACTTTCTTGCTCTTGTCAATGGCATCATCCACACCCTGGAGCTGTAACACCAAATCACAAAGAATTAGACCTTTTCTCAACGAGTCATATCTGATAAATTGTAAAATTGCTTTAGATATGATATAACCTTAGAGTGAGCGTGAAGGAGGGTTTGGCGTTGCTGACTTAGGTTCTCAACAACTGAGATGCCAACCTCTTCTGTCTCCAGCATTAACCTTCTACTCTCCCTGATTCTGTCGCTTGATTGGTCAAGCCTCTCCATTGACATTGCTAGTCTCCCACTCTGATCAGCTGATACCTGGGGCAATCATGTAAATCAGCTTTAACATCTCTGGCATCTAAGATGAAGGTGAAGAGCAAGAACACTTTAGGGCAAAAAAGCCAAGATTTTGACAGATATATCAAGACAAGTAACAAATGTAATTCAAGATTACCGCATGCACATCAGCCAATCCGGATTCCATCAGTTCTTCACGTGTGGATGGTTAGCATCAGGGGAAGACACTCGTTTGAATTCCTTCTTCAATTGGTTCAGATCAGATTTATACTCTCTAAGTTTAGAAAGGCACACAGCTTTAGTACTCGGCTGCAAACTTCTTGCCTCAAGATCCATTTTCCGGATCTAAAAACGAAAAAACAAAAACATATATTGCTTTAAGCGAAGGAAAAAAAATACAAGAACAACAAAAGAAAGATTTAGAAGACATTTACGAAAAATAAATGGAAAGTACCAAGACATCAGCTTCGTCCATTCCAGACTTGATCTCAACAAGCTTCTCCTTCTTCTCTTCTGCAAAAAATTACATTACAATTAAGCAAACCATTACTCTGGTTTTTATAGCACCACAATCTTTAATGAACTCGAACATGTCTAAACCTCAAGGAAGAGCTAACTGAATTAAATAAAAAAAAAGCATCTACATAGTCATTCTTGAGCTAATAATTACTTGATTTCTCAAAAAAAAAACACTATGCATCGAGTCCAAGCAATGAGATTACATCATATACTGATATACATATCTCAACAACACTCCCTGATCCTACAGAGCTCTTCAAAACACAGCTACATAATAATTTTTGAGCTAACAAAAGTTTTTCATCTTTAGACTAAACAATTACTCCATCCCTCGAAAAAACTAAGTATCCAGAATCCAAGCAATGGGATAACATTAACATCATCAACATTCCCAGGTGCTATAGAAACTCGTCAGATCGTAAACAAGTCAAAAAACGTTTTGTAAACATAGAATAGAATCATATAAATTCCGTATGTCGGATAAGAGATGAATCTTGTACCTCCGTGGGAGAGAAGAGACGCAGAATGACATTTTCTGGAGAGATTGGTTGAGAGCTCGCAGTACTGTCTCTCGTACCCTTCCAATACCTCGCTCATCTTCCCTTCTTTCTTCGATCAAAGGCGTTTCGATCTCTCGAGAAAATTGGGACTTGATCTGATCCTTCTTTAGATTTTGATCAGATCTCGAAACCAGTTCTTCTTTGGTTTTTAGAAGGAAACCGAACTACTAACGACTCTTGTTCTTCCAGTTTTGATTGATTCCCCCTCTGGTAAGGAAAAATCAAAACGGTGCGTTTTATTTGGCACGTGTGCGCCACTGTCTATTGAACTAACGCGTGCAAATATAGGTGAGACAAATCTAACCGAACCAAACCATTTTGTTTGGAGGGTTTGTTTGCTTTTGAGCTATGGGGAGGGTTTGTTTTATGGAAGAAAAAAAGCTTGAAAAGAAACAAAACAGATACTATTATAGAAATTGCAAAGTGGTCTTGTTCGTTTACATATATACTCAGAAACTTTATTCTACAAGGAAAGAGGAGATAAGTGGGTGGGCGGGCTTCTTTCTTATAGCTCGCTCTTGACTTTGGCATCCCCATTGGGTAACCCACTTTGCGATTGTGCCTGCCTTTTTGCTTCCTGACCTTTGAGTTTTACTGCTACTATATTAACGAAGACAATCACAAGGAAGGGAATGTTAACAACTTACAGCGGCAGAAGCAGCACGGATATCTCTATACTTATCGACTTCATCAGGAAATGTTTCTTCAAGCTCCTCCAGAATATGTTTCCTCAAATCCTATTCACACAAACAAACACATTGGAACAAATGTAAAAAAGAGACAAACCAAGAATCAGTAGAGAAAAGGGTGAGTAAGTAACCTTAAAAGCATCAGTCTTGCCCTTTGTAACTTGATTCCTGGCTACGCAGCTATTAATAACATCCCTTGTAAACTCGTCCGGGTTCTTCCCATCATCAATCAAGCTAAGTAAAAACAAAAACCACCAGTAACATAAAGAAACCAAGTAAAGGTTTGCATAAAAAGGGACATGCTCTCTCTCTCACCTAAGAACTTCCATGGGGACTTGAATGTTGCATTTCTCGGACAACTTAGCCATGCTATTCAGCTCCGAAACCAGAGAATTGCTGGAAACATACAAACACATTCTCATTCGAGCAATACACAAAAAAAAAAAAAAACTATAATCTTGATAGAACAGAGAGAGTGATGCAAAAGAGGGAGGAAGTTACAGGCGCTGGAGGAGATGAAGCTGAGAAGCGGGTGTGAAAGAGGAGACAGTAAGGTGTAACTGATGAAGGAGTCCCAAAGTCTTCTGAATCGAGTTTATGACTTGGTTCAGATTCTCCTTTGAATCTTCAGACGCAGTTGCAGTTCCATCATTGGTTTGATATCCCATCGTCGTCGTCGTTGTACCGTTGCTCCCACCAACCCCCGCTGCGCTTGTGTTCTGTGTTGGATCCATCACATCACAGCTCTGAGACACAGAAAAAAAAAACATCAAAGTGACCTGATGCGTAAGCGACAACTAGAAACGCAGTTTCCACCTCAAATTCAGACGGAAATTTCATCAGAAAGGTTCAAGATTTGAACAATTTTAATGCCCAAATCAAAGAAGCCATGGATCGAGGTTTTGTATCTTACCTGTCAGAGATGGGTTTGGCGAGCGAATAAGCCAAAGATGGAGAGAGAGAGAGAGGTAGCGATTCTTCGGATGAAGTAGAGTTTCCTCCGAGGTAGTAAGGTGATTCAGCCGTGAGATTACGATACTAGAGAGTCCACAGGACGGAAGACCGACGCAAAGGGAAGAAGAAGAAGAAGCCGGTGATCTGGGTAAGTATTCTAACATAGCCCACTTACAAAAATTCTATTCTTTATACCCAGCGCTGGGTTGCGGTCAAACCCGACCCGCATGACCCGCAACCCGCGGGTTTCATTTTTTTTGGTCAAAAATTCCGATCCGCACAACTCGCGAACATATAAACTTTTATCCGCACCCGCTCCGCTTAGTTATGCATGTAACCCGCGGGATCCGCAGGTTATATATATATATATATTTTTTAAAATAATTATTTAATTTATTTTTTCTCTTAAAAATATATAAATAATATATTTATAATTAAAAAATATATACTTTTTTACAAAAAAAAGAAAAACATTTTTTCAAAAAAACAAAAATTTATTTTTGTGGGTTGGCGGGTACCCGCGATGCAAAATCCACTACCCCCACACCCGCCCTGCATAAAATACTCATAACCCGCACCCACACCCGCAAATCGATTTTCTAAATTGTTCGACCCGCATCCACCCTGCGGCGGATCAAACGGGACGGGACACATAGGCTATGACTCAAATTCCCAGACCTATTTATACCCCATCATTTTTCTCACTACCCACTATTTTTTCACTTCTCCTCTTACCCTTTCTTTTTATATTACTTTTTATCTACTCTGTGGACCCCACGTCCTTCTCTTTCTTGCGGACCCCACATCCCTCTCTCTTGCTCACGGACCCCACGTCTCTCTCTTGCTCACCCCACTTTATTTCATTATTTTAATTTTATGTGGACTCCTCCTTTTAATTAATAATTAATTACAAAAATAAATTTGATAAAATATTTTATATAATTTGAATTATTTAAAAATATTTCAAAAATACAGATTTAATCAAATATGTATTTCGATAATATTTTAATCAATAAATAATTTCAAAAATAATTAAATAAAGCATTTATATAATTTTCTTTATAGAAAATATTTCAAAAATTTAAATTTCTTAAAATATGTATTTTAATAACATTTTAACCAAAAATTAATTTAGAAATGAATTTATTAAAATATTTAATACAAACAGGTTATATTAAATATTTCAATAATACAAATCTAATAAAATATGTATTTCAGTAATATTTAATCAACAATTAAATTTCAATAATAATTTTAATAAAAATAGTTATATATTTTTGGTTAAAAAAATATTTTTAGAATACAAAGTTATGAAAGTATGTATTTCAATAATATTTTAATCAACAATGAACTTAAAAATAAATTTATTAAACTATTTATAAGCAAATTGGTTAGATAAAAATATTTCAAAAAGACAAATTCAATAAAATATGTATTTCAATAATATTTTAATCAAATATTAATTTCAAAATAAAGTTTTATAAAATATTCATATAAATTATGACTGTAGCATATTTTTTTTTTGAACAACTATGATTGTAGCATATTAAAAAGTTATTTTGACACTTTTTCTTGATATGTAAAGAGTATTTAAGAATTCCACTTCAGTTATATCTTCAAAGCTTAAAAACTTTCGATTAAACAGATGTAATTATTAAGACTTGAAATGCACTTAAATAATTTTAATCTTTGTAAAAAATATTAAAATTACATACTTCCCGGTCGAAGGATATATATTATTTCATATAAATTTGAAAATTTAATATTATATTTTATTATATAAATGTTTTTTTGTGGACTACTAGTATTACTAGAACTACCTTGAATTACCTTAGATTACCTTGGACTACTATGTATTATGCATATTTATAAAAACTTTATATTTTCGGTTTATTATATATTTTTAGCAGATATTCATTATACATTTTAAATTATATGTCCATATATGTGTTTAGATATCAAATTAGTCATGAAATTTTTTAATATTTCTTAAGTTGTTAGAAAACTTATCATTTCCACAAAACATTCCTTATAGTTCCATGCCTAATGTCTTGATGGTGATGTCATAAGAAGGTGAATCACACAAATTACATATTTTCAGATTTTTGTTACTATGAAAGTGTTATATACGATCTAAAACTGTCTAAATGCATTGGTTTTACTAGAAATATTTTACTTTTCACTTGGTATTACTAATAAATGTTGAAATCTGCAAAAGTATTACTATGAATAAGATAATATTACTATTAGCTTGAGTATTACTAAGTGTAAATATAATAATAGTGCTTTTTAATATATGGTATGTAGACATTTTAAATGAGTAAATTTTTAATCATATTTAAGTAAAATGTGTTAAATATGCCATACACGTTTTAGACATGTTTGAATTTTTTATTTATTTAGCTTAGTAATACCTAGTAAATCTAGTAGTTCAAACAATTTCTTGCATGTAGTGTTTTATTTTTATTTTTACTTCACTACATTGTAAATATAATACTTTTGATGGTATACATGTTTTAAATGTATGATTTAATAATTTTTTTAAAAAAATTTTAAATCGATGTTAAATGCAAATTTTTGAAGAAAGAGATTCCTGATCTATACGACCAACATATTTTATTTTTACATGTGTTTTTTTAATAATATGGCATGCACACACTTAAATTATTAAAATTTTAATTATATTTTAATAACATGGATTAAATACATTATACACGAGTTATACATGTTTAAGACTTTTTAATTTATCTTAGTAATACCTAGTAAAACTAGTAGCTACTTTTTTTGTATTCAGTGTTTATTTTATTTTACTAAATTTAGTTGTAAATACAATACCATTTTATGTTATATATATTTTAAATTTATAATTTAATATATTTTTAAAAATATAAATAGATGTTAAATGCATATTCTTGAAAAAATAGATGTAAAATGCATATTCTTGAAAAAATAGATTTGTGATCTATACGACCAATAAAAAACAGTTTTGTTGCTAGTATTTCATTCGAACCCTAGCAAATGATAAAAGCCGATTAGCTTTTTGATTTGTTAGAATAAACGTATATATAATGTAGTTATGTAAGTAGAAACATGGATAGCTTGTGGTCTGTTGGTATTTCCTTGTTTGTTATTCAGAGAGCCCCAGTTTTGTTCGTTGCAGTTTTGCATATTAAATACAAAACCTAGTTTATGTAATTGTATCTCAAGATAACATGTGGTCTGGTGGTTAATTCCTTGTTTCTTACCAGGTGAGTGCTGGGTTTGACTCTCTCTTTTGATTTTTTTTAATGAATGGTAGTTTCATAATTATCTCTTCGTTTGGTTTTGCCCAATTATGCAATTTTCTTCTGCGGCCGTCCTGGATTTTCTTCAAAGAATCTTTAGTTTTTATGGGTTTGATTGTTGTTTATATATCAAAACTACAGATTTATCAATACTCATCGATTTTGAATCAAAATCGATGAAAAGCAAACATTTTTTATGCTACTCCACCTAACAATCTGATGGATAAGAAATTGCCATCGACAGGAGCTGAACTCGCTGGAAAATCATGCCTCCTCACCACGTTTAGAACAGAGAGAGAGAGAGAGAGAGAGAGAGAGAGAGAGAGAGAGAGAGAGAGAGAGAGAGAGAGAGAGAGAGAGAGGCTTACTTATAATAAAAATAATTATATTTCCATTTGAATTTAAAAGAATATATGTAACTCAATATACTCATAATATGAGTGACTCGGCTAATCCAACTTAGATCTAAAATCATCAATTTAACTACAATAAGAAAATATAATTTTGTAATAATAATAATTTATTTTATCGATATAAATTATAGGAAGACTTTTTTCTATCAGAAATTATAGAAAGACTCAAAACACATTAACAAATGAAAATAAAATATTAACCAACTATTACAATTTAGTTCTTTTTTAAAATTTATATATATGCATGAGAGTTCAGAATAATATCATTATACTAATTTACGTAATTTAGAATCAAACATTTTAGTTTATTTTTTATTTCATTCTAAGCACAATATATCTAAAGTTATACATAATCTTCCTAATATATATTTACATATCTAATAAAACAACCAACCTAAATGCAAATAAGAAAATTAATCAAAATTTTAATAGATTTAGAATAAAAAATATTATAGTTGAATTCAGAGAAATAGATGCAATCCAATATACCAAAATGATAGTTAAATCGACTAGATTTAATCTAACATATCTAAAATCATATATCTAATTAAAGTAATATAATATTATTAATCTACATTATGCATAAAAATTATAAATTAATTTAAAATCAAAATTAAATAGCAATAAACTATTATAATATATATTTTCTTTATAAATATTTATATCCGTGCATGAGCACGGGAAAACCACCTAGTAAGTAAATGAAATAAAATCCAACAGCTTGTGCCATGAAATTTTAGAGTACGAGTCTGTGTTTTGAAGTTCCAATTCAGAGATGAGTTTTGAATTTCTTATTTTAGAGGAGATTTAGCATGGCGCCTTAGTTTAAACAGGATCTAATAAATCGTCCACCTTTTTATTTAAGCTGTTCAAACTCATGAACAGATATGCTTTCGATGAGTCTATTTTATTGAAGCCTAATCGAACGCAATCAGCGATTAACTAGATCACCGGTTTTAGACTTCAACATATTTCACTACAACCATCTCATGTTTCGAATAGATATGCCTCATCTAACAGCAAGGCTTACACACAGCCATTTGAAAATCTTAGATTAATGTATGTCTAACACGAAAACAGTTCGGTTTAGTGGAGAGGAGAGTTGTTAGTATTACACTGAAGATAATTCCACACGCTTAAGCTTTAAAAAAAAAACTAAAGAAAGACAAAAGCAGCGCCTTGCAAAACCAATAGACAGGGCAATAGTAATCCTCATTAGCGCATCTTTCTCTCATGATTAGTACTGAAACGCACGTTGCCGGTATTGTTGGAGATGGGCTTAGCACATACACACTAAGAGCTAAGCCCAAAATCAGACTCGGCCCAATAAGCAAGTTGATGACTACACATGGAGACCTTAGTACTTTTACTATAAATAGGAGGCATCAGAGTCATTAATAGGGGGTGAGAGACGAACAGAAAGTACAGAAAAGGAGACCTCATTCCCAAAAGACGAGCATCCACACTTGGAGATCGTCGACCACACACCAAAAGTCGTAGACGACCTGCGCCCCTTCGAGCAGCGCGTCTCAACGACCACACACCAAATGTCGTAGACGACCTGTGCCCCTTAGAGCAGCGCGTCTTGACGACCACACACCAAAGAGAGAGATACTTGTTTAGACTATCTGTATGGACAAGCATCTCTAGTTCTTGTAATTGACCGAGTTTTTAGTTTATCCTTGATTATTAATACGAAAATCTCCATCCCTTATATCATTTACAAACACCATATATCCAACCGGATATGGAAACAACAATTGGCGCCCACCGTGGGGCCGGAGATTCTTCACTTCAGGGAAGCTCGGCAATTACAGAACTTTCAGTGCAAGACGCCCAGACCTCTGCAATCACCACCAACCCGGGAGTGGCGAGGGTGTATCCAGCCAGCAGTGCAACGTTCATGGCGATGCCATCAAGCCAACTTGCAGCGGTGACGCCTTCGGGCCATTCAGCCAGCAACGCGATGTTCATGGCGACGTCCTCAAGCCAACCTGCAGCGGTGACGCCTTCGGACCATTCAGCCAGCAACGCGATGTTCATGGCGACGCCCTCAAGCCAACCTGCAGCGGTGACACCTTCGGACCATCCAGCCAGCAATGCGACGTTTATGGCGACGACCTCAAATCACCAGCAGTGGTGACAACCTCGGGCCATCAAGCCAGCAACGCGATGACCTCCCTCCAACTAACTAACTAACAGAGAGACGATCATTGAAATGACGACCTCTATGCAACCGATGAGCAAGGCGACCACCACGGAAACGACGTCCTCAATACAACAAAGGAGTAAAGAGACATGTGACGATCAGAGCTCTAGCATACATACCTACCATGGAGACGACGCACTCCAACCAACCGAGCATATCATTGATTTTTCAAACTCTTCTAAGAAGGATCAACGAGCTCACCTGAAGAATTACTACTCGTCTAAACGACCTCGCACACTCCCAGTTCGCATGCAACAATCACATCAACGAGCTCGAGTCTTCTGAAATCGATACTTAAGGACACGACAAGCCAACATCAACGCCCACCTGCTCATCAGCAGCAGCGTCCACCTGCTCGTCAATAAGGACGTCCACTTGCTCGTCGCTAGCATCAGCGTCCACCTGCGCGTCGCCAGCAGAAACTTCCACATACATGTTGCCAGCATCAGCGTCCACTTGCTCGTCGCCAGCAGCATTGTGTTGGTGAGCCTCATTCGCAGCAACAATGGAGACAAATTCTTCCGCCGCTCATCTCAAACGAGCTCCACCCCTTTTCTTTGCTTAAAGAGACGCACGCCATGGACGAGCTCCACCTCTTTTCTTTGCTCGGAGAGACGCACACCATGGACGAGCTCCACCTCTTTTCTTTGCTCGGAGAGATGCACGCCATGGACGAGCTCCACCTTTTTTCTTTGCTTAAAGAGACGCACGCCATGGACGAGCTCCACCTTTTTTCTTTGCTCGAAGAGATGCACGCCATGGATGAGCTCCACCTCTTTTCTTTGCTCGGAGAGACGCACACCATGGACGAGCTCCACCTCTTTTCTTTGCTCGGAGAGACGCACGCCATGGACGAGCTCCACCTCTTTTCTTTGCTCGAAGAGACGCACGCCATGGACGAGCTCCACCTTTTTTCTTTGCTCGAAGAGACGCACGCCATGGACGAGCTCCACCTTTTTTCTTTGCTCCGAGAGACGCACGCCATGGACGAACCCCACCTTTTTTTTTTTCTTTGCTCGAAGAGACGCACGCCATGGACGAGCTCCACCTCTTTTCTTTGCTCGGAGAGACGCACACCATGGACGAGCTCCACCTCTTTTCTTTGCTCGAAGAGACGCACGCCATGGACAAGCTCCACCTCTTTTCTTTACTCGGAGAGATGCACGCCATGGACGAGCTCCACCTTTTTCTTTGCTCGAAGAGACGTACGCCATGGACGAGCTCCACCTCTTTTCTTTGCTTAAAGAGACGCACGCCATGGACGAGCTCCACCTCTTTTCTTTGCTCGGAGAGATGCACGCCATGGACGAGCTCCACCTCTTTTCTTTGCTCAAAGAGACGCACGCCATGGACGAACCCCACCTTTTTTTTTTCTTTGCTCGAAGAGACGCACGCCATGGACGAGCTCCACCTCTTTTCTTTGCTTATAGAGACGCACGCCATGAACGAGCTCCACCTCTTTTCTTTGCCCAGAGAGATGCATGCCATGGACGAGCTCCATGTCTTTTCTTTGCTCGGATAGACGCACACCACTAACAAGCTCCAGCTCATCCTTCACCAGCGATGAGCCCAATCTTGAATTCTTTCCCGTATAATCCGACATCATTCCAACTCAATGACATCGGCGAGCTCGGAACAACAACACCTGTAGCAGCGTCAACCTGCCTCGTTGCCAGCAACAGCGTCCATCTCGCTCGTCACTAGCAGCAGCCTCCATCTCGCTCGAAGCAGCGTCCACCTGCTCGTCGTCAACTACAACATCCATTTGCTCTTCGAAAAATCTCATCTGAAGACGACGACCTCAACACCTCCTCATCGATCTCCTTTTAAAAAAAAAAGCATTAGCATGAACGAGTCAACTTCTCTAATGCACAATGTTAAAAAAAAAAAAACGACCTTACCTCCATTAGACGCAACAACTTTTCTCAAGCTTTCCACAAGACAACCCTAGCTCTCCACTTTCCCACAAATATTTGCGTCAAGCTCGACCATAATTACAAACATATAGTTGCCGCTCCTTTATTTCACATAAACTCAAGCTCGCCAAAAGACTCTTCATACACGCAAGTCACATAAGTCACAATGCAACATATCAAGCTCACCCGATGACGATGTCAACCTGACGATGAGCTCAAATTGACGACGAGCCTTTCCAATGACGAGCCCTCCCAACAACAAGCTTATACGTGGACAAGTTCCATCCGACGACATGCCCCTCCTCCGACGAGCTCTCTTAACAACCATATCATGCAACGACGAGCTTAGGCGAGGTGAGCACATGTGACAGTGAGTTCAATTGACGACAAGCTGAATACATGACAAACTCAACTATGTCTTGCGACCTCACTCATTCTCTATGAGCCAACAACGTGCTCTCTCGACAACAAAATCATGCGACGACGAGCTCAATTTGACGACGAGCTCAATCCGTAATAATTCAACTTTGTCCTGCGACCTCACTCCCTCTCCGTAAGCCAATGACGAGTCCCATTTCCGACAACGAAAAAGATGAGCCTTTACTTTTTGACATCAATCTCGTAGAGTTTTCCCGGTAATGATGACAAACTCGTCGGCATTGACGACCTCGTTGGCATTAATGACCTCAACCTTGAATTCTTGCCACTTTCTCACAAGAGTCGTCAAAACAACAGTCATAAACCAATGAATCTTCTCTCAAACGATGATCTCGATACAAGTGAATCTCTACGCTCGCACAGGTTGGAAAATCTCCACACACTACTTCGTGTTTGATGAAGACAAAAGATGATAAAAAACGACGATCAACTATAATTATACAAACTCATTTTTATACGGGATCAATTCCCAAGTGATGCAGCTCCACGCTCACACTTAACAAGAACTCTGTAACTTATTCGTCTTACGAAAGTGATTCGTTTCCAGTGTTGTAGCTCCGCACTCACACTGGAACAAGCTGTACGACTCATTTTATGTGATATCTGTTCCCAAGTGTTGCAGCTCCGTGCTCACACTTTAAAATATTTGCAAACGAAATACGGGATCCGCTCCCAAGTAACGCAGCTCCGCGCTCGTACTTAAAAAAAATTCGCAAAGAATACGGGATCCGTTCCCAGTGCTGCAGCTCCGTGCTCACACTTCAAAATATTTGCAAACGAAATACGGGATCCGCTCCCAAGTAACGCAGCTCCGCGCTCGTACTTACAACATTTCGCAAAAATACGGGATCCATTCCTAAGTGTTGCAGCTCCGTGCTCACACTCTAAAATATTTTTCAAACGAAATACGGGATCCGCTCCCAAGTTTCGCAGCTCCGCGCTCGTACTTACAGCATTTCACAGAAAATACGACATCCATTCCCAAGTGTCGCAGCTCCGTCCTCATACTTAGCAACGAGCTCGCAACATGTTCATCTCAAAAGAAGGATTCTCTTCATGTGCTGCAGCTCCACGACGAGCTCACTCTAAGACAAGATCCAGAATGCAAAGGTCAAGCTCCACAAGACCAGTGTCGAGCTTGTCAATAACCTTAACCCATAATGGTCACCTCAATATTTCACGTAAGCTAGCTCGCTAAAAATCAACATATGCAATCCACCGAATCTATGTTACAGCAAAACTCGAAGCATTGCACGTACATTCCGAGCCCATTCCGGATTTATGTCTCATCACCACCAATTAACTTTGACGAGCTCCTACTCGACAATGACGAGCTCGCCTCTACCAATTAACGAAGACAAGCTCGCCTCTCCCACATAAACTCTTCTTCTTCTGCCAAATCAAATCTACAACAATCAACTATGAGCTCAGCATGCAACGACGATCTTAACTCACTGTCCACAGCGACAACCTCCTCCACTAAGCCTCGCTCCTTGTTCATCCATCACAACAACATCGTTGAGAAACTCCACTTCATTCCTCACCGGTCACAAGCTCATTCCCAAGCTCTCTCCATCTCGGTCCGACGCCACTCCACCTTGATGATGCTCCGTTTCCAATAACGAGCTCGACGGTTCCTGCTTGACACCACCACCACCAGCAGAGTTGACGTCCTCCATACACAAAAACGACCTCAGATGCACCTCGCCATGACGACCTAGAAGCTTCACTTGCAGCCTTGCAAAAAACTGACCATTCTGACGCTTGCCTCAAGATTTCCAGCTCCCGACGACCTCGCCTCACCACAATCGGCAGCAACACCGACAAGCTACTCGTCACCATCACCACCTCGCGATGACCTCATTGCTCTCCCATCAGTGCCGACGTCGTCGAGCTCAGCAAAAGGAGAAAATCGATTCATCTTCAACAAACCCACTCAGGTTTTTCTTAAGTTTTCGAGGGGAGGAAGGGCCACTTATCTCACCTCCTTGTGAGACAAATGGGGAGCTAAAAGTAAGCACGTGAAGGGCCACTTATCTCACCTCCTTGACCTCGTCTCAACCATCAAACATTGTCAACCTCGACGGCAATCTCACATCATCCTTCTCAACGACCATCTCGTCTCGTTCACCTCACTTCAACCATCTCATCTCATCCATCTTGCCGCAACCATCTCATTTTCTTCCATCTCAACAACTTTCACTACTCTTTGAAAACGATAAGATCATACAACTTTGCAACGACGAGTTCGGATCCACCACCGCAACAACGATCTATGTCTCTTCTTAAAAACACATGTCTCTGCTCGTCGTCACCACAAACAATGCTAACAACGACTTTCACCCCTCTCTAGACAAATTGTCTACTCATCGTCGATCCCGTTAGCCGCAATAACATAGGACATCAAGCGACATCAGCATCCATTACACACCATGAAAACAAAGATTTCCACCTCCGCTGGCGACGAGCTCCACCTCATCCCGGGACGAGCTCCGTCTCAGCTCGTGACGAGCTCTCGCTCACCAACAACATCATCCTACCCCTCACCAATTACCGCAGTTACCTGCTGCTCATCGTTTACAGCAACCACCTACAGATCATTGTCAACAAAAACGTCATTCTGCTCATCATCAACAACATAATTTTGTTCCTCATCACCAACATCAACGTACTGTTGCTCATTGACGACCAACAAGGAATCTGTATCTATGTATGGTAAAGGCAACCTAACATCAATGGAACCCAAGCTCGCCATTTCTAAACCAAACGACCAATGCACTCTTGCCGACCTGATTTTTACTCAAAAGAACCACAAAAATTCACCAAGATTCAACCCTTGGCGAACTGAGGGGGGGGCTATTGTTGGAGATGGGCTTAGCACATACACACTAAGAGCTAAGCCCAAAATCAGACTCGGCCCAATAAGCAAGTTGATGACTACACATGGAGACCTTAGTACTTTTACTATAAATAGGAGGCATCAGAGTCATTAATAGGGGGTGAGAGACGAACAGAAAGTACAGAAAAGGAGACCTCATTCCCAAAAGACGAGCATCCACACTTGGAGATCGTCGACCACACACCAAAAGTCGTAGACGACCTGCGCCCCTTCGAGCAGCGCGTCTCGACGACCACACACCAAATGTCGTAGACGACCTGTGCCCCTTAGAGCAGCGCGTCTTGACGACCACACACCAAAGAGAGAGATACTTGTTTAGACTATCTGTATGGACAAGCATCTCTAGTTCTTGTAATTGACCGAGTTTTTAGTTTATCCTTGATTATTAATACGAAAATCTCCATCCCTTATATCATTTACAAACACCATATATCCAACCGGATATGGAAACAACAGGTATGATGACGTATTCTCGTCTGGAAGATTGAGTATTTGCTGAATCTGGTGATGAGCCTGCAAAATTGTTTACAATGTTCAGCAAACAACAGTTGTTAGAAGATTGTACTCTTAGAACTTACCAGCTTGATACGTCCTTTGATCTGTGCAATAACCTTAGTTACCTCTTCTAATTGTCTGTATAAACAAAAACAAAACCACCATTTATAGCAATCAACATTTGGCCACTAAAAATAAACCATTTAGCCATTATAATGCAGTTCGACCAGACAACTCATCCTCATAAACAATGATTCAACCATGCTTTCCCTAGGATTAACCCACAAGTATAATAACACCAATGCCACAAGGTTGTGTATAGGACAGCCTAAGGCTTGAAGAGGCGACAAACATAATTTCAGAAAAGCAAGGCGTTATCATACTTTTTTACTAGTTCCTCCCTTTTTGGAATATAGTCAAGAGCTTCCTGCCGGGTGAACTCCACATAGAAACCCAGCCCTACATCCATGAATATGTGCCTTGTATCTGGCCTGAACTCAAAACAGACACCCAGATCAAATATAAACGAAACCAGAAGTAAGACTGAGTATATACTAATTCCAGTTTGATCAGTTGTTATAAACATTTCTCTGTTTAATAATACATGACTACTAACATACAGAACACAGTGAAAGTACACTACTTGAATGCACAAGAGTTAAGTGTTATTTGTGGAAAGAAAATAAAAATTGCACTAAGCTCAGCAAGACAGTGCATGACATATTCTCAGATACTGACTTGACTAAGATGAAAGGAAAGAACCAGAGCTGTAAGTGACTTACACTTCAGCTTGCATGTAAACTTCTGAACCGAGGTTGACCATAGTTTTGAGATTATTTACACCATTTTTCTCCAGAGTTTCTAGGTTTTTCCGCAAGTCACAGCTGGAGCGAGAGTAGTTATCAAGGAAAAAAAAAAGAAGAATTTCCACCTAAATTAGAGCTAACTAAAACAGCAGATTATTGTGAACGAATACACCAAGAACAATTCCTCTGGATAACAAGAAACTCGAAACCAAGGGAAAGACTAAATGGTATTTGAATCGGTCAGCTAAGACAAGGGAGAAGCTAAAAACACATTAAGGATAGCTTAACGAGATGACACATTTGGAGAAACAAGAGTCGTTCCTATACAAAAGGATACAGTTCTTTTTGCTCTTCAAAGATCTTGTCCCTGCAAAACCAACAAAATGAAGAAAGAAAATGAGACAAAACTAAATTAACAGCATGTAAAGAAGACAAGCTAACTAACATCATACATAAAAACTTTAATCGTGGATATGAAAAAAGGAGGTAAGTTTTGAATACCGTGAAACAATAGTTGTTAGAAGCTTCTGTTTAAGACCTTTATCGATGATTTCCTCCAACAACTGCAAGTCCTTTTGACGTCCCTCGTCCATTACTGCAACATGACATGACCAAACCATATCAAGCTTGACGCTTTACCCAAGGTAGAAACTAACAAAACATAAAGCGACAGAACCTACCAGCAATACTGAAAAAAACCAAAAAAAAGTCAAAATTTTGGCTTCTCTACTCATACAGATTCAGCAGAGAGATGAGATAGATTGCTAAACAATGAAACAAACATGAACACATAACAAAAAAAAAGACAACAAATAAGAGTGAATCCGTCTATAGCCACACTAGGTTTAACAACTTAAAAGCTTGTCATAGACATAGACTCAGTCTAGAATAAGAGTTTACTTTTCAAATTCAAGACTCACCAAACAGTCAAAATATCTAAATACAGCCCAAGAGAAACTATACAGAAATTGCATCGAATAAAAACATTGGAAGCATTTCGTCGAAAAAGTGGTGAACACTCCAAGAGAGAAACACAATAAAGTAGCTCTACTCCAAATATGAAAATCAAAGAGGCATCTAAGCCGCCAATAGTCTATGAAAGACACATTCAATTTGTTCTTCAGTGAGGTTTTGAGATTCATTATTGTCAATAAGTTCGCGATTATCTCTAGAATCGTCAATAACATTACTACTGGTACTTTCTGGGATTAGCAAAACATCAAGTTCAATAAATCAAAACCTGAACATTATAAATATACAAAAAAAAAAGGAAAGAGATGATTTCATGTAAATTTTTGGGAGAAAGACCAAAAAAAAAACTTTTTTGACGGGAAGAATGCGAGAGAGGAAAGAACCTTCTTCTCCTGTTTCGACTTGGAACAGAGATCCAAACGGAGCTCCGATCAATGGCTTTAACGAGTACTTCGTATTCCCTATTTTTAATCCACTGTCAATAACAAAAGAGAGAGATAAATTAGTTAAGAAATCAAATTGAGGAACGAGAATCTGTAGTTGTGATATGTGGAAAGGCTTAAGAGAATTGATTTGGCTATCTATGTCATCAAAGTTGACTTACCTTTTCCGGAGCACATCAGAACTCCAGAGTTAAGCGTGCTTGAGCTGGAGTATTGGAAGAATGGGTGACCTATCGGGAAGTGATTCGCGATAGCGTGCGAGTGAGGCCAAAGCACGGGAAAAGGTCGGGTGGTGATTGCAGGGTCAGTAAACAATGATTTCGAGCCTTCGGAAATTTAACGACCGACCGTCGGATGGGATGGGGCCCATGGGCCGAGTGAGCGGACGTGGGTGGCCCATTAGCCGTGGGCAGGTCGGGGCGTTACAAGTGGTATCAGAGCTAGTTAGCCGTCTCAGTTCTGACCTGAGAGGCGTCTTGAGACCTGTCGTGGGGCGCAACGAGGACGTTGCGTTCTTTGAGAGAGGGTGAATTGTAACATCCCGAGTTGTGATATATGTGGAAAGGCTTAAGAGAATTGATTTGGCTACCTATGTCATCAAAGTTGACTTACCTTTTCCGGAGCACATCCTGAAAGAATTCCAGAGTTAAGCGTGCTTGAGCTGGAGTAGTGGAAGGATGGGTGACCTATCGGGAAGTGATTCGCGATAGCGTGCGAGTGAGGCCAAAGTACGGGAAAAGGTCATGTGATGATTGCAGGGTCAGTAAACAATGATTTCGAGCATTTCGGAATTATTAACGACCGACCGTCGGATGGGATGGGATCCACGGGCCGAATGAGCGGGCGTGGGTGGTCCATTAACCGTGGGCGGTCGGGGCGTTACAGAATCATTCTGATAGACGAGTGAAGACGAGACGGTCTCCATCGTTCACGTCCAGCAAAACGCTGCAACTTTCGCTAGCAACTCTCGGATTTGGATCTTGAGCCTTGTTCTTGTTATATGCCTTTGGTATATGTTGAATGCTGAAATTGGTGAAGAATTCCTTACATCGGTGGTATTCTTCCATATATATAGTGAGAATCGATAATTTTTTAACATCATCCAGTTCTTCACACTCGGCATGTAAACGATTGGAATTTGGAAGTTTGTAAATCGTTTGGTTTGATTATTTTAAAAATTTGCACAAACCAAAACCGGACCGTAGTAAATCGGATTGTGCATCCAATCAAAACCCCCAAAAAATGACCCGTTTAGTTGTGACATAAACAACATCTGCTAAAGCACTAGGGGAGGATGGGCTGAGCCCTATAATCGAAAACATGGGCCTGTAGTAATATAACCCGTTGGATTTTATTAAAGAGCTATGCGCGGTGTGACAGTCAGATGGGAAGTGTAACCCTAAAGGGACTCATCGCCGTCACGAGGAAGTTGTATATAACCCTTTCTTCCTTCTCCTTCTTTTGCATCTCAATTCGATATCTTATCTCTTGATTCAGCTGAAAATTCGATCTATTGTTTGATTCTATCTGTCTTTCTATCAAAATTTTAGAGGATTTGAATTCAAATTATTGTCTCTTTTTGGGATGTTTAAGCTTCATTCTCTGGCTGATTGGATTCTTATTAAAGTTCCTCATCGGCTCGTTCATATTGAAGCGAGATAAAACTCAACTTACACGCTGGTCTGCTGCGTCAGATTACTATACGCTGCAGCGTAGGAAGAATGAGATATTTTAATTTTGTAATCATGTCTATGATGATTTTCGTAGGCTTGTCCTGATCAAAGTCATGACGTTACTATTGAATCTATGAATCTGAGGCTCTTTGTTTTATCTTTTATTACTGGTTTTATATTTCCTGTGTAAATTTTCCTAGTGAGGATTACTTATCAAAAGCTATGGATTTGATTAATTAAATCATATTCATATGATGCTATAGTGTCATAGTTACTCTGATGGGAAATATTAGTTTTGTTACATAATGTATTTGATTATTGTTTTAAATACAAAGGCAACTTTTTGCCGAGTGAATCGAATATCGATATCTCTCTTTTTCCCAGTTGCCAAAATCATCTTATGGCTGCGTGAAGATTACTTTGATTGGTTATGTATTTTTCAATATAATCGATCTTTTCTTTTGCTGCTACATTTTTTTCAAAAAAATACAAATTTTTGATTTTTTCTCTACAAAATTGTGATTTAACTGTTTGTAGTCCTAGAAACAATGCATAATATAATAACTACCTAACATCACTTGCCTGGTATTTTTAAATTTGTTTGAATAAGTTACGCACGCACTGGGTTTTCAAATAAAAATATTCCGCAATTTTCTTGTGAATTACGCTACTTCGAGCGAATTAGCTGATACTCGAATCTTTGTTCGATTATATAATTGCAAAACTACTCCGAATAGAAAGTACTATGATAAAAAAAAGCGTTGGTTGTCGTATGGCTACGTCATCATTATATTTGTCGTGGGACAAGTGTAGTGTCTAAATGGCTCGGAAGACTATTTGTTGTGGCGTCAGTATAGTGTAGTACGACTGTATATATTCAACACAAGATGTCATCACTACATGTTTAAAAAGTGTTTCAAAAGAGATTCATCTGTAGAAAAAATCAATAATTACAAAAATACACACGATTATTGACTGCAGTTTTCTTCCGAAATCACCGCTCGCAGTGGTTTAGTTTTTAAAACTAGAATTGAAACCAATAATCAATTAGTTTAGCTACTTACTCTTAAACATGTACTAATAATAATAATATCATGTGATAATGGAGAGGAAAAAATAATAATAATCAATCAATAATCAATCAAGTTGGGAAAGGATATTACCAGCAACTCCGTTGGTTTGCGAAATAAACATGACAATATTTCATTTTAGAGTATCCGAATAATTTTACTTCCGAGAAAAGTAAACATGACAGTATTTCATTTTAGATACTAAGTTGTGGGTACCCGTCATATTATTTCCGCAAACCAACGGAATTGGTAATATTTCGCAAATAAACATGACAGTATTTCATTTTAGAGTAAACAACGAGACATATATATGCGTGGGTACCCGTCATGTTATTATAGTAACATGACAGTATTTCATTTTTCGTGGCCGACGACGATTAATAATATTTTTAATGGTATAACAATTTTCTAATCTAAGAAAACATTAAACAGATAATTAGTGTTCTATGCTTGTAAAGAGGCAATGCAACAATGGACATGGTTGATCGAACCCTAAAACAACCAATGTACGTGGAAAAATAAACTATAGGCACATGTTCAGATGTAAATATAGTTAGGTATGTGTATAACTATATAGAAGATCAAGGGCTGGGCAAGAAAATCCAAACACGAATAACTGAACTTAATCCGATCTGAAAAATAGAATCGAATCAAAATTGATTAAATAACCAAAAGGAATCAAACTTTTGATATCTAAATAATCGGAACCGAACCTGATCTGAACCTAAATATTTAGAGTATCCGAATATATCAGAATCAAATTTATATACTTGAATATGTTACTTATTATCAGATTTTATATCCAAAATATATAATATATTTTATAAGTTGTCTAAAATATTTGAAAATATATAAAAATAATTATAAGTAAATTTCTAAAATAGCTAAAAAATACTAAAAACACCGAAATACGTAAAATATATATATTATTCATCTAAATATTCAAGACAAAGCAATTTTTATGTTAAATTTAGGTATTTTAACATACATTATTCAAATTTATATGTAATATATTATTTTAGATTTAGATTTTGAGAAATTTAAATTATATCTGAGTTTTAGAATCTTAAAATAATTTAAACGGGTTATCTGAATCCGAAACAAATTCGCAAGGATCCTAACCAAACCTGAACCGAAATTTTTAAAAATTTGAATGTATCTAAAATTTTTAATCTCAAAAATCTGAAACCCGAATAAATTTTGTATTCAAATGCGTACTCAGAAGCCCACCTCTAAAAAGATCATGTAGTGATACTCGGAATATTCTTGGAAACCATGATGGTCCACGCCTCCGAAAAGGATGGTCCAAATGTCTTTATTTTTGACGAATTGGCATAAAGTCTCTTTGCCTTTGACAAGAACATACGTAATAATAAAATTAGATTCTGATACTAATTAAACGAATTACGGTTAAAACAAAGTTCTTACATCATATAATTTACTAACCAAATGCCCATCTAGTCGTTGTCAGTGGAGATATTTACTCCCGGGAAAAACTGAAGATAACTACGATATATGCCGTTTGCTTTTCCCGGAAGTAAAATTAATGTTAACTATATAAACATCACGTATAATTAATTAGTTTACAAATACCAAAATTAAGAAGAGAATCACAAGAATGATGATGAATTGATGTTTTTGGAAAAGAAGATTAATGCATTGCTGTGTTTAACCATGGAAACAAGTCATCTTCTCCTTTCAAAAAAAAAAAAAAACAAGTCATCTTTTGGTAGTAACCTTGGAAAACAAGTTTAGAGCATTTAAAAATTTATTACTCACCAAATATAAAGATTTCCAAGTTAAACGTACCGTAATTTGAACCAAAAAAATGTTTTGGCACTTTAATACATAAATATTAATTTTTACATTCCCTATCAAAACCATGGAAACAATACATCGCCTTTACAGCAGCTTTGCTAAGTACTCAAATATCATTTGATCTTCTATTGGTTTGTGATTTAGTAATATTTTAAAACGCCAACTATATGATTAAAAGCAATCCACTGTAAATAGAGGAGAAGCCAAGTTAGAAATGAGAATACTAGCGACTCAGTTGGTTTGTGAAAACAAACAAAGAAGATGGTTTTGACGGATGGGTCCCTTCAAGTATATATATTTTTGTATGATCATATAATTACAAAAAGTAAATTTTCTTCATAACAAATAATTTTGTAAAATGTAATGTGAAATTGAGAAAAACTATGTACGAATATTTGCATGTAACACGCTGGCTACAGTGTATGTCTACATTATTGTAGATTAAACAGTGTAAAAGTACTTAAATGTCAAAAAGTGACTAATTAGCAAAATTGAAAAACAATTAAAATAAAAAAAAAATACAGAAAAGGATGGAGTTAAAAGCATTTGTATTTAATTTTATTGTACAGATATTTACTAATTTACTTTTTGAGCAAGCAAAAAACCTCTCTAAACACACCCACCCACCTCTATATAAAAGCCAGCACCATCGTTACATTTCATTACTCACACACACAAACTCATAAAACATCAAACTATTACTCATTCCTTTCTCTCCGTAATGGACACCAAAATCGGATCCATCGACGCGTGCAAGCCCTCCAACGGCGACGTCGGTAGTCCACCAAGCGGCGCCGTCGCAACCATCCACGACTCCGTTCCCTCCTCCGCCATCTCCGTCGCTCCCTCCGAAGCCACGCTAGGGCGTCACTTGGCAAGACGTCTTGTCCAGGCTGGAGTCACCGACATCTTCTCCGTTCCCGGAGATTTCAACCTAACGTTGCTGGACCACCTCATCGCCGAGCCGGAGCTTAAGAACATCGGCTGCTGCAACGAGCTGAACGCCGGCTATGCTGCCGACGGTTACGCTCGGTCTCGTGGAGTTGGCGCTTGCGTCGTGACGTTCACGGTGGGTGGACTGAGCGTCTTGAACGCGATCGCTGGTGCGTACAGCGAGAACCTGCCGGTTATATGCATCGTGGGAGGTCCCAACTCCAACGATTTTGGCACTAACCGTATTCTCCATCACACCATCGGTTTACCTGATTTCAGCCAAGAGCTTCGGTGTTTCCAGACCGTTACTTGCCACCAGGTATCATCATCAAATATAAACATATAATATATAGTAATATTATGAATTTTGATATTATATCATGTTGTTTTCTTGTTCTTAGGCGGTGGTGAACAACTTGGAAGATGCTCATGAACAGATCGACAAGGCCATTGCAACAGCTCTTAAAGAGAGCAAGCCTGTTTACATCAGCATCAGCTGCAACTTAGCTGCTACTCCTCATCCTACTTTCATCCGTGATCCTGTTCCCTTCTCCCTTACTCCAAGGTACGTAACACTCCTTAACTCTCATTGATTTATCAATATTTCAAATGTTTTTTAATTTTTTTTAATGTAATTTGTTTTATAGATTGAGCAACAAGATGGGCCTAGAAGCTGCGGTTGAAGCGACGTTGGAGTTTCTCAACAAGGCCGTGAAGCCTGTCATGGTCGGTGGTGTCAAGCTACGTGTAGCCAAAGCCAGCGATGCTTTTGTCGACCTTGCAGACGCTTCCGGCTACGCCATGGCGGTGATGCCGTCTGCGAAGGGCCTAGTCCCGGAGCACCATCCTCACTTCATTGGGACGTACTGGGGAGCAGTGAGCACTCCTTTCTGCGCTGAGATTGTGGAATCTGCAGATGCCTACATCTTTGCAGGCCCAATCTTCAACGACTACAGCTCTGTGGGCTACTCTCTTCTCCTCAAGAAAGAGAAAGCCATCATCGTGCATCCTGACCGTGTCACTGTTTCCAATGGTCAAACGTTTGGGTGCGTTCTCATGAGCGATTTCTTCACTGAATTGGCTAAGAGGGTGAAGCGTAATGAGACGGCTTATGAGAACTACCACAGGATCTTTGTCCCTGAAGGCAAGCCATTGAAATGCAAACCAAAAGAGCCTTTGAGAGTCAACGCGATGTTCCAGCACATTCAGAAGATGCTCTCTAGTGAAACAGCTGTCGTAGCTGAAACCGGTGATTCTTGGTTTAACTGCCAGAAACTGAAGCTGCCTAAAGGATGTGGGTACGTATCTTACACAAACACTCTTATAATTGCATTTTTGTACTTTTTTTTTACATAATTCAATATCAGTTTTGTGTTCAATTCTAGGTACGAGTTTCAGATGCAGTATGGATCCATCGGGTGGTCTGTTGGTGCGACTCTGGGATACGCACAAGCCGTACCGGAGAAGCGAGTGTTGGCTTTCATCGGAGATGGAAGTTTCCAAGTGACGGCTCAGGACATATCCACCATGCTGCGTAACGGTCAGAAAACAATCATCTTCCTCATTAACAACGGTGGCTACACAATTGAAGTAGAGATTCACGACGGTCCATACAACGTGATCAAGAACTGGAACTACACTGGTCTCGTCGATGCCATTCATAACGGCGAAGGCAAATGCTGGACCACGAAGGTGAGGTACGAGGAAGAGCTGGAGGAGGCGATCAAGACAGCTACAACCGAGAAGAAGGATTCTCTTTGTTTCATTGAAGTGATAGTTCACAAAGATGATACGAGCAAAGAGCTGCTTGAGTGGGGCTCACGTGTCGCTGCTGCTAATGGTCGTCCCCCAAACCCTCAGTAATAGAGAGATTCGAGTCTTGAGTGGGGCCTCACGCATCTTTAATCACATTGTTTTCTCTGTTTACTTGTACTCTTGTTTATTTCTGGTTTTACTTTTCAACCGTTGGTTTTAATTGCTTTTGTAGTTTCATCCAATTAGTACGGTTTATCGTGGAATAAAATTTGCATTTTCATCCTAATTCCAATAATTGTGTTCTCTACCATAAAGTCCGAATAAATCCATAAACAGTTTCAGTTATTATTTTTTTTTCTTTCTTTCTGTTGTTTTCACCATTCTCTATTTTTTAGTCCCTCAAACTTTCTCTCTTTGCTAAAATATAGAGCAGAAACTTTAAATCTTTCAAAGAAACAAAAAATATTTATATAAACTGAAGCATAACCAAAATAACAACCCATTAAAATAAGACATTTGACTTGTTTTACAATTCCTAACTAAATCTAGCTGGACGATTACGCTCATCTAGACTTTCCTACTTTGCCAGTATATTAGTATGTGTTTTAATATCTAAATTCAGTTATAGATAATGCTGCTTCTTGATAATAAAGAATGCTTATAAGAGTTGGAAATGGTAGCATTCTACAAGTAAATAATACTCCAATAATAAAGTATACAAAGAAAACGAGAGTTAATGAAACATAGCTGAAGTATAATACTAGTAATTAGTCTTCAAAATACTAATAAACTAGGGTCGGCCCGCCCTACGGGCGGGATATACTTTACATATAATCAAGATTATTATTTTTTTATATGATTTGTGGTTTGTGTTTTAAGTTTACATTTGCAAGAGATATATATGAGATATACTATTTTATTAATTTAAAATTAACCAAACAACTAATTTTAACTATTAGCATTATTTAACTCTCTCTCTCTCTTCACCCTACGTACGTGTTAGTAATCAAAAATACATAAATATATCAGTTAAAGAGTATCTCAAAATGTTTAACTTACTTAAAGTTTAACTTTTATTGTGTATGTTTTGTTTTTTTTTTTATAGATCATGATCATCTTAATATTAAAATGTTCATGAGTCCATAATAGTTTTACATATTCTTTTTGTTTATTCTACTGTAATTATGATAATTTTGATAATAAGTAAAATAATTTTTAATACAAAAATATTAGATTATATTTTTTCCTTATAAATATTTTTAAAATTTGTTTCTTTAATATTATATTATTAATTATGTGCTAAAATATTATTTTAGATTGATGTCAAATGTTTTCTTAGACCTAAAATAAAATATTGATAAAAAAAATTGGATTATTAAATAATTTACCAATAAATTTGGTTTAAAACAATAATATGTTGAAAATATGGAATACTTAATAAAGTTTTAAAAATTATAGTTTTCAAACTTTTAGACAATTTTTCTTGATGAAATAAAAGAATTCAGTTTTATTAGTTGTGAAACATTATTTATATATATATATATATATATATATATATATATTTGAAACTATTGTTTTCATATCGTTTTTATTAGGTTAGCATATGTCATTTGTCGAGAAGAGAGTATTTATGTTGTGGGAAATGAGTGTTCTAAATAAGGCATATGCTAATGTTTGGACAAAACTACAATGCTTCAATTTCATGTAAGAACATGTTTAGTATTTCACACTCAGCTCATTCGTCCACCGTCCTCATTTTATTGTGATATATGCAAACTCAAACTTAGAAGTATAATAAGAAAAATGCATTTTACTTATATATAAAAAATCAGCCCATTTTGGAGACATAGAAGCATCCAAGTTAAATAGAATTCACAGTTCAGTAGCGATATGGAAAATACGTAACTGAAGTATACTCACAAATCACAATCATGCATACTCATACAGGGTTTTATATCCATAAGTGTCTGCACTAACTGTTGTATCCTTGAGATCAGGGCCAACAACCTTTTAGGGAGCCACAGTGATGAAAAATCAACACAAAGATGTTGGAAATTATTATGAGCTAAAGATAAATAAATTTTTTTAAAAAAATTCACTAAAAAAATCTATCTCCCTTATTCTATCGTCTTCCTCCTTTCTCTTCTTCTCTGTATATTATGTTTCTCATCTCATTTCTTTTGTTTCTTATCATTTTTCTGTCACAGTCCGTTAAGCACAACCATGAGTTTTAACAAATCTTTTTTCATCATTTTTTATGTTGTTTATAAATAGAAATGAAATGATGATTTTGTTGGAAGAAAACTTTCATATTTATAATGAAGGATTAACACAAAGGAATGAATGAAGGGATTCATTGAATGTGAGATCGCGTGAGTAAGTATTAATGCGATTGTTAATGAAGATGCATGAACCAAGTTGATTTCCGTAACAGCGCCAGATTAAAGAAGTCTATTCGGCTTCCAACTGACATCGATCGGAATCGTTCGTCACCGGTGAAACCATTGGATTTCTATTGACAGTTAACTGAACGGGAATTGTTGCACGATGGCTATTTTCCTTAAGTTTTGTATACAGTTTTTTGGAGAAGATGTATTTAAATCATATTAAACACATAAAACCCTGTACCAAGAATTAATGAAACATTGAGTTTTGATTGATCGTGACACGTGTCGCGACCACAACGTTCGAATTAGTGATGTGTCGTCCCATGTGGCATGCTTCAGGAGTGAGCAAACTCAACTTTATATAAATAGATAACAACAAACAAAACAGTTATAACCTTAGAGATACAATTTATACCCAAACTTTTTCAAAAAGAAATTATAAATTATGGAGTTAGGAATCAATATATAAACAATTATGATGTTAAAATTTAACATTTTGATGTAATAATTTAGATATTTTCTTGATTGTATTTTTGGTGGTAGAATCTCTCATAGTATTTATCAGCTTGTAGTTATTTAAAAGGATATATAATATAAACTCTATAAATTAATACTCAATAAGCTAATAAACATGATAAATTAATAAACTTCTATGATCTTAAGTTGGATTGGTTCAAAAATGACACAAATTGATAAGATAACAAGAAAACAATTTTTTGAAAAATTCTATGTAAATATGTGTTCTCAATAAAATTATAAATTAATAATCTGTATGCTTATACATTTTATATAAGTACAAACAAACCATTGTATCACTTGTTTTATAATCATAGTTTATATTTTTATATTTTAATATATTTTGATGATATTTAATAGAATTATATTTGAAATAATATTCAAGTTCTATGAAATATAATTTGTATACACCAAATAATTTAATAAAAGCCATATGAATATAAGCATACAGATTTCAATAAATTTTGATGATAATTAATTTTTATACGTAAAATCAAATATATTTTTATATTATAAAAACTATATTTTAAAATAGAAAAAATCTTAAAAGCATTTTTTTGTAAATTAATAACTTTATAGATTAATAATATATTATAGTCTCAACTTTACTAATTTATAGAGTTTTTATTATAGGTTTCTTGTTTAAAGACGTGACCTTTGTATGCAAGATATATCTTTTCACTGTATTTTTTAGAGAAACAAAATAATAATTTCAAATGATTCGAATAAGATGCATAAAGACGAGATAATGAGCAAGATTTAGCACTGTTGTCATTCTTGTCTTCAAATTTGTCTAAAAAAGTAAAGACAAATAAGAGAAAAAGGAGGAAAAAAGCAAGAGTAGAGAAGGAGAAAAATAAACTATTTGCTATGCGCTCCATTTTTCAAAAGAAGAAGACCATACTTTAAAAATGTTAGAGCATGATTAATCCGGGAATACCTAGTAAGTGTTGGTGCGGGGTGAGCATCACCGAGCTCATCTCCAAAAGCAATCCAAACCCATATCGCCGGTATTATTGGTGTCTCTATGCGGCTTCACAAAGGGTACATCTGTTTCGCTTTATTTATTGAACGTTTACGAATTACGGTTACTCGTTTAGAATGTATTTCATGTTGTAGCTTGAGAACGACAATCACATCTTCAAATGGGTTGATGAAGCTTTCACCGATGAGATAGACAGTTGGACTACCAAGTTCGAATGCTAGAAGAAGAAGTTCAAATTCTCAAAGCAACAATAACAAGTGAAGGGGAACTCAGTGAAGGTCCCAAAATAATGCCCAAGATAAAGATATCAGGAGGTTGTGCTATTCTTACTGTCGTTTTAGTTCTAGGAATTATGATGTACAAGAAGTAATTCCTAAGAGAATTCAATTCCTAAAGCTATGACAAAGTTAAACTTTCTGTTTTTTCCAAGTTATGCGAAGTTGGATTGATCTATCGAAAAAGTTTCTATAATTTTTACGATGTTAAACAATTGAGAAAGTGAAACTAACACAAAGGCTGGCATATTTATACGAAAACGATTTTAAAGTTTGTCTAAAGTTTACAAAGTTGAACAATTGATCAAGTGAGAACAGAAATTTTTACCAGTTTATACGATCACGAGCTTCTAGTTTATCTATTTTTTTCGAAGTTGGAAAATTAAAAAAAAAAGTTTAAACCATAAAGTTTCACCAACATTTGGCGTAGTTTTACCAACATTTAAACAAAGTTTCACCAAGTTTAAGACAAGTACAAAGATGGAGAACAGTGAGAACAACAAGATTTATAGAAGACCTACATCCCCATATTTCCTAACATAAGGGTCATTGTGTAGTAGAGACTGCCTGAAGTCATTCAACCTCGGCCAAACGCGGATTGAACCTGAAGTCAGAAAGTCCACCCTCGGTCTATCAGGAGGACTAAAATAATATGTATAAATGATTTTAGTAAACGTTTTACTCAACTATCATATTTAAAACTAGACACAGAAACTACACTTACTCCAAAATTTCCAGACCCTCCACATCTTATGGACCACAATCACCTGTCCACGACCTCTCATGTTTTCAAGACCATCCCGGAAGGCATATGCATGATCGCCAGTTGCCACACATTTGATCTGACTGTCACTATTCAGAATAACAAAAGGTGCGTCAATTACAGTATAGATAAATTTTGCTTCGATCATATGTTACTTTCTACTTACATGTTGTCCCTTATGTAAAACACCATCCTTGGTCTTGCAGGGTCATCGAAATGGGCTTCCGTGTTGAAGACCACTCCCATTGTATCTACCAGATAAGTGTTAGGTTATTCTTTGGTTTTCTTAGTTTCATAAAGTTTGTTTAGTTTCATAAATTTAGACAATCTAAATCAGTTAGTTTCACTTACTTATACAGACTTATATTTTTTTTATAAACTAAATTTATACAAAGTTCCGACTCCAAGACATGCGACTGTTGCGGTTACTAACATCTAAATATGTGAATATATTTAACTTTAAGTAGCATTCATACCTATGGGATAGTTTTGGTCCCTATGGTCCATGTGAGGGATTGCATGGATATTCTTGAGTCCATGAAAAGCTGATTGTTCGGAGGATCGATGATGTGGACTTGCGTAGCAGTTAGTTTGAACCGAGAGTTAGTTGCCTGGAAACCTGGATAGGAACAGTGAACTTCTACCAGAAAGATTTTCATCCATCGCCCCTCTTGGTTCTCTAGGCCTCTAAACCTATCATAATTCCCATAAACGGTCATCTCCATCTTGGATCCCTACATAAATAAAGTACAAGGATCAAATTTTTATTTGTCACGGTTACATGTTATTACAAACTTGAGAGATGATGATTTAACACTTACATCTTCATCTGCTAGGGCATAGGTATAGAAAAGTCCACTGCTGGTAACATAGGAATAGAAAGGATAGATCCTGTGTATTTTGACTCTGAGACGCCAAGCCGTGATCTTGGGGTTATAAGAAACCTCAGAAAGTTTATTGTAGTGTGTCATCTTGTTTGTTGAGAGATGAGAGAAGACATGAGAGAAGAGATGAGATGAGATGATGAATCCTTTCTTTTCTTTTTTTGACTGAAAGAGACGATTTAACTTACTGTGGTGGAGTTTAAATGAGTGTTTAAATGCAAGGGTGATGATGATTCTAGACGGTGTAGTGTTGTGGCGTTTAAATGCAAGTGTAATGATTATTACAAGAGACCTTTTCATGAGAGAAGTCGTGTTCTTTTGAGAGTCCATCAAATCACCCATAAATAGGAGAAACAGAGAAGCTACAAAATGGAAGTTGGGGTAATAGATTCTAATAGATCATTAAATTATAGGCTAGTTGATATCATTAAATATACCCACTAAGTATAATCCGTTTTGGAAACTGACCATTTTTTGCTAAATATAACAATATAATATCTAAATTTCGTTAAGTTTTGCATAGTTTCAAATTTTTATACAATCTAAATTGTTACGTTTTTCTTAGTTTCATAAATTTAGACAATCTAAATCATTTAGTTTCACTTAATTATACATAGTTATATATCTTAATAAATTAAAGTTATACACAGTTCCAAAATTCAAGAGATGCAACTGTTGCAGTCAGAAAACGTGTGAGATAAGTTGTGCTTTCTCGGGGAGAGAAGTCGTGCTATCTAGGGAAGTCAATCTACTCATCAAATCACCCTTAAATGGGCATGCCACTGCTTGAATCATTAAATTACAGGATTTTTGTCAAACTAAATATTACCATTTTTCCATTTATTATTTCATATACTGCTACTTGCTATCATTAAATATATCCACTAAGTATAATAAGTTTGGATACTGATCATTTCTTGCAAAATATAACAAAAAAATATTAAAATTTCGTTAAGTTTTACATAGTTTCTAATTTTTATACAATCTAAATTGTTACATTTTTCTTAGTTTCATAAATTTAGACAATCTAAATCATTTAGTTTCACTTACTTATACATAGTTATATATCTTAATAAACTAAAGTTATACAAAGTTCCAAGTCCAAGAGATGCGACTGTTGATAGTCAGAAGGCATGTGAGAGAAGTCGTGTCTTCTCGAGGAGTCCATCAAATCACCCTTAAATTGACACGCTTCTGCTTGAATTTGGGTGAGTGGTTCACTAATGCTTAAGGGTTAATCAATTCTACAAATAACAAATAATTTACGTGATTTCTCTCACACAATAACCACAATAACCATTTTCTTTCATCAGAGTTAGACATGGAGAACTTCAACTTGGCTTCTCTACCACCTTCAATGCTTCATAAGATTCTCTCCAAGGTTGCGACGACCAGTATCCGGGACTTTGGTTCTGCAAGGATTGCTTTTCCCGGGCGAAGTTGAAAGAGATGATCACTTCTATAGATCGGCCAATCTCATTTACCTGAATGATTGGTTAGACAAGGTCAATGCTGTTAGGACGTTCAGGCTCAACTGCTACCATTTGGATAATCCAGAGGCCATCTACTTGAGAGGTATGTATGAGTTCTTCATCCTCCATTTAGTCGATGAAGGAAGGGAAATAATACATTTTGCTGGTGAGAGAGGATGCCCGTTGGCAAAATTTGTAGATGGTAGGATGACCCTAGCCTTTAGCGTGGATGATAGAGGTTTGGTTCATAACTACCTTGCTTTTACTCGTCAACAAGTTGATCAGATGTTTTAAATCATCAGTAGTTGGGAACTCACTGGCAATTGGGATTACGATAAACCTGGCATGTTTCTATCTGTAATGGAAAGGATAGATCCTAACGTTACATATGATTGCTGGTGCTCAAACTTAATAGAACCAGTGTTTGTAGTCTCCCTAAATGGATCAAGATCACCGTGGAAATGCGATCGTTGTTTCTGGCAATGTGTAGCTTGGGACTTCTGCGAGAAAATACACAGTGCCGTCCCGGAATATTTAGTGGCCTAAAGCTTATTTATAAATGGTGGCCTATGTTATTTATCAACATATATTTTATATCTAATATTCTTAAAGAATACATATATACTAGTATTTTTGTTTAGTTCTGTATCAAAATTTTGAGTGAATATTACTAGTTATTGATTCTTTCTCTACAATATTTATTGTTTTCAACAAATAAAAGATCGCTTCTTAGTAGTTACTTGGAACATTAAAGAACAAGAATAGAAACAGAAGAAATTGTCCAAAAACAAAAGATAAATACAATGTCAAAGTGAAATAAAAAAAAGAAACGTTCAAAAGTCTTAGAAAAATCACAAAACATGAAAGAAAATCCTTTAACTAAGAAGTCAAAAACTATTTCTTCTAGCCACTCAATGATAATAATACTTTTAAAAATGTGGCCTCGAGTGTTTTAATTTTTTTTTGGTGGCCTGAAGCTCTTGCTTCATCAGCCTTATGGAAGGCACGGCCCTGGAAATACACTTGACTGCTCGTGCATGGCCAATTGAAGATTAGTTGTGTGTTTATGACATAGAAATTTTATCTACTTTTACTAAGTTGTTATGTAAATTACTCTTCACATTATGCTCTGTTATTTCTCTAGTTATATCTATAAACATTATGTAATTTCTCTAGTTATATCTATAAACTAATCTTTTTTTTGAACTTCAATAAATATATCGATAACAACACATGTGGCCAAACAATAACATAATAATAAATTGCAAATCTAAAAGTGCGACCTAGTTCAATTTAGAATAACTTTGTAACTGATACAGTTTATATTAGTTGAAGTTTTATTACGCTGTATAGCTACACCAAAGTTTACAATTACACCAAGTCTTACAAAGGTTTCGGAAGTTATGGAGAAAGAGAGCCGAATTTTATGGATCGGGTCTGGATGGTCCGTGAAATGGCCCTGGTGGGTTATAATTATGCAAGTTTCTGTTGGTTTCGTGGTCTTTTGATAATTTTTCTGATTCCTAGGAGCACTGAAGCGTTTGATTCCTAGGAGTTACTCCGTCGACTTAATTTGGGGGGTGGGGGAAGAGAAAACGATCTGACGTAGGTTACGCTTCGTAGCTTGGAAAGAAGAATAGCTCGTATCGTCATCAATACTTGGTTTTAGGTTTCAAGCTCACAAAACCTATGGGGAACATGCCACAGAATTAAATTAAATTCACAAAGGCCCAGCTAATTCTCTAACGAAAACAAGACGAACAAAAGGGCTTCATAACTCAATAGCACAATATGCAACATAAGTGTCAGGTGTCATCATTCTCCCGACGAGTGAAAAAACCCAATTTTATTAGTAAAGATAATAGAGAATACTTTTTAATGTGATATTTGATGTTGTGGTTGGAGATAAAAAGAAATTTGGTACTAAAATCACATTAAAATAGTGTTGTGGTTGGAGATGACCTCAGTAGACATTGGAAGGCCACGAACTTGTGGGGTCTACAATTTTTATAATAACTTTAATTTTTTTAACTTTTTAGTTATTTTTGCATTTTATTAAAATTTTATACATTAGATTTAAAAATTTTATGCAAGAAAAACAAACATATTAATTAATGTAATATATAGATGTACAAAAATATATATTTTAATTATTTTTTAAAAGAATATGTAAATAATATATTGAATAAAAATTTATGTAATTATTTAATACTGTATATATTATGCACTACAAGAAGACATCACCAAAGCCGACCACCACTTCCGAGAAAATGGGTCATCGGAGAATTATCAACGTCATAGTGACAATTTAGCGAGGAGGACTAACTTTTATCAGTATCTTCTCGGAAATTTCTGACAAAACCATTTAGTCGATATGTTCTCGAAAACTTTTGTCGGTAATGGTAATAACTTCCGAGAAAACATAAATCATCGGTATTTGTCATCAGAAGTTTACCGGAGTGTAGCTACTGACCGTTCTTCTCTGTACGTTGTCTCAAAACTCGTCGGGAAATTGTCAAAATCGTTAACCACTTCTTTTCTTCTCTTATCTTATCTTCTCTTCTCTTTCCTTCTTTTCTTCTCATTCTTTTCTCCCTGTTATAGTGTTATCTTTCTTCAAGATCTATTCTTTTCTTTTTTGTAAAAGAGAATAGATCTATTCTTCAACTCTGTTTTTTTTTAAGATCTATTTTTTTTGTTATCTTTCTTCAAGATCTATTCTTCAACCCTGTTATCTTTCATCAATATCTATTTCTTTTTTATCTTCTCTTTTCTTCTTTTTCTTCAAGATCTATTTTTAACTCTGTTTCTTCAAGAACCACCATGAAATTTCATGCTCAACCACGGCTGCACCTCCTTAAACCGTCACGGCACCTCCTTGCATACGGCACCTACAACTCCTTTCACATCGACCGCCACCATTGCAACTATTTCAACCACCACCACAACTCCTTGGATAACCACCACTGCAACTCCTTTCACATCTACAGCACCGCCACCACCACGCCTTGCATCACCACTACTGCAACTTATTCCACCACTAGTGCCACTCAGTCCACCTCTACCATCACCACCACGTCACACCACTCACACCCTATACATCCATCTTCATCGCCATTGTAGGATATATAGTTCCTTTCTTTTTTTTTTTAATTTTTGTTTTTGTTGTAATTTCTTATAGTTAATCTTTTGTAAATAAAATTTGATGATTTTAATAGTTTTTATTTTTTTAATTAGGACATTCAGTTGTCGGAAAACCATCGGATTGATTTTATAGGAGCTCCTCGGAACGTACCGATCACATCCCGATGACATATTTCCGAGAACAAGTGCTATCGGAACTTACCGACAAAATTTCCGAGAAACGGTAGTTTCCGAGATCCAAGCTCCGATAAAACATTGATTGTCGGGAACCAATCGGAATCACCTATTTCCGATAAACTACGGAGTAATATGGCCGTCGGGTAGTGATATCTTTTCTTGTAGTGATGATATATAAAATATATTTTTTAGTTTTGTATAGGGCTTCTAAATTCTTAGGACTGGCCCTGAGTATTATCCATTGGCGCAAGCATGCAGTATGCTTTAACAACACTCTCAACATCTGTAACAAAACATAATCCGAGAAAATACTTTAATCGAAGTTCCTCACTCTGAAGCATCTTATTCACAACAGCTGCAGCTCTTACGCCCTGTAGCTTTCCTTCATAACCAGTTCTATTGCTATCTTTAGGCATTGTTAATAATGTCCTGAAATGAGAGTATGAGACAAAAGAATTGGAATCTAAGCCAACACAGAGTCTTAGACTAATCACCATGCTCAAATTCCACCTTAGAGGTTTTGTTGAGTTGGAAGTTTTGTAATCTTATTAGCTCATCCAAGAATCAATTGATTCTCACTTCAGGTCAGCATATAAAAGGTTTTAGTAACCAGAGTCGTCTTTCTCCATTTCCATTTTCTTGTCTCTGTTTCTCCATTTGCTAATTCCAGCGGAAGCTCCTAGCTAGTGCTTGTTGTCGTATCGCACGAGTATTACGAGGCATTTAGCTACTATACAAAAAGAACGCTTCGATGTCCATGGGCTTAGCGAGAAAAAAATAAATACTGGAGTTATTTATAAAAGTTTTTAATGGCAGTTTTTTGACGTTTCTATTGGTATTTATTTTGTGCTTTTTTTCTGTGGTCTTTTTAAATGAGTTAAGAAAAAATAAAAATGCAGGGTACAAATCGTTGACATGTTATGAAGTTTTCAATTAAAAGTTGGAGAAAAATACATTGGGCAAAAATGGTAATCACCAAAAAAGAAAATATAAAGATGCATCATATAGTACCACACTTCATTCACTAATTTTCCACATGTTGTCTCTTTCGTGTTTCCATTGATCAATACGCTTGACATTCTTAGGTTAATATTAATTAGTCTATAAATAAATATATTACTTTTTCAAAAAAATAAAATATATATTACATTCTACAAAATACATTCGGATATATAGATACGTATATAATTCAATTTTAGATGTAATATAATCCTTAAACAAAGTTTTAAAAGATGGGGACAATAAGAAACTAAGACATATAATAGAATTTCTACACATAACATATCATTGCATATTTGGGCGATGACTAAGACAAACCACGTCGATGCATGGTTTCTTTTTGCTCATCATCAGTCATCATCAACCGAACTATACCACATCGGATTACTCGGGTCGGCAACCGTAAGTGGTGGCATCACTTGTGAATACGTCTCCACTACAGGGGTATAGTCGTCATCACAACCAGAGAGTCTTGTTCCAAATTCACTGACGACGCCGGCGGGAGAATAAGTACAAGGCGACGTAGTTTCGAAGTCGTTGAAGAAAAGAAGCATATTGTGGTGAAACCAGATCTGAGCTTTCAAGAACTTGACGTATCTAATGGCTTCGTCGAGCATAGAGACGGTGTCCATCTTTGCACCACCAGGAACCATACTCTGTAGAATCTTCAAACGGTCGCTGATTCGGTGGCGTCTATCACGGGCAGCCACGCTCTGCGGATCCGTCGATAACGTGGACAGTGACTGGTTTCTTTTGCCCTTTATTCTGCCCTTGTGGCTGTGGAAAGAAGAAGAAGATGAGGAAGTGGTGGTTGATGAATTAGGGTTTAGGCTACGAAGACTGGACTGGTCCATTGTGATTGTCCTGCTTTGTATTTTCTTGTCACCGATTGTCGTGCTCTGTATTGTTACGTGGTATGGGTATATATATAGTCACATACGAAATTGTTTAGTTGTAATGTCTGTTGGCTAATTAAATGCCAGTCCTAGTACCAGCCGTGAGATTTTGGATTTAAGTAAATTAATAAAAATTTCAATAGTTTGAGAATCTGATCTTTTCTTTTTACAAATTTGGAGGCATATATATATATACAATTTTTTCAAAATTTTTGGAATCCTTGTTTCATCCAGCTTTGTCCAGGATCGGCTTTCGTAAGGCTACTATATTATTATACATGTAG
This sequence comes from Brassica juncea, assembly GCA_018703725.1. Classification (NCBI taxonomy): domain Eukaryota; kingdom Viridiplantae; phylum Streptophyta; class Magnoliopsida; order Brassicales; family Brassicaceae; genus Brassica; species Brassica juncea. The sequence goes on from CM031939.1 coordinate 49,643,545, forward strand.
CTAGCAGGAATTTTGTAATGATTTTTTTATTAATGATTTATTTTCTGGCAAACAACTTATGATAAATATTATGTTTAAATTGGTCGTTTGTATTATATATGGAATTTGTTTATTCTGGATATAAGTGATGATACACTAATTCAGCTTGATGTATTGTTTATTCTGGATAATAAGTGATGATACACTAATTCAGCTTGATTTAATAATAATATTAATACTGCATGTATCGTAATATAGTTACTAGATCTTGACCCGCCCAGTCGGGCGGGTGTTTACTTTAACTTGTAAAAATATTATCAATTTATACCCAATAAAAATTATTGGGTTGTAGAAAGTATGGTTCACGTTATTAGTTATCATATCTTTGTTATTGTATTTAATGTATTTGTAACACGAAAAATATCAATACCTTAGTATATATATATTTTGCATTGTTTATTTGATATTGTAATCCTAATACAGAAAAATGTAATTTTTAAATTAATAATTACATCTGTTGTATTAATGAACAACAATTTTTTTTGAGAGAACTATATGTTTACCTATGTATTATATATAAACTATAAATACCAATAGTTATAACAAAACAACCAATAATTACAATGACCTAATAAATAATCAAGTTACCAAAATGGATCATAATAGCAAATTAAATAATGTGACCCAATTATATAAGCGCAAGTTAGATGTTATCTTTGTGTCCAAACAATATATATTTTTAACTCTGCAATTCATGTTGCCAAACAAAACCAAAAGGTACTTCTACTTTAATAAGATAGATGTTGCTTTACTTATTGCGTTGTATAAACATGTTGTCCTAATGCCTATTAATCTATGACGCAAACATGTTTGTAATCAACGTCACTATATGCGATGTTAATTACAAACATATGATTGTTTGCTTTAACAAATTTCTCTTACTCTTCCGAGATGCAAAGTCGCACCTACGCAACTTACTATATGCGATGTTAATTATTTTAGTAGTATTAGTGCCATTACTAGGGATATTTTGATATGATATACAAGCTACTGATTAAAATAGTCTAATAGTTTGTGCTAGTACCATCACCCATTGGCGGATCTAGGTAGAGTAGGAAGGGAGCAACTGCCCCCAGTAAAAAATACAATTTTATTTAAATACACTAGAATTTATATGTATATTGAGCTCAGTTGGTCTAAACCTTCTATTTGCACCCATTAAACCAAGATTCGAATAACCTTTTGCCTCTTTTCACTGTTTTTGCCTCCATTTACTCTATCTTCTAGATCCGCCACTGCCATCACCGCGTAAATTATATTTAACATTAACAATATCACGAGATTAAATCTGCAAATACACTTAGAACATTTGAAAACTGCATGATAGCCAAAATCCTAAAAGTCTGATTGTCTGAAATAGTTCTGGTTACAGAAGAGCACGTGAGGTCCCGGGTTTCACGTAGTAGTGGGGTTCGGTGAAAACATTGGACTGAAAAGAAGACTAAAAACAAAACCCTAATCATATTTTGCAACTCAAACTCTACGTACTGTCTTCTCAAACAACTACCTTCCCTACAATTTACCTTGGCACAGCACATTACGCACATGTATTATGTATATATACAGTAACTCGTCCTAGTACAGGTGACATATTTTCGTTTTTGCTCATAATTTTTATACCAAATCATACAATCGATCCACACAAATTATATGTTCAAATAAGTAAATAATTTTCCACACGAGCTGGTAGATAATTTTAACAAAAATATATCGCAAGTTTTATAACTGGTATTTTCTCCATTTCAAACCTGGAATAAAACATATTTGAACCTATACAAGAAATAAAGTACATTGATTCGAAAAGGCAGTATTCACAACAATTATGGTGGTGGATGGGCGCATGAGCTTGAAACAGTTGTTAAAAAAAAAGAATAATATGAAAATCATGAACAACAAAATTCACTTAAAAAATTGTATATGTATTGTTACTGTTAAGCAAAAAAAAAATTACATATATATATATATATATATCGTACGTGTTAAATATTTATGTAAGTCTCAACTGGGAAACAGGTAACTGTCGTCTCAGCCGTTGAGTGAATTAGACGTTACTCTTCCGCAAGATAACTAGTTTCGAGCTTTTGCGTCATTTTTAAAGCTTTTGAGTTATTTTTTTTGCTAAAAGCTTTTGAGTTATTCCCATCAACGAAAATGATATATTTGTAAATGTATACAATGTGTGGCAGAACTACGTATGAAATGAAAACGAAAAGAAGAAAGAACCTTTGTTTTAAATGCCATACGTACAATATAATTAAGATACCAGAATGTTACATATGTTATACCAATAAATAAATCGGTTTCCTACAAAAAAGACGGAAAACAAATTAGGCTTGTGAATAGTGAAATGCCTACCTTTGCCAAACTAGATCAACTAAGCTAAAGAGAACAAATGGTTGTAAACACTGAAGGCGTAGCAGACCGGTTAATAGGTAAAATAAATGCGAAAGGGAACGTCTAGTAGATATTGGTGATGGTGATGGACTCATGTTACTGTCTTCATTTATTTTGGTACCTTTCCAGCCGCATAGTGACTCAGTCACAGTAAATTCAGCAGACGTTCTCTGTATATATTATACATACAGCTTTGATTTTATTTGAACTTCGAAACGCGTATTTAACCAGGAAATTGATTCAATATTCAACAATATCATCATTATCACAATTACCGTAATTTTACTATGCACCTGTCAGATCGGACCAGTGATTTTTAATTTCTATGAAAACATATCAAGAAACCTAATATGTAAATGTAAGGAAATTTTGTGGTAACAAAAAAAAAGAAAAAAAATTGTGGTAATTAACTATATATGGGACATGGTGACTTGGTGAGTTGGTGACCATAGAAAATAACTGTGCATCAAATAGTTAAACAAGAAAAAAAAATTATCTTAATAAGATATAAGAAAATGGGTGTTTTGTAATTCTTATACAGTATGGTTAAATTAAAATCTCGCAGAGTAATAATGTTTAAGAAAATATTAATAAGATGAACCAATTGGGCTGAAAAAGCGATTTAGGCCCATTAGAGCATCTCCATCCAACCCCTTATTTTAAAGGAGGGACCCACTCAAAATAAAGGATAAGGGGAATGATCTCCAATGCAAGCTCTTTAAACATTTTCTGTACAATTTTTATTTATTACTTTTCAGTCTTCAATACTTTTAATAATTAACTATAGTCACTAGATTTTTATAAAGAAGCAATAACATACATTTTAAATAGACAATTTTTCGTGATTTTAGAGGTTTGGAGTCAAATTTACCTAAATATTAGTATTGCAATATATATTAATTTGTGTAGTGTAAAATATTATGTTTGTATTATGGATCTTAATTTGTGTAAAATTTCATAAATGTAAAATTATTGTTGTGTAAAATTCTATGTTTATATTATATTTTTATTAATATAATTATTTGGGTAGAATAAATAAAAACATATTATTAGTGTGTGAAACAAACTTTATAAGAAAAATATATAATGGTTATGTGCTAATAATACAAAAAGATAACATAAAAATATTAAGTACAAATTATTAAACTTATACAAATGAAAGTACTAAAGTGAAAAGTGAACAATGTTATAAGGGGTTGAATAGTGACCCCTTATATTTGAGGGGCTACTGTTCATTCCTTTAAAAAATAAGGGGATAAAAGGTGGTTGGAGATGTAAAACCCTTTAAAAAATAAGGGGATAAGGGTGGTTGGAGATATGTGAAATGCGCAATATGGGGAAGGGATGATGATTCGAATCACGGACGGGTCTGTCTATAAAGAAATTTCAGAAGTTGGGACGAGACTTGATACACAAGTTAAACCGAATAAACGCGCGCTTCTCTCTTTTTCTTTTACTCTGTCATCTCTCTTTTTTTTTAACCTTTTTCTCAAAGTCAGGGCCGGATCTGAGCACAACCTAATGAAACATTAGTCTCGGTCCCCAAAATTTTTAGAGGATTTTTAGATGGGTATAAGCCTCCAAACATTATATTCGGCCCCCATAATTTCTAAAATTCTTAAGAAATGTTTCAAGCCACCAAATTCTCAGATCCGGTCCTACCCAAAGTCCAAAGCAGAAATCCCTCCAAGGTTCTTTCTGGATTATCAATCTCCCAACGTCTCACGGTCGTTGCGGTCACCATATCCGTCGTTCACCACGGTGAATTGTTTATCTCTCACTCTTTTGTGCTTATTCGTTTAGCAATTACTCTCTTGTTGCATCATCACTGAGAATCGATCAAGTCTCATCATGATCTAGTTTTTTCTTTCTCCTTAATCTGGCTGATTCGATCATGAAAGTCTCTTGAGTATAGTCAACCGATTCTTGGTTTCTGTTTCGCGTTGCGGCGTTGATTGGAATTCTCTCTCTCTGAGATGTTGATTGATTGTCGATTTGTTTCTCCGTTTGAGTTAGATTGTCACTTCGTTTAATCATATAATATATTCTACTAGGTGATCAAAAATGGGAAGATTGTTCGTGACAGAATTCGAGGGACCATTCGTCTATAAATGCGAACACTGCCAAACAGATCTCGGACTTCGCAGTCATATCGTCTCTAAGGTTTATTTCTATTTCTTCATTTTTTTGGTGGACTAGTTATTAGCTTCTTGAAATTCATCTGATTACAACATACAAACTACCTACCTGTTATCTTCTATCTTTCATATTGTTCAGCAAGATCTTGGCACCCACGGAAAATTATATATATGCCTTCACTAGACTGAAAGTAATGTTTTCATGTTTGTTTTCTTGATATATATATATATTACCCTTTTTATCAGAACCCTTATTTTTGGTGTGCTCAGCTTCAATAGCTCTTTTTGTTTCACAATCGCCGCATCCAGCGGCAGCGGCAGAAAAATGTACTGTGACGAAGACAAAAATATCAGTGTCAAAAGCCAAAGTAGTCGCAGATAGATTGCCGGAGACACAGGAAATTAGACGCCTATTCCGTTGATTTATTCCGCGTCCATTTTATTCCTTGTTAGTGGCCGTAGCGACCGAAAAATCAGTTAACCGTGTTTCACGGTGCTGTGTGTTGCCATTATTTAAAGGTTTAATTTTCAGACGCCACCGCGATGCAGCGTTGATGAAACGATTGGGGCTAATGTGTTTCTGGTCGCAAGAACGTTTCCTTTTATGAGTGATGTATTGTGTGTCTACTGCTCCGCTCGTCTCGGCTCTTATTACGTAAGATATAATACCTCAATACTCAAATCTTAACCCCTTTGTGTGATATCATATGATGATTTTTTTTGTGGTTTCTTTCCCACAGGTTATACTTATATGCTCCTCTGTTTTTAGGTGGGGGGGTTTACACAAGAAACCCGGTAAACAAGGACAATCTTAATATATAAAGTAGCCTTTTTTTTTCTCCTTGGGGAGATTTTAAACACGTGGCACCTTCTATTTAATGGGGTTGGGCTATGCGATTTTGGGTTTTAATTGTTTCGGTTGGGATTTTAATATTCCAGGCCCAGTGATGAGCATATGTTTCTTCGTCACTTTGTTTTAGAGAGCAATAGCTCCAGAATCTTGGAACAATGAACGACTTTACGATTTCCTTTCTGTAACTGCCCATTGATTCGTAATTTGCGCACAGCTTCTACGTAATTAAACCACTCCTCCTCTCTCTAGCATTCAATCCACCTAATCAGATCCACAAAGTAACCGTCTCAAGTTTTGACTATAAATATCCACAGTTTCAGCCATGACTAGCACAGCTTCCACGAGATCAAGAAGAATTGTATGCTTTCCGAAATTTTTTTTTCTTCGGTTTCTCTGTGATTTGTTTTCTCTGATCATAAATTCAATCAACTCGCTTCGTATCCTTCTCGATCTTGATTTCTCTTCCATCTCAGTTTTTTTATTTTTTAATAGTTTGTTCTGTGTGGTTTTGGGCTTTCAGGAGCGATCTTATATGATTCTATGTCTGCTATGAGGATGAGTTTGATGACCCCAAGACAAATATGAAACAAACGTTGATCTTTATTGATTACCTCCCAAGCTTCAGTCTCTGTTTTGTTTTGCGTTTTTTTTTCTTTGCTTCCTGGTGATTTGCTTCCTAACTTCTTGAGTTCTTTGTGGTTTATCATTTCTTTATTTGTGGAAAGTATCTCACTTTGAGTAATGGCGCCAGCAAAAGGTACGGCTTCTCTATTGATACTTGATCTGCTTACAATATGGATACTCCACATCGACTTATATTAAATTAGAATATTAATTTCTCTTGCATGTTCAATCGTTATTAATCTCGATTCCGGAGAGCTTCTCACCGTCAAACAGGCTAATTTGAAAACTCTATCTCTGATTTTGAATACTGTAATCTTACTCTGCAATTTGTTTTTAATTTCCCCTTCCAACAGAGATCTAGCTCATTGATCCCTTATGAACTTCAAGAGACTGTGCTCCTAACATTGAGGTATGTTGTCTTCATCGGTCACTTTACTGATATTCAACCTTGAACAGAAGCTAAATCAATCCGAACATTGATTTACATTGATTTCGGTTTCGCACTTATCAGTGTTTGACAACCTTGTGCAAAATTCATCTTAGAAAAGACGTTAAGTAATAGTGGATTCCATATTAATGTCCTACTTGGAGCAGCTTCAGCAATGGCACCACGTAGCAATGAGTTTGGTAGGCCTGGATGGTTCTGTCTATATATTTAACCTGGTGATGGCCTCATCCCTCCCCATACGCTGTGGTCAATTCTAAGTATGATAGATGAATATTTTCAAACAAATTTGGGATCATAGTCCGTTCTTATGTAACTAGCGGTAAAGCAGCAGTGCTAAAGCACCAAAATCACCAGTAAAAGACAGCAAATTGGCCTCCACATTACCCGTCGCTTATAAATTCGTCGTGGGACAGGAATCTTGTGAAATGGAAATTTTTGGGGAGAGGTGAGGCGTCAATCATGAGCAAGAAGAGGGTTCAAAGAAAATTTTTATTCTGCTGAGCATCTACATCTACACATACACATGTTTGGTCTCCATAAGTTAATATGTAAAATGTAAAGAAGAAGATGATAGGTGATATAAGCATACGTTAGAATCATCAAATAAAGTTCATAAAATGAAAAGTATGGTCTATATATGTTCTGGTGTAAAAAAAAGTAACGTTTTCTACTTTAACCTTTTGAATAAGTTATATATGTATTTGTTAGATATGCCAATTTAGTGCTAATATACATAGATTTCTCAATGTGATTTCTAACTTTTTTAAAGAAAATACCATTATCCTACCATGATAATATTTGGATTTCCAATGAAAGTAAAATCAATCTGCTATGACCATAGCCACTCCGCAAGTTTTATACTCTGTACATAATAAAACATCCTCTCTTTAATGCTTCTTAAAAATTTAATACCTAAAAATCTGATTTTTTTTGGACATTTGAATTTATATTTTAAAAATTGAAACTTATTAAAAGAAAGATAATTTCAGTGATAAATGTCATCATCGTCTAGATATACCACTTATTAAATATTTAAATTTCATAATTTGAAACATGAATAAATGAATTTAAAAGGTTAATTATTAGAAAACAAAAACTTAAACTTTGAATCAGTTAAATAGAGAGATAAACCCCAAAGAGACAATTCAACCCAAAATCTTCTTTCTCTGAAATTGAAGACTCGGTATTTACTTTTTTTGATTTGAAAAGAAAAACAAGTTTTAGAAAACATTTGTACACAGTTTGGTTCGTCTTAATTTCCAGATTATTGATGGTTATGATATATTTAAGTTATTTTGGTTAGATTACGTTTGGTTCACTGTAATTTATTCGAAACAATGTTATATGATATGGTACGAAATTTCAGTAAACCCTGCTAGGAATGTAATATTTTATTAAATTCTAACACTATCAATCTATAAAAATATTTTCAAATAGCATGAGCAAAATTTCTAATAAATATTTTTTATGAAAAAGTTCAATAAATGCTAAAATAATTTACAAAACATAATTAGTTAAACTTTAAAAGTTAAAGAAAATTTCATTATAGATTGAAAATCTAATATAAACTGAAACCAACATATATTATAAAACATCATTTGTTGTTACATAAAATATACTAATTATTATTTATGACATTATTTAAACTATTAATATTTTGCTTCCAAAATATTAATTTTTATAATATTATCACACTACATTTTATTTTCAATTGATTTAGCTTAGAGGTGGATGTGTTAACTTATTGTTGTGAGAAAATTATTTATTGTAATAATACTAAAATCTGATACTCTTAGAAATTATTATTTTTGAGTTATTCTTACTTTAGATTTTTCTTCAACTATATCAAATTGAAATAGAAATCAAATAGGAAAAATATAAATCATTACATTTTCCTTAGTTTTTAAATTTAATAATTTTATGTTATATAAGAAATGCAAATGATTTATAATAAAAAAATATTACATTTATTATTTTCAATATAAATAAATTTTCAAATGTTTTATAAAACTAATATATATATATATTTATATAAACTAATTTTAATGTAAACTCACCCGCCCGCCCTGCGGGCGAACCCCTAGTTTGAAGTAAAAGAAAGATGCTTATCATATGATTAATTTGGTTGGGATTTCATTTACTTTGAAATATTTTATAGTAATAGTCCCCACAATACACTTCCTCGTTTTAGCTGTTTGATGAGGTGAAAGTTCTGAGAAGAGCTCAAGTTTCGGCCGTGTAGCGTAATCTTAGGGAGCATATTGTATTTGATGATCTGAGAGAACTCTAGTTTTTGTTCAAATCTTTCCTTATTGTATTTAGTATTTATAAAAGTTCTATCTGATCCATCCTTATTGAATTAATCATTTATTTAAACTCTTTCAAATCTCCCCTTATTAGAAAATAAGGAAAGGTTTGAATAAAAATCCACTCTTATTTAATTAATCATTTATATTCAAACAAAGATTTGCAAATAAATAAAGATTTGAAAGAGTTTGAATAAATGATTAATTCAATAAGAGTGGATTTGATAGAACTTTTATAAATATTAGACAATAAGGAGAGATTTGAACAAAACTCTAGAATTTTCTCAAATCATCAAATACAATAAGCTTCCTCTAAGATGAAACATATACTTCTTCCATTTCATAATATATGATGTTTTGGTTTACTGCACAAAAAATTTAAAAAATTATTTTCTACTAAAAAGTACTTTTAAAGATATAATTTTAAAATCATTCAACCAATTATAAAAAAACTGTAAAATCTAATAGGTTGAACAGTTTCCAATAAAATTCAAATTAACCTTAAAACTTCAAAACATCTTATGTTGAAACAATATAAACCTTCTAAAACATCATATAATTTTTTGAAACGGATGGAGTATATAAATACTACTCCCTCTGTTTCTAAAAGATCCATGTTTTAGAAAAAAAACTTTTGTTTCAAAAAGATATATTTTTTTACATTTTCAATACATTAATTAATGAAAAATTGTACATTTCCAAAAATATAATTATATTTACTAAAATCTTATTGGTTCAAAATTATGATAAATTGTTAATTAAAAAAAACAATACATTGGTAAATAAAATTTTATGTTTTTCTTAATAAGTGTGAAAAATCTAAAACATAGATCTTTTAGAAATAGAGGGAGTATTCAATAACATCGTCGACGGATAAATACTTATAAGACAAAACAGAATAAATTAACCAAAAACTCCATTACTTTCTTATCCATCAAGAAGGGTTGTCTGGCATGAAGTCTGACGTTTTTAATAAAAAGAAAAAGAACACCTTCACCACTCTCTTCCTTCATCAACAATAATCCGATTTAAAAACATGTCCTAACATGTTGACCCAAGACAGAGATGAAGAGCTAGTTTTGTTCCTGGAGATTGGTCGTCACGAGAAAAGTCACTAAGCAACGAGTCCGCGTTCATCTCTTATATATACTCTACAACTGCATTAAATACGTTCGTCGGATTTTTATTTTCTTTTTGTTCTTTGCAGAATCTTCAGATCATTGTAAGAGTAGTACGATCCATGTCGTCTCAGCGATATCCACCCCCGAGAACTGCCGCCGATAATTTTTTGTACTCCGAAGACGAGAAGTCCGATTACAATTGGTAATGTTTTTTGTCCTCTTCATCTAGGTCATAACTTTTCCTTTTTTTTTAATCTTTTGTTATTCTGATCATGTTTTCAGAAAAGCTGCCTTGTGACATACTCTTTCCTGGTTTAGGATAAAACAAACCACAGATCCAACTTAAAAAGTAGACTTAATCAAATTCTCTCACACATCTGATGTCTAATTTGTTATGTATGCGTTTTGAAAGTTTCTCTGTAGCTACACATGGTTTTTAATGTTCGTATATATGTCTTATAAGACCACGGCCCAAAGTCTTTTTTTTTTAAGTTAATAATTTTGGCATGAAAGGAAGACTTTAAAATCAACTTTTTGTGTGTTTCATACTTCAGTTGAAACATATTAGTCAGATATTATAAAGTTTATTTTATCAAGTTGGATGGTGCACTTTGCCAAGTTTCATTATGCATGCTTCAAAAACGGTCATGATTAAACCGACATAAGCAATTTGTACTTTTGTTACTGATGTTTTTCTTAATTTAATGTTCAGGCTGGTTACGCCACCAGGCTCACCGAGTAAGATCTCCATGAACCAATTCGATACACCCGATGCCACCTTGACGATGGTTCTTAATTCCCGGGTACGAACTTGGTATGTCTCGCTATTATTTTGGGCTTTTATGTGCACTATACTCTACGATGGTTTCTTAATTTCTTACAGTTAGAGAATTGCCGTGAAGAAGAGAGGAACAGAACATCATCCAAAAATCAAACAATTGGGCTCAAACGTCCCTCGTCCTCTAACAGCTCAAGGTCAACGAGTAGAACTTCCACACCAGCCAGAAGGTCTACAACGCCAGCCACAAGGTCAACGACTCCGACTTCGCGTGTCACTTCAACAGTTGCACGTCCTAACTTAACCTCGTCCTCTACTAGTACCTCAAGATCAACGAGCAGACCTTCTACGCCAACCAGAAGGCCTTCTAGCTCTGGAACTTCACGTGTCACATTAACCTCGTCTTCTACTAGCAGCGTAAGACCAACGAGCAGACCTTCTACGCCACCAAGAAGGCCTTCTAGCTCTGGAACCTCACGTGCTAATTTAACCACTGCCGGTGCCACCACCGGTACAGCCAAGTCTGCACGATCCAATATCCGGCCAATGTCGACACCCAGTACAAAACCGGGATCTAGGTCAAGTACTCCAACTCGCCGTCCACCAACACCCACAGGTTCATCAACTGTATCGAGAAGTAAACCAACTAAACCGGTTTGTAAACCGGCTCCCTCTTCGACATTGAGATCACGGCCATGGGAACCTTACGAGATGCCTGGTTTCTCCCTAGAGGCGCCGTCAAATCTCAGAACCACGTTACCAGACAGACCACAGACGGCGTCAAGTCGCAGAACCACAGCGTTTGGTGCGTCTAGTTCAAGATCAGCGTCCATAGAACGCACGGTTGCAAGGAGGCAGTCTTGTTCGCCTTCTAGAAACCGAGCTCCGATTGGTAACGCAAACGGACCTGGACGAGCAAAGACGAGCAATGATGGTGGTGGTTTGATCAGCCCTGTAGCTAAGGGGGCTCAAATGGTGGAGAGAGTTGCCAGTGTGAGAAAACTTGCTCCACCGCGACTGGCAGAAAAAGGCGGCTCCAACGCTGGGAAGTCGAGTTCGGGAGCTGATGGTGTTGGGTTTGGGAGAAACCTATCTAAAAGCTCCTTCGATATGGCGTTAAGGCATATGGTACGGTTATATATTAGATTATATTAATTAATTTAGTAATATTTAGAACTTTGTTTTCAAATGTTTGTAGGATATCAAACAAGGGAGCATGAAAGGGAATTTCCGACAGCTAGCGACGAAAGTACCGGCAGCTTCATTGTACAGTGTGAGGTCATCAGGGTCCAGGAGAAAGCGTCCAGTGAGCAGCAGTGGGAGCTCGGAATCATCGAGTGTTAACATCTTGTGCTTGGACGGTAGCGATGATAATATCAGCGACATAAGCTACTAGAGTCAACCTCAACATCATGAATATTCTTTTCATTTGCATATTCTCTTTCTCTTTTAGTAGAAAAAAAAACTCTATAAAAGGTCTTGAGTGGTTTCTTGGTGAGGCTAAATATATTCGTCCTGGTATTGTCTCTATTTTTTTTTACCTAAGCCTCAAGTGTTTAGAGAGGCCATGATTTTTGATTTATGTATTTACTGTGGCTAAGAGACCATTGTTTTGCAATTTAAAAAGAGAGATTTTGACAATAATGAAGATAAGAACTCTGTTGACTATGAGTATAGATAAAATGAATTTTAGATTTTAATAGCATTGTATAATTTGAGTCTAATGTTGATGATACTTTTGTTGTTTGTTGGACTAATCTAAGTTTTTAAGACAAGTGTGTGGAGTTGCAAATAGACCTGGGAATCCGGATCTTCGGGTCGGGTTCGGGTCGGGTCTTGTCGGGTCCGGATCTTTCGGGTCCTGAAAATTTAGACCCATATAGGTATCCGGAATTTTTTGGGTCGGTTTTGGGTCGGGTCTTGTCGGGTCCGGGTCGATTCGGGTCTATAATTAAAATACCCATAATTTTCGGATTTGGGTCGGGTTCGGGTATTTAGACTCAAGGAAATGAAATACTCAAATTGCATCAAATTTAGTCAAAATTTGTCATATATATCTAAAATTTTACAAAATAACTTAAAATAAACTATTAATAATTAAGATGAAACATTTTTAACTCTATATTTTATATTTAAAACTTCATGTTACTTAAAAATGTTACAAAAATAATAACAAAAATTGTTAATAAAAATATATTTTAAAGTTTTGAAGTCGTGTTTGAATCGGTTTTTATCGGGTCGGGTCTATTCGGGTTTGGTTCTTTTCGGGTCCGGGTATACTTGGATCGGTTCTTTTCGGATCCGGGTCTATTCGGGTAGAATTTTTTTGGACCCAATAGATACTTGTAAATTTTGAGTTCTGTTTTGGGTCGGATATTTTTGGATCGGTTCCGATTCGGATTTTCGGTCTAGGTTAAAATGCCTAGGCCTAGTTGCAAATGTACATGTTCCATCAAGATGCCTATTAATCGCTATTAGGCTTTTGGGCTTTATTTTACAAATGGACAATTTACAAATACGAGCTGGATCCCAATGCAAATCGTCCTTTATGTCACCTAACAATACACCACCATACAAACAGTCATAAGTCAAGTTTTATGGGGAAATTTTTTATTATAAAGTATCATCCTACAAAAATCAAAAGATATAAGTTTCTACAACTTTATTACAGATTTATGATTATAGAAAAAAAGTTGCATTATCGAATTGAAAAAGACGGGATTTTGTACATTAATCAGCACATTAAGAACGTGACCAGTGAAGAAGGAAACAAACAAAGACCAAATGACTTTTCAACCGCCGTCGTTCCACACTCTTAAGATTAAAATATCTAAATTTTGTAGATAAAATAAATCTCAACCGTTCAAAGTGCCATGCCATCAAGTTCCTCTATCCGCTTTAGATATTTTTTTCCATTGTAGCCAGAAACGTCGCCGTTACCGATCAGCAGTCGTAACTGACTTCAGATACGTATTGCATAAACTCGGGATCGTTCTCAATCCCCGCCATGGTTTCCGGCGCAAGAACTACTTCCAGATCCACGCTTCCGTTCCCTTCTCTTCCCGGAAACGCCGAGATCTTCCCGTCGAATTTGTTCGCTCCTCCGCTCCTCACCGCCAACGGCTTTCCCCATCCGAAATCGTTGTCGTACATCGGGAATCTCGGCGAGCTCCCCATCGTGATCGAGGCGCCGTCCGGATTTCCGAGAGGGAAAACCCTCGGATTGCTCTCCCAATCGGCTATCCCGCGGCGGACCGTCGCGTCGTCGTGAGCCACCACGTTCCTGTGGAGCTGATCCGCGGACCACCGGAGATCTTTCGCGAGCACGTCTCCCGCGGAGGCCATCGTCGGTATGCTCTGTATCGCGTTTCCGAAGTAGTATGGATCCATCTTAGGCTCGAGCCGGTGGCGGCAGTTGACCGCCATACGAAACGTCGTCGTCTTGCTCGGATCGAGGTTCCTTGCTCGCGTCACGGATCGCCATAGCTGAGCGCTGAGAGATTGGAACGACGAAATCTCAGCCGTTCGATCGTAGCTCTTCTTATTCGTTATCTTCCCGTTACCGTTACCGTTAGTTATCCTCCCGTCGTTGCTTACTTTCCCGAGTATCTCTTCTGTGTTGACGACCGTCTCGATTCCGTTGACTTTGTAGTTAGTCCTCTGTTTTAATTTCAATATCGCTGCTCTGCTGAAATGAAAAACTCTCTCCCGGAGAGGCTGATCGGCGTCGAACGTTACACGTGGACCACCGGGAGGGACCGGCAGAACGGCGGGGGAGTCGAAGACGGTGTTTCGTGAGAAATCCGGAAGGTGTTTGATCTTGCAAGCGCCGCTGGTGGCGTCAGCGAAGGTGTTGAAGAAGTGCCAGAAGGAAGTTCCATCCGTAACGGAATGATTAACGGTGCATCCGATGAAGACACCGTCCTTTAGCTCTGTCACCTGTACGGCGGATAGAGGCTTGTGGTGGCCGTTATAGCTGACGAGGCGCTCGAATACGAAAAACTCGCGGACGAGAAGAGGGACGTCTTTACCGGGAGAGAGAACGTCGGAGACGGTGATGTGTTTGGCTGAAGCAGCGACGAATTCGACTCCGGAGTCGTTGCAGGTGATGTAGATATGACCGGAGGGACTGGTGGAGAAACGGCCGGCTAAAGGAGGGAAAAGAGAGAGGGTGGAGGAGAGTGAACGGCGGAGAGAGGAGACGAGGTCGTCGAAGGAGAAGGAAGGAGGAGGGCTCGTGAGGAGCACGCCTTTTTGAATGTAGTGGCAAGAGAGCATAGGGAGATCGGAGACGGAGAGACGGAGATCGGCCACGGTGGACCTCTTCTCGGGATATACAATGCATTTGGAGATTTCTGTTACTGAACAAGAAGGCATTTTGGACAAAAAAAAAAACAAAATTATGTAAAAGAGATATTGATTGATTTTGGGAGCTGTGTGGTAATTGCCGTTTTGGTGAGGAGAAGAGTTATGGGGGAAAGGGGTTTATATAGTGGTCTTGTCGGAGCAATGGTTGGATTCATGAACTTGAGTGGTTACTAACTTTTGTCGTGTTATTAAAATTCTTATTATATCTGCAGTTTTCATATGGATTATTTAACTTGTAAACAAACAAAAATTAACATTATTCACATCAATCATGCATTCTTGTCCCGATTTGCTAAATTGTAAGTTCAAGACCAATATGATGATATCACATTTCACCATGCGGTTGATAAAAAATTATAGGTACTAAGTTTTTAAAATTTAGAATATATTTATAGTCAGAGCCGTGCTTGTAGTGTTAAAAGGCATTTGCCTTGATTATAATTTTTTCAGGGCCCTGTGTGATACTGAATCACTCATGGTATTATGGTTTTAGTGTCTTTGTAGATGTTTTTTCACATGAGTTCAATCGTCTCTCTTCACTCATTACCTAATTATTTTCTTTTTATTTTTACCAAACATTCTAATAATTAAAAATTTTATTTTTAAAAGTAACTATATTTGTTTCTTATACCACAAAAATTTAGTTGTTTGTAGGAAAAGAGAGAGAACATTTATGTAAGAAATCTATTAAATATTTTAATTTTTCTCTGTAGTTCTTTTACAAACTATGTATAATTTAAAAATCTATAACTACTATTTAGAATTTGTAAAAAAAAAAAAAAGAATCAAATTTGCCTTAGGCCTCAAAAATCCCTAGCACAGCAGTGTTTATAGTAACTTGTATTTATAATTTTTGATGGTAAACTAATGGACACTGTACCAAGATTTAAATACTTTTACTATATCTTTTTGGTGATATCTTATTATCATAAGTTTTTCTACGAGAGTTAATGATAAGATTGAAACAATATGACTGTCCTGATAATAATGTAGATACATATATAAAGATAACTAGATATTTAATTTTGTCCTATATTATTGTTTATCAATAATATTGACTCTAATTATGAACATATAATATCCTGATTTCTTTTATCTAGGACTAGGACTAGGAACACACATGCTGGCAGCAAAAAATACTCCTACTGTTTAAGTAGTTGAGAGATCTCATGCAAATTCAATGATTAATCCTGAAATCAGTTTTTAGTAGATTGGATCAAAACCAACATAGCTTCTGTGGGGATTATAATACCTGTGTTCAGTTGTGACAGATCATTTTAACATTTCTAATTATTCTAACCTTTTGTTTTTTTGTTTTTTTTTGATAAATAACCTTTTGTTCTTATGAAAGTTAAATTGTTTTTCAATTGTAACGGCACATGCCACTATTTTATGTTCTTAGTGACAACAAAGTTATATTCATTAGATGCCACTATGCATGAAAAAAGTAACTTAAGTACGTAAAATTATGTTCATTACATGCATGCTTAAGTAATTTAAGTATTTATAATTATTTAAAATATTCAAATTATAAATTACTGTAATTATTTTCGTATATATATATATATTTTATATGAAAGAAAATATTTTTTATGTCTGGAAATGACACTATCTTAGATGTTGAGCTATCGATTATAGAAAATGTCAACTTGTCTCTACCGATCACAACTTTGTTTAGCAAAAATAAAAGCTGTCCTTGTTTCCATATTTGTACTAGAACACCCCAGTATTTTCTCTTTGCTTCAACAGATAAATGATTTCACAAGATCATAAATTAAGCTAACTAATCAGCTAGCTTGTACTCTATTTCAAGATAAAGACTGACGAGAAAAAAATAAAAATAGAAATATATAATTGTAAAAAAATTTATAGAGACAATTAGCTCAAGATAATAATTAAGTGCATATTTATGGCTTGTACTCTATGTGATATGTGTTTCCTTATTTGTGCCGTTTAAATTTTCATGGTATTTTACCTTTTGTCCATTAAAAAGAAAAAAAAAGTACTTGGCTTACGTATAACTTAATTTTTATAAAAACTGTTTTACATAGAAACTCATATATAAATTATATTCCATCTGTTTTTTAATAAGTGTTGCTTTGACATTTTTCAAAGAGATAAAAACATTGTATTATAGACTAATATACTCCTATTTAATGTATAATTAATTAAATTTAAATGATTTAAATGAAATTCTATTGGTTATTCAGGAAAGGTAAAAAAAATAATGTATAAAATTATATTGAGATTGTAGAATGATATTTATTTTGAAACTGAATAAAAAATTTTATTTGACACTTATTATGAGACAGAATGAATATATAATTTCAAATTCAATAAAAATATCCAATATTTATAAAAAAAAATATTATAATAAATATGGAATATTTGGTACAGAAATTGAGATTATATATATATATATTTGTACTATATCACATCTTTTTGGTCGAAATTGAGATTATATATTTTTTTTAACCATAAATTGAGATTATATATATATTTTTTTTTTTTGATACTATATCACATCTAAACCTCTTATTTATTTGGAAAAGAAAGGAAAAAAACAACGAGGACGTGTTTTGTCGGAAGGAGAGGAAGGACAGATAGCCTCCGTGGGAAACAGATGGAACGTTTAGACCTACTCTTCTGTTTTCTATTCCTTTTCGTTAATTGTTCATAATAATCAAATGAGAAAGTCGATCAGAAAAAAAAATCTAATATTTCTGAGTTCTGACACCATAATCTCATAGGAAACTAACGAAGTCTACCTTTTCGCTTGTTTTGTAGATCCCGAGATTAATTGTATGGGGAACATAAACTATGTTTTGCTCTATGTCAATATCAAATAAAAAGTTTTTTTTGTTAAGTGTTTTCTTCTAGATATTCACTCTAGGCCTGAAATTATTATCCGAGATCCGGATTCGATTCGAGATCCGATCCAGATTCGCTCCGAAAATCCAGATATCCGGAGAAACCGAATCCGGATCCAGATAGTAAAATGTTGGATCCGTCAAAAACGAATCCGAATCCAGATATCTAATTTTTTTAGTCCGGATATCCTGATCCATGATTTTTATTAATAATTATTTTTAAAATAGTAATATCCATATATTAAAAGTAATTTTATTTATCATAATTTCATTTTTATAATAGTATATATAAAATTTGTAATAGCATGCATACAAATAATTAAAAATATAGTATAGATTTTTATTTTAAAAATTTTTAATATTTTATTTATTTTAATATTATTTTTATTTATTTAAAGGTTCCAAATTCGGAACCGGATATACTCCGGATATTACAATTTTTAGAAGGATATTCTAGGCATGGGCATCCGGGTCCTCGGGTCGGGTTTGGGTCGGGTCTTGTCGGATCTGGGTCTTTCGGATCCTGGAAATTTAGACCCATATAAGTACCTATAATTTTTTTGGGTCGGTTCCGGATCGGGTCTTGTCGGGTCCGGATCAATTCGAGTCTATAATTAAAATATCCATAATTTTTGGATTCAGGTCGGGTCAGGGTCGGATTCGAGTATTTAGGATCTAAAAAGAAAATGAAATACTCAAATTCCATCAAATTTAGTCAAAATTTGTCATCTATATCTAAAATTTTACAAAATAATTTAAAATAAACTATTAATAATTAATATGAAACATTTTTAACTCTATATTTTATATTTAACACTTTGTGTTACTTAAAAATGTTACAAAAATAATAACAAAAATTGTTAATAAGAATATATTTTAAAGTTTTTAAATCGGGTTAATCGGTTCTTATCGGGTTGGGTTTATTCGGGTTCGGTTCTTTTCGGGTTCGGGTATATTCGGGTCGGTTCTTTTCGGGTCAGGGTCTATTCGGATAGAAAATTTTTGTATCCAATAGGTATTTGTAAATTTTCGGTTCGGTTTCGGGTCGGGTATTTTCGGGTCGGTTCCGGTTCGGGTTTTCCTGTCCAGGTTAAAATGCTCAGGTCTAGGATATCCGAATCCCAGATATCCGAGAACCCCGAATCCGGATAAGGATAGTAAAATCATGGATCCGCCGGATAAGGATCCGGATCCGTATCCAAATACCTCAAAATTCTCCGGATATCCGATCCATTCCACCCCTAATTCACTCCAGGAATAGATGTTTTAGAAAATTTGAAAATAGTAATTACATTATGTTAGTATAATTATTCATCCTTTTTTTAATTATCCATCCCTTTTCATTTTCAGTTAGTTTTTTTTTACTACATTTTTTCAGTTAGTTTTATCATTTATATTGAAATAAATATTGACTTAATGTGTAATGAGAAATATAATTTGATACTTTCTATTAACTTATACACACCTAGTTAAGATAATCGATTTGGATATGTATGATGTCTTTTCAATAAAGAAAGACATAAAATATAACAGTAAAATAACATACAGGAATTATATTTGATATAATGTGACATAAAATGCGCTATGCGTCTTTCGTATTGATTCTAGTTGGCCATTTTATTAAAGAATAAAAGCATTTAATGACTAAATTATCAGATGGTCCATTATTAACCAATACTAACATGATCATTAATTATTCCTTCCTCAACTACGATAAAAGAATTTCATAATTTCCACACTCCAGCTACTATAATAGTAACAATTATTGTTTTGAAGGAAATAAATAATTCATCTGCATTTTCAGGAAACTATCATTTTTTGGTAAACCATTGTTTAGTCTCATGCCTGATTCGCATCTGATAGCAACAATTAGTTATGATCGCTTCATATGGTGATTAATAATGAAGAGAAAGTATGACGAACAACAAAAACAACGAGAAAAATGATTGGTACTACTCTCAAATAACGATCATAGTTGTGTATATCTTAACTCATTTGATTATATTATGTTAGCAACTACCATAAAAAATCTATAATTCAATGGTTGAGAAATTATAAAATATAATAAAATCACAAAATATTCTGATTTTGAGTTGGGTTGATGTAAAATATAAAGTTTTAGAATTATATAGCACAAAACTGAGATATTACTGATCTACGAATGTTAAATTTTTTTTTAATGTTTAAATTGATATGTTAATACTTAATGCAGTCCAATTAATTTGAAGAATGAATAACTAATAAATACTTAGATACTAATATGAAGCATTACTAAAATAATATATTAAAATAGAATTATAGTGTGCTGTTTATTTTTATGAACTACATTTACGAACTCTTAGTATATTGACAAAAATGTAGACGTATTGTATCACAATATCACAATTCAAACCAAGCCATCACTTTTATACGTCTATTTTAATAAACCAAAAATATTTTTTTAACTCACGGTTTGTCAAAGTTACTTCATGTTCGATAGATATAAATAATATTTATAAAACAAAGATAGTATCGCTTACTCGAAACATATAGGTTAGTTGTTCGTAAGTAAAAAATTGTATAAGTTGTATGTAGCATAAGTTCTAAAAAAATATGATTAAAAAGGTATAATATTGACTTTTTCATTATATAAGCTTGAAATAAAATAAACCTCATGTTGCTGATTAGAATAATAGTATGATCTTATATTGCGTATCTATTCGACCGTCCTTAGTGTCAAGAAAGGTTATTGTAATCCACAACGAATTTTATACAGTAACTAAAAGATGCAAGGTTGACGAATATAACTCTTCTTTTTTGTCGGCTATAGGTTTTAACCAGATCTATCTAACGTCAGTAGACAAACTCTCAAAAATTAATTGGTTGTATTTCGGTCAATAGGACACCCTGAATTATTTAAAAAACTGCATTCGTTAAATTTATGACAAACAGATATTATGTTGTTAAGTTTTTTTTTTTTTGCTATAAGCCAATAGAAAAGCCAAAGTTTTTTCTCCATATTTTTGCTAATATGCTAAAATCAGACTGGGAAATGTAATCAAGAGAGATGGAACTAGAATAGCTTATTTTGCTGTGGCCTGTGTGTATTACAGCTGTAGATAAAGTTACCCTGCAAGTTACCCTATTGCCTACGAATAGTCCACTGGTCAGTAGGGATGGACACAGTTACTTGTTTCTCATCTGGCATTCACTACTTATGGCATCATTATTCTGGTCCTAGATTGAAGTCCCTTAGCGGAAAATCCCTTAACTTTTAACTAAAAATGCTAAGGGACATCCCTTAAATAAGGGATTTTAGGGATGTCCCTTAGCGTTTTTAGTTAAAAATTAAAGGACTTTTCCGCTAAGGGACTTCAACCGAGGACCACCAATAATGATGCCCTTAGTCTGTATCTAACCCACAAAATTAGGTTTTTTGTTTGATCAATTCGATTACAATTTACCTAATTGTTTTGCAAATACAAAATAAAATAAGTATCCAGTATTGAATAAAAATAATTATTTTGACAATATCGATCTGTTACTCATGTTTATTAATGAACAAATACACATTTTTTAAATTATACGAAAAACTCGTTTATATTTTTATTTCTGTAAGTGAATCAATTATAAAATGTATTTATAAAAAAATATTGAATTTTTCTCCTTATATATATTTCTCTAAAATAGACTAAAATAATAATAAATAATAAGATATTTTTTGTAAATAATAAAATTATTTAGCTCTGAATTTCAATAAATTATCAAATAACTTACTAATAATTATCAAGTAACTTGTAAATTACAAGTAACAAATGATAAACAAGGTAAATAATTTGTAAGTCTATCATTTTTAGCAAGCATTTAAAAAAAAGTACTCGATTTGTAAATCTATCATTTTTACCTATATAAACCAAATCTAGTACTCCCTCCGTTTCATATTACTTGTTGTTGTAGGGTAAAATTTTTGTTTCAAAATAAGTGTCGTTTTCGGTTTTCAATATAAAATTTATTGACAATATTTTATATTATATTTTCTATTAGTTGAAATATGGTTATGTGTATTGGTAATTGTATTTTTATTTTAAAAATATGTAAAATTAAATATTTTTAGTCAGTGTATATAAAATTAGAACGACAACTAATATGAAACAGAGGGAGTATCAAATATACCAGAAATATTAAGTACTTGGTTGGTGCCCAACCTACTAAAAAACTAACTATTGGATTTTTTTTGTTCTTTCTTTAAACTGAAATTATGGGAATCATACATCTAATCTCTTAAAAGTTTGCTAAACCCCCTCCTTAGCCGTCAAATTAAATTGCATAGCTATACAGTTTTAAAACCTCAAAACTCGGATTTGACTTGCATAACTATACAGTATAACATTATAAACCTCAAAACTCTGATTTTTATTTATTGAAAGCAGTGACTAATCTAGGTATACATTTTAATTGGTGCATAAATTTTATAATATGGGCCATTGAATGTAGTTCTAGTTCCTTTTCATTTTATCTTATCTTATAAAACAATCAAAAACTGAAAAAAAAAATTAGTGCTGCACATGCACCCATAGTCTTTTACCTGGCTTCTTCCCTAATTGAAAGCGAGAACTTTGATAAATGTTTCCTTGATCAGTACTAGTCTTAGGAGTGGACATTTTAAGTTTTGGTTCTTATTTTTGTTGGGCTGTTCGTTTTGGAAAATTGGATAAAGTCCTTGAGTATTTGATTCGTTTTAAACACCCAAATAAACTGTTTTTATCATTTCAAACTAGGTTGTTACTATTCATGTAAATATTAGATATTTATTATTCATTCCGTTTTAGTTTATATGATGTTCTAAAGAAAATTTTCAGTTTAACTGATGTTTTAAAGTTTTATGTAAAAATCTAAATATTATTTGGTATTTATCATTGTTTATATTCTGACGTATAAATTTTAATTAATTAAATAGGTATATTTACTGTTGTTTTATGCAAAAAAAATAATTGAATAAAGGTTAATCAGTTTAATGTAGAAGAACTTTAGACATTAATTATTTTAAAACAGAGGGATATAGAAAAAGTGAATGGTGGAAAAAGAGTCAACTGGATTAATAAGAAACATGTTCAATGCATCTATAAATCTACCAAAAACTCAGTGCTTTGACCATTTTTCTCCATATTATTATGGTAGGGACAAATTAATTTCTTTTTTTATAAAAAGGGACAAATTAATTTCAATTTCCTTTAACGATGTAAAGTACATTTATCATTCACTTTGGACATTTACCCGTATATGTTATTCTTAGAGTCAAGCATATAATATATTTTACTCGAAAATCAAAATAATATACTACCCCAAAAAATTAGAATAAATTACTTGGTTCTCTATGTTCTAGAGCATAAAATTCATTTTTAATTCAATTATTTCAAAATTCATTTTTTTAATTTTGACACACTTTCGTTTTATACTTAAACAAGGTTCTATATGTTAGGTTTACACAAATAAAATAATTATAGTAATAACTAGTTTTTTTTTTGTAAAAAGTAAACTAGTTATCTAATCAAGTTTTGCAACTGTAAACTAACCTTGAAAGAATTAACATGATATATAACATCATAACTACATACTGTATATATAATATATCTGTATGTTATACAATATGGTAATCTAGAGTGATCATGATTCAAGCACACCAGTTGAAGCTGGAATGGAAATTATACTTATTGATACTAACTTAGTGAATGGATGTGATCATATGATTAAGCAAAAGAAAAAGAAATTATACTTATAAAAGTCAAAACAGCATATGAAAACTCAGTTTCTTGTTGTGTTTTACGGAGGGGTTCTAACTATTTGTGTACGCACTTTTCTAAGAAAATATAAATAGTCGGTGCATTTTTATAACTATTTTATAATAAATACTCCTAGATTACTTAATTGTCTGCGGGGGTTCATGATTCTGAGCTTGTCTACGTCTACCGCACCCGCACAGCATGCTAATTATTTAAAGCATAATCAGGTACAGAATACTTATATAAATGGTTTAAGTGAGTATTATTTTGGGAGGTTATAACTAAAACCCAATCATCCAAAGCACAAGCCACGTCACAACTGATTGATAGCTATTATAATGACTAAACTACCCTAAGAACCAGCTTGGCTTTGCAAAAAAAAAACAATTTGGTACAAAGAACATGTCTTGTTTGAACCAGCTTGAAACTACCCTTTATTATTTGTTTCTTTTTTGCTCTCCCTCATATCCTTTCACGACAAGACCTGTTGGAAGTTGGATTTACAACACTACCCACACATGTTTTTATGAGGTATTTTGTAAACCTAAAAACAGATCTATCATCTATCTTATCATGAAATTTTTGCAACTTATTTTTGCAATATTCTTTTTTTTAATTGATGTACAATTAATTCAGACAAAAACTTGTGGTACATTAAGTGAAACTGTTCTTGTTTTTTTTGTGAACTTATATTTTTATATAATTTTACAGGCAAAGAAGAAACACACACACACACATATCTGCTAAAGATGAAAAATAAAACTGTTTATTAAAGTCAGAATCTTTGTTAACGCCGGTTGATAATTTTTGGAAAAACTCGTTTGAGTTCAAAGAAAAAAATTTATCATACCACCTTCATAATAAAAGTGTCAACTCTACTAAATCTCCATGAAAATCACTCGAGATAAATCCCTCACCACATATTTCTTTCCATCAAGGACACTCTACTCATATTGGCTCACATCAAAAGAGAGCAGAGATTAATACCCATAAGAAAAGATATGTGTAACCAAAAAGGAAAAAGAAAATCCAACTCAATACAAACTGGATAAAAAAGTTTGCAAAAGAGAAGTAGTATTTGAACGAATCAAAATCATAGATAAATGAAGAACATTTGGAACTGCTCTGAATTTTGATCGAAAACCACAACAAAATTCGCCAAAGCAAAGACAAATCCGTCACGAAGATAAGGTCGATCAAAGATCGAAATATCATACACCAAAAAACAAAAGAATTGAATGTGGCGAGAAGGAAAGAGAGTTTCCTCTCTCTAAAAAGTAGAGAAAGGTTCTAGTAATTCAACTTTGTGAAGCTGTTCTTGTTATTATTGATATATTGCACATATGAAAATGTTAGCTTCATTCTACTAAATTGATGTATTTTATTTATGTATAAATTTTACGTCAAATAGTTTTACATATTGAATATGAATCGTGTTTCATCATTTACATGGATCAAAACATTAACTAATTTTAATTATAAATATATATGAAAGTATATCATAAGTACTTTTTATAGTTTTCATGAAGACTACAATTTCTAAGAGCATCTCCATCGTGAGTACGGAGAGGTGGAAGTTCTCAAGTTGAAATCTTTGGGTAGGATTCAGATTGGTTCTTGTCAAGTTTGGATCTTTTGGATCCAGCAAATTTAGACATAATAGGTATTTTTAGTTTTTCCAGTTCGGGTTCTTATTGGATCCGGATCGGTTTAGATGCTAATTTTGAAAATATGTTAAAAACCTATAATTTTCAGGTTTATTTCAAATTGAAATCTTTGGGTAGGGTTCAGATTGGTTCTTGTCAAGTTTGGATCTTTTGGATCCAGCAAATTTAGACGTAATAGGTATTTTTAGTTTTTCCAGTTTGGGTTCTTATTGGATCCGGATCGGTTTGGATGCTAATTTTGAAAATCTGTTAAAAACTTATAATTTTCAGGTATATTTGAAATTCAAGTCGGTTTAGGTATTTAAGACTCGAGAAAGTCCCAAAAATAAAATAAAAAACTCAATGCCTAAAAATATATCAGAAACCAAAAAAATATTCAAACACTCATAAAATATTCAAAATTTTACCTGAAATCTGGTCCAAAAACCCGAAAAGTACCTAAATTTTTATCAAAATACACAAATTATATTTATGAAAATCTAAAATTTTACATTAAACCCAAAACTGTAAGCGAATATCCAAATCCGAAATTTTAAAAATATATATAATACCAAAAATAAATTGAAATACCAAAATATACCTAATATATACATTATTTTTTTTTGGAATTTGGATACATGATGGGGTTTTGGGTAGGACATGGACCCGAACATGTACAGACGGGTCCAGAACAAACATATCTAACTGGTTAATTTGTTATTACCCGGATCTAATCCAAACACCAATTGTATTACTCATGCCTAGACAAAACACTCAGAGATAGATAGTTCTTACAGTTTGATTTAAAGATTCTTATCCGGTTGATAAATCCAAAACTTTATTTGAAAAAACAAGTAGTTAAATACGTTTTAAAATTCAACCTACAAAAGTTTGAACTATAGAAGTCGAGGTTTTATTTTGTTATAATAAATCTTAGATAAGAGTGACCAAAACTTATACATATGCAAGTGCATGTCTATTATACAATTGGCGTATTTTTTTAGGGCTTTACCCCGAAGGCAGCTACATTCTCTTTTGTTGGATCCGCATGACAATTGTTCTATTGAAATGTTTATTTATTAATGCCTTGATTGGTAGAGCATTAGCATTAGCATTATGCTCTACATTATCCAATCAACATTTGTTAGATTAGCATTTAAAAGATCATTTACTAAATGCTAATGCTCTCCAAATGCTCTCTGGCAAATGCTCTCATATGAAGCTTTTGGAAGAGCATTTGCATTTATAATTTATAATTTAAGAATAATATATAATTAATTCATTTATTTGATTTTTAATAATATCATAAAATTATTTTTATATCCAGAAAATGAAATTTTGATTTCTAAAATAAATTTACCATATAAATGTTTTTAAAATATTATTTCAAATTTAAAATATAATTTAATTATATTAAATTAATTTTATAAATTATATTTTAAATTAATTATATAAATTAAATTATATAAAATGATTAAATAAATGATATAAAATAATTATACAAATTAATTCTATAAATTATATTTTAAATTAATTATATAAATTAAATTTTAAAATATAATATAATTAAATTGATCACATAAATTATATTATATTTTAAATGCGAAATATTATTTTTAACATAGATATTTTAATTATAAAATTTATTTTTTTAAATAACATTTTCGATATAAACATAATTTTTGAAATTAGTAAATAAAATAAAATAATTATATATCTTTTATATATTAATATAATATATATATATATATATTAATATATATAAAAAAAAAATATATATATATATATTAGAAATATATTCATTATTAATAAATATATTATATATTATATACTAATTTTAATAATAATTTTAAATAGCATTTCCATACTGCTCTACCAATCAATCTATTAAACAGTTTAGCAAAAGCATACAGCTTTTGCAGCATAATGATTTTATAGCATACAACTACTGCTTTCTCATCTGCTTTGCCAATCAAGCCCTAAGTTACAAAAAAGGAAATATTTATTATTTATGAATATTAGTTAGGATAAACTTGTGTGCGAGTGTTAAATAAGTTACATCTTACCAATCACATCATTTTACGGGTTTTTATCTTCTCCGTGTCGAAGAATCAGAGGAAGTATATTTTTTTTTTTTTAACTCAACATCAACTTTTCATTAGCCAAATATGAATACAAGATTACAACTTCAAGTGATTTTAAATCCGACATACAACCGACGAGATCTAGTAACACCTAAGAACACTGAGTCGAAACTGGGTCGGGTCCTAGACTACCTTATCTAATTCATCAGTGTATTTTTCACCATAGTAAGACGAGTTCCTCTCACGATCCGAGAGAAACCATCTCTTGACTCCTACTTAGACCACACGATATGAAAATAACGATACATACAAACGAACAGGAACCACAACCAGATTCCATATAAAGTAGCGATTAATCTCTACAAGATTTGAGTTCAGTCCGTGTACCAACAGCTTCATTGCCAAACAGTGCAGTCCATATCCGTTGTCAACCCTTGCCTCGATCCATAGCCAAAAACCGGACAGAATCATCCGGACTGAAAGTCGAACCCTGACGTCACTAAGCATGACCGGTACCCCCAAGTCACAGCTACAGAAGATGCGGAACTCATACCACCGGGACGAAACTCAATCCAGTCACCGCTGCTGGGATGTATCACTCCGCCACGCTTCACCGGCCAAGACCACATCTCCGGGTGACTACTCCGTCAATATGAGTCTTGGAGCATGTTGTCCCCGAGAACCAGAGAGAAATCCTTCATCTACCACACATCGTATTTCTTCTCCATACGTTTCACCGTCTCACCAGAACGTAGATCCGAGACATGGAAGACGTCCGATCGACCCACGCGCCGCCGACATGAAGCTCTCACCTGTAGATCTGAAAAGTGAAAACTAGATCTGGTGAGT
The DNA here is from genome assembly GCA_018703725.1 of Brassica juncea. Classification (NCBI taxonomy): domain Eukaryota; kingdom Viridiplantae; phylum Streptophyta; class Magnoliopsida; order Brassicales; family Brassicaceae; genus Brassica; species Brassica juncea. The sequence goes on from CM031939.1 coordinate 49,671,822, forward strand.
TCTTCAGTCCTAAAAATCGACTATCCTCTCCTCAAACACACCATTTGATGCAGCGTAGGACGTCTTTTACGTTTTGGTTTTGGATTTATCTTATTTCCTTTTCATTAATATCTTTAGATAAACATAGATATTCCTTTTGATAGTTAGCATATGATTCTTAGTTATCTATATATAAGTGACCTCTTGGATTTGTGAGAAGGCACGTTTTGCATTGAATTAATATTAAGAAGCTTTGTGTTTTCTTGACCTCTTGACTTTCGGCTAGAACTACGTTCTCAACGACTTCAAGATCGTGTGATTTGTTTGGGAATTCTTAGACTAAACAATCGAATCCACAACCCCTTTATCGGTTACTACATCAGTTGGTATCAGAGATCAGGAAGTTTTAGTTTCTTAACTAAAACTCTTTCCTTTGTTATCGATGGCGCCTCGGAAACCTACCATGGAAGAACAACAAGATGAGTTTCGACAAACCTTGGAAAACTTCACAGTAGGACTTCAGGAAGCTTTACAAGCAGCAGTAACTAACGCCCTCACAACGGTGTTAGAACAACAACACGCACTACGTGCAGTTAATAGAGAACCGCGGCAGCAGCAACAAGTTTTTCACGAGGACTCCGATGAGGATAATAACGTAGACAACATATTTGCTAATCCCGCACAGGACCAGAATCGTGATGCTCGACAGGCAGGTGGCGGACGCAACAGGCCGGATAACAGACAAGCTTTGGGACAAGTAAATCCACCACAGCGATGGGAGTCTGGTTTCCGTTTGGAGATTCCGGAGTTCACAGGTTCGCTTAATGCAGAAGACTTCATCGATTGGCTTAGTATGGTGGAAGAGATTCTGGACTTTAAACAGGTTCCAGATGATATGCGAGTATCGTTGGTAGCTACTCGTTTTAAAAGCCGTGCGTCGGCGTGGTGGAGTCAGCTCAAAGAATCTCGTCGAAATTCGGGTAAACCTCGAATTGATACGTGGGAGAAGTTGAAGAAACACATGAGGCGAAGTTTTCTTCCGTATAATTACGCAAGAACTCTTTACAACAAACTTCAGAATCTTCGACAAGGATCACGAACGGTTGATGACTACGCCACAGATTTTTTCCAGATGTCAGCGCGCATTCCGTCAGTCGAAACAGAGGAGCAACTGGTTTCTCGCTTCATTGGTGGCTTACGTGGTCAGCTACAAAACGCCTTGCAACAGTTTAATCCAACTTCAGTGTCTGAAGCACATCAACGTGCTCTTGGAATGGAACAGCAATTCAAAGGCAACTGGTCAACTAGCAACTCTCGAGCTCGGTCGTCACAAACAGGGCAGTCGCAGTCCTCGTCAGCTCAAGCAACGGACGAGTTACCAGGAACGAGCGGAGGTGATAAAGATGCTCCGAGTGACTCTATTGCTGCAACACGGACTCCCCGAACTAATGCGTTACGGTGTTACACCTGTGGTGAACAAGGGCACCGCTCGACTGCATGTCCTAAACAGAACAAGCGTGGTCTGTTGGTCAAAGATAAAGACTTTGACGGCGAACCTCGTTTTGATGAGTACAGCTCTGAGGACGATGATGGCGGTGAAGTGATTGCAGGAGACACAGGTTCACGATCGCAAACGTTGGTCTTACGACGCAGCTGTTTGACTCCTAGAGCCAGTTCTGAATCATGGTTACGATCAAATTTATTTCGATCAACCTGTACGATTAAGAACAAAATCTGCAAGTTAATTATTGACTCAGGAAGTTGCACTAATGTCGTTTCCGAAGAAGCCGTTCGAAAGCTCGGGTTGCAAACTACGCCGCATCCATCTCCGTATCAACTTGCGTGGTTAAATGTCTCAGCTGATTTACGTGTTTCCAAACAAGCCGTAGTGGCATTCTCTATTGGGTCTTATCAAGATTCGGTTGAGTGTGACGTCGCACCTATGGACGCTTGTCACCTCCTTCTAGGGAGACCGTGGGAATTTGACAGAGACATCTTGCATAAGGGTAAAGCAAACACTTATACGTTTGTTTTGAATGGTCGCACCATCACCTTACTTCCGTCTCCTGAACGTTCTGAGAGCGTTTCTTCTACTCCACCTTCAAGTGACTCTAAGACAGGCTCGTCCAAATCACTACTCATTCTTCCGCGCTCCGACTTTGAAGCCCAGCTCCTCGATTGTGATCATGTCTGGGCCTTGATTGCGGCTCCTGTGACAGCAACCTCGTCTAGTGAACCTCCTGCACTCTTGACAGACCTTTTACAGTCTTTTGATGACGTGTTTCCGGCAGATCTACCGTTGGGTCTTCCTCCGTTACGGGATATACAACATCATATTGACCTCGTTCCTAACTCATCGTTACCTAACCGACCGCACTATCGTATGAGTCCCCAAGAACACGATGAGTTGAGACGGCAAGTGGAGGACCTCTTACGCAAGGGACATGTGCGGGAAAGTCTCAGCCCCACCGCTGTACCTGCATTGCTTATTCCAAAAAAGGATGGTTCATGGCGCATGTGTGTTGATTGTCGAGCTATCAATAAGATTACAATTCGCTATCGTTTTCCCATCCCTCGTTTGGATGACCTGCTCGATCAAATTGGGCGTTCTTCTATATTCTCGAAGTTGGACTTAAAGAGCGGGTATCATCAAATACGGATTCGACCTGGTGATGAGTGAAAAACGGCATTTAAAACACGTGAAGGCCTCTTTGAGTGGTTGGTGATGCCTTTCGGTTTGTCTAATGCGCCTAGCACGTTCATGCGTGTGATGAATCAGGCTCTTCGGCCCTTCATCGGAAAATTCGTCGTTGTCTATTTCGACGATATCTTAATCTTCAGTCATGACATGTCTAGCCATCATGAGCATCTGGAGGCGGTCTTGCTAGTACTTCGCCGGGAACAGCTTTTTGCAGCTCGCCAAAAGTGTGTTTTTGGTACAAACCAAGTCCTGTTCCTTGGCTACATAATGTCTTCTCGAGGTTTGGAGGTAGACCCTGGCAAGGTTGAAGCAATCCGTACTTGGCCGACTCCCACAACAATCAGTGACGTTCGCAGCTTTCATGGTTTGGCTTCATTCTATCGACGTTTTGTGCAACACTTCAGCAATATTGCCGCACCACTTACAGATTGCATGAAGGGAACTACGTTTCTTTGGACGCCTGAAGCAAATAAAGCTTTCGAAACATTAAAGGAGAAGCTCACCTCTGCTCATGTTCTGGCCCTTCCTGACTTCTCACTTCCTTTTGAATTGCACTGTGACGCGTGCAAGCTTGGAATCGGTGCTGTCTTGAGTCAACAAGGTCGTCCGGTGGCTTTCTTTAGTGAGAAAATTGCTGGTGCTCGGGGACGTTACAACACTTATGACGTCGAATTTTACGCAATTGTGCAGGCTATAAAACACTGGCGTCATTACCTGTTTCAACAAGAGTTTATACTCTTTACGGATCATGACGCGTTGAAGCATTTAGGAAGTCAGGACAAAATCTCGGCTCGTCATGCTTCGTGGGTCGCCTTTCTACAGCAGTTCACGTTTGTTATAAAGCATCAATCTGGTCGCACCAACAAAGTTGCAGATGCCTTGAGTCGGCGTTATGATCTTCTCGCCACCCTTCAAGTTTCAGTCACCGGGTTTGCTACTTTTTCCGATTTGTACGCCACTGATCCTTTCTTTGGAAGCGTATGGTCTGATTTACAGGCAGGTCTTGCGTCTGATTTCCTGCTGCTCGATGGGTTTATCTTTCGGGATACCAGATTATGTGTTCCGGACTGTAGCTGGAGACTCCGAATTATTAAAGAACTCCATGAGGAAGGTCATGTTGGCAGAGACCGGACACTACAGCTTGTCGCTGGGTCGTATTTTTGGCCTTCTTTGCGGAGAGATGTAGCGCGTTTTGTGGAAAGATGTTCGACGTGTCAGACTAAAAAAGGCCATGCTTCTAATAGCGGGTTGTACCTGCCTTTGCCCATACCGACGCAGCCTTGGTCTGATATAAGTATGGATTTTGTGCTTGGCTTGCCACGAACGCAGAAAGGATTTGATTCTATTTTTGTTGTGGTGGATCGTTTTTCGAAGATGGCACACTTCATTCCATGTAAGAAGACAACTGATGCTGTTCAAGTGGCAATATTGTTCTTTCAGGAAGTATATCGCCTTCACGGGCTTCCATTGTCAATTGTGTCCGATAGAGATTCTCGTTTCCTCGGTCATTTTTGGCGTTCTTTGTGGCGTATGTTGCGTACAAGCCTGGATATGAGCTCCGCCTATCACCCTCAGACAGATGGTCAAACAGAGGTTATAAATAGGTCGTTGGGTGATCTGCTTCGCTGCCTTGTCAACGACAACATTCGGACTTGGGATTCAGTATTATGCAAAGCCGAGTTTGCTTTCAATCGTGCTGTTAATCGCAGTACCAAGTTTTGTCCTTTTCGTGTGGTTTATGGGTTGGTGCCTCGTGGACCTATTGATCTTGGTGTCGCTCCAGATTCAACGCGTGATCATGGCCACGCCATTGATTTTGTAGCTGATCTTTCAAATATCCATTCTCAGGTTCATGAGAACTTGCAGGTTTCGTCAGCTCAGTACAAGGAAAAAGCGGATCGTTTTCGCAGGGACCTTCAGTTCAGCGTTGGTGACCTCGTGTGGGCAGTATTGACTCGTGATCGTTTTGCGCCTAGAGAGTACAACAAACTCAAGGCTCGAAAAATTGGTCCGTTAAAGATAGTTGAAAAGATCAATGCCAATGCTTATCGTGTTCAGCTTCCACCTGACTGCCGTTTTTCAGATGTTTTTAACGTGAAGCACCTGACACCGTACGTCGCACAGGATGCAGTTACAGATTCGAGGGCGAATCTTTCTCTTCCCCGGGTGACCTGATGCAGCGTAGGACGTCTTTTACGTTTTGGTTTTGGATTTATCTTATTTCCTTTTCATTAATATCTTTAGATAAACATAGATATTCCTTTTGATAGTTAGCATATGATTCTTAGTTATCTATATATAAGTGACCTCTTGGATTTGTGAGAAGGCACGTTTTGCATTGAATTAATATTAAGAAGCTTTGTGTTTTCTTGACCTCTTGACTTTCGGCTAGAACTACGTTCTCAACGACTTCAAGATCGTGTGATTTGTTTGGGAATTCTTAGACTAAACAATCGAATCCACAACCCCTTTATCGGTTACTACATCACCATTAGTCTCGCTGCCTCTCCAAAGGACGTCGGTAACCGCCACCGTCGAACAAATCGCAGATTCGCGAGAACTCGAGATGGTTCAGAGAAGGTTGCATATCAACTAGGGTTGAAAGAGGAGGAGGATAGCAAAAAGAAAAGGAGTATAAAGGGGGAAGGAGATGCCTCCGACACCACCACGGAGGCAGACCGGATCGTTAGGGATTATTTCTGTGCTTTTCCTTTGGTCGCGAGGGAGAAAAGGAGTGTCTCGACCTCTAGGAGGTATACTTTTTCAAGATGTCTACTCTTTCTATTTTTTTCTTTATTAGAATGGTCTACTTTATATATTTTCTTTTAATTTTGCATCCAGCGATATTCCAATAATTATCAAGAAAAGAATAAAATATGTTTTTGTGGAACAAAAAAAAATTAAAAAGAAAAACTTATTTTCATGGTGGAAATATATAATTGTGTGTCATCAAATTACATAGTATTTTTTATCAACTTAGTTTTGATCAAGTTACATAGTCATCAAATTACATAGTTATGTGTACGATGTTATATGCATAAATTAAAAAGTGGTGTACATATATGATTTGCAGTAACTCTTTTTTAATTTAAACTTTATTGATATCATGTTTTCTCTCCATTTTTGAAAATGAATAATTATAGATTTTTTTTGTTTGACAAAGATAGATTGTCTGTATTTTAAAGATGTTTTGTATGATGTTAAGAATTATTAAATGAAACTATTTGAATTGATTAAATATCGTTGGTTGGTAATTGTTGAAAAATATATAGTAAAAATGAATAATATATTTAATTATAATTGTATTTTTAATATGTGTAAGTGCTTAGAAATCGTTCTTTCAAAAATGAAACATCATACAAAAATTATTACAACACACACTTTTAAGATCATAAAACTAGAAAAGTAAAAACACGATTCTTCCTAATTTGTCGTAGGAAGACTGATACGCTTTTTACCAAAAAAAAAAAAGATCGAGACGCCAGATGATATGCAACAATGGTTTCATCAATTATCAAAGAAAGGATCTCATTTCACTGTTGTAGTTTGTAACTTTTGAGGTTTTAGAGTTCTTATTGGGCCAGAGTTGAGTGGGCACTGAATAACTGGTCGCCTGTTTTATTTGTTTTGACTTCTAGTCATTTTGTAAGCTTATTTCTCCCAATCCGAGTTATAATAAACAATGAAGCTCAATAAACTATTTTTCTATTAGGTATCTCTAACTCTATTCCATTTTCTCTTACAAAATTGAGTAAAATGAAGTACGGAGTAAAAAATTCTCCAACCCTATTATATTTCTCACCTATAGTGAGATTTATTCCATAAATGAAATAATATATTTTTTATTTGTTTATTATTCCATTATAAAGCGATTAGAATATTTTTACTTCATATTTTATTTTATTTTATAATTAGATACAAAAAGTAAGAAATTCAAACATAGTTATCCGACAATAATTGGAGGTTTATGGACCACGGAAATGGAATGTAATTCTCCTATTGAACGATCAGCGGTATCATAGGTAGAATATTAAGTAAAGAAGTATATTACAGAAAAAGAAGTATATAGTCAGATACTTTGCCATATTATTTAATTTCATACAGTGAAAATGAATTAGATGCTGATTCGTACTAATCCTAAGTTGTCGGGAAGAAAGCAACTTACATCAATAGTTGACATTGAAGTCAATGGTAATAACATAATAATACATATAAATAAAATTGTGTACGGATAAGCCACATACATTTTAGTAAATATAAACTTGCTTAACTGAAAATACAAACAACCAAAATCGAATATTTGCATGATCACACAAACTATCGATTTTTTTTACAAATATTTACAAAATCCTGCATGATTAATTTGATAGGCGTAGGAAACATATATAACAATTTATGAGACAAACTCTAGATTATATATGATTTTTTTAACTCCACTGCGGAAACCCGTTATGATAACTAGACGCAGGCGAAAACGCGAAACTGTTATGAGGCTTTGGAGCAAGGAAAACGTCAAAAGGATTGGTTGGAGTAGGAGAAACTGTTGCGGCGGCGGGTGTTACGGTTGTTGGTGCGTTTGCGTCGGGTACGTTAGCGGTTGTGATGTCGTGAATGCTTGACCGCCGTTTGTCTTTACAATCCGTGAGCTGTCGGATGAAATATTTTTGAGCGTGGGAAGCAACTTGTGTCGGCGTTCGAGTTGTCACAAAGTTTCTTGCAATGTTTCTCCAATCTCCTTTTCCATATTTCTTCAAACCCATTAGAAATCGTCTGTAAAAAAAAAGCCAATAATAACTAGCCGATAAAGAAGTTGAAGTAGATATTTAGATATTCTACTAAACTAGTGAAAAATTTTTATACCTAGTACAAATCGTCGGTGGCTTTATTAAATAAAAGATTATTTTAATAACTTCATTTAAAGCAAGGAATTATAGCTAAAAATCTCAGGTGGTTATTTAAAAAGAAAAGCCATATACAATATAAGAGGATACAAGGGTTAGATCAAAACCTATTTACGAAAATCTCAAAAGTTCATAATATACATGGTATTTTGTGATTAAATGTTAGTAGTAATTAAGAAAAAAAACATAATATGTGCTGTAATTTAGAATTGTCAGAAGAAGTTAAGCTATAGATTAGTTCATATTGTTTTGTAATATACCGGTGTTCTTCCTCGGTCCACGGAACTCCTTTCTTCCGTTCTTTTTCCGGTATCAGAGGCCTGAAACCATCACTCATCGCCGGCGAACGTCTCTTTCCTCCCACGACATAATCGTAACCGTAACCGCAGCCGGAGCTCTCTAGTCCAGAGAAAACACCTGTGGTCTCGGTGGAGTCGCCGTAGCCGTAGCCCGGATCGGGGCCGAGTCCGGCCTCGATATCGCTGACGTCATCCAGTAGTTTCTTGTACCGTTTAATGACGTCATATACGGTTTTCCCCGGTATCAAATCGGCCATCGTCTTCGACCAGCTCTCTAAGTCTTCTTCGTCGTCAATAAAGGCGAGGGCGTTCTCAAAACGTTTGTTTTCCTCCGCCGTCCACGTGACATCTTTGACTTCTTGAAAAATCCAGTTTGTGTTCTCCGGTGAAAAAAACTTGAAACCACCTCCGTTTGTCGACAACATAGCTAGGTCCTCCTCTGTTTTTTTTTTCTTTTTTAAAAACTTGACGAACACGAAAAAATATAGAGTGAGAGAGAAGAAGAGAATCAATGGCTTTTTGATTGACTGTTTGGAGTCTCCAGAGAAGGAGAAATGAGAAGCGACTTAAAAAAAAAAAGATTTTCTTGGGGAAAATTATCACAAAAGAGAAAATAAAACAGAGCATAAAGTGGATCTCTTTGTTCGCAAACGAGAAAATAAAAGTGAAGTTTGCTTTTAATTATTTCTTTTTCTACACTTCACGTGATGATCAATAGGGAATACACTGCATTGTTGAAAAAAGTTTAGATATATTTTTCCTGAATGTCAAATCATTAATAGTTTATTGTCTCAGTTGTAATCTATCTTGCCAATTAGCATATGACAACACCTTAGTGAAATTATTATCTATGCTGTTCTTTTTTTTTTACTTTGTACTAAAGCGCAGATAAATTCGCTTACTATGTGTTATCTTATTTAACAATTAGCATTTATATTTTTATGCTATTATGAAGGGTTTGACTGTATAATACTTTTAGAGTAAATGTTTACTCCAAATCTGAGTTTACTCTAGAATCAGCCAAAATCTTACCAATCAACTAAAATATTATGTTTGTCTATTTACTCTATTTACTGTACAAATAGAGAAAATGCACTCTTTAAATTAGTCTAGGATTTAGAAGAGAAAATTGATTTACTCTCAGTTCTTTTCTCTTACCTCTTTTAACTTTTTTATTCTTTTCTTCCTAGTTTCACCTTTTTAATTACTTCCTTTTACTATAATTTTTGTCATTCACTACCGAAGTATCATACAAATTGATATGGGATTAGACTAGAACAGACACGTGTCAATATAAGAAAGAAAGTATTTCATAGTTTATATTTTATGACAAAGAAAGTGTAACCAATCAAATGAAAAAGACCAGAAAACGACTATTCAATGGTTTGGCCGGTTCTTAATTCGTTGTCTAATCTTACATACTTATTTAAATGGAGAGCCCATTTCTTTGTTGTCAACACAAAATAGCCCATTCAATATTTAATTTTAATACAGATACTTACATAACCTAACACACACACAAAAGTTAAACAAATACTAGTATACAACAAGTTGGAATATTCCATTTTTTTTTCTTTTTTTGTCACAGTGAATATTCCATCTATAACATATTTAATCTAACGAATTTATTAAGCTGTGTAGTGTTAGTAAAAAACACGGCATTGTTTTATGTTAGCTGAAGTATGTTACACCATGGAGTCTATATAAAATTTTAAATACCTAAATGAAAAGCAAATAATTTTGTTTTTTCACAAGAAAACGTTAGTTAACTAACTGGACCAAATAATGTCACTGGATGATTCCTAGTTTTTGCCATTGTCAATGTTTGAACTCTTCAACGTACTTAATGAATGCAAATCAAACGAGGACATTCTTTGATTTTCAAAACAACATAATCTATAGAACCGTCATATAAATGAGTTAGGTGGTGAACAAAACTCAAACTAAATTCAAAAAAGAAACTCGGAACATAGCTTTGGATGGCAAGTAACCAAGGATATTATTGTGTAGTATTTCAGAATTTATGTTGTTTATTTTGTTCATAAATATAAGGATATCATGAAACATATATGCGTTGGTTACTTTCATATCGTAAAGTTAATATACTAATGTGTCACCACCTCATATGGACGGTACCAAGCTCCACCTCTAGCAAATATAATTTTAATCGGTAAAATATATAAAAGCTCTGCTACCAATTATTAGATACCAATAGGCTACAGTCATTATGTTTTTCAAAACCCATCATGTCTTTTCTTTTACTTACAAAACTTATCAAGAACATAGTTAAAAATGGTTGTGAATAATACGAACACGCATAATAGACTGATAAGGTGAATCGAAAAACATAAACAGATACTTATGTCTATATCACTTTCACATGTATCACATATATCTCACACTCAATTTTTTTTATATCCCATTAATTTAACAGCTGAAATGCATATTAAACATATTTATAATATTATTCATGGTAGGGACCAACAAAGGAATACAGCAAAACTGAAGTTGTCACATTCATTGAACAATACACAAAATTTGAAGCTCAAAATGTAAGTGTCATCCGCTGATTTGTAGCAGACACAAGTTTTTGTTCGTCAGATAGTGACTTCTTCTTGGATTCTACATTTAGCAAGATTCGCTTACTATAATTAGTAAAAAAAACATTTTCTGTCAAATTTATTACTCTTGCTTCGTTTTATTTAATTTATTTCGTTCAGATGGAGTATTTTATTTTCTCTTTCCCGTTTTTTCACTATTGGAAACTGACATTGCACCTACTCAATAAAATTCAGCAAAAAATATTTTATTATTAATTTTATTTTATTGAATCATAACTAGACACCCGTTTAACTTTCGGTGAAAGTCCGAAATACTTAGCACAATGTAAAAGGGCCCCATGTAAAAACATTACTATTGTTGTCTACTTAATCCAACTTCTTTCTTATGAGTTATCATCCATTGTTTTATAAAATTGTAAAATTAGATCGTCAAATTCTACCGGTATATGTTAAAGATAATTTATAGTGTTGTATTGTGTTACTGGTTTCTGAATGATAAATTTGTGTGTGTGGATCTTCAGTATGTATTACTGACAGTTTGTTGTTTGTCCAATATTTGGGATAAACTATATAGATAAATTTCACATTTTTGTAGGTTATAAGAAGTTGGTGAGTTGACAACGGGTGTGCTTTTTCATCCTTTCATTAAAGCGTAACTCAATCATACAATGACTTTATGTGACAATTTGCATACAAATATCTAAATGAAATATATCAAGAAAAGAACGAATTGATTAATTTTGGAGTTGTCAACATTTGGGAAGATCGCTTGGAGGAGGAAGGATTGATTGGTTGGGGCCTTTACCATTCTCCACCAGAAAAGCCATCTTAAGTCCCCATGTTGTGTGCACCTCTAAATGGCAATGCATAAACCAAACCCCTGCAACCACATATATATATTAGTACAAACACCCACAGTTATTAATTACCTCTATGTATTGTATACATATGTGATATTAAGGCTCTAATTAGTTTGTAATTCAGTTTTTTTCTTTTAGATTAACAAAACTAAGTCAAATATATAACTTTCTAAAAATTTTGGTTCTATATTGGATTAGTTATATATTTGGTTAGATGGTATATATACCAGGATTATCTGCTCGAAATCTGATGGCCGCCCAACCACCAGAAGGTACTCCAACGGTGTTCCTCTCCACCGGATCAACAAGATTAAATTTCTTGGAATCTTTCTTGGAGTTATAATTCCCAGATCCAATACCAACCACAAAGAAATTAAACCCATGAAGATGAATTGGATGGTTTTCTGGCGCCACATTTCCGGTATCCTGTAAAACAACTTGCACCGTTGAATTGTACGGAAGTTTGTATAGCTTTGTCGCTTTCATGGTTGCGAGATTCGAAGGTGGTTTCCCGGTAAAATCAAAAACATGGTGCGGTTTAGCTGGAAAATCGGTTGTGTAGATTCCGGTTAGATTAAAGTAATGCGCTTGAAGCAGAGCCGTTTTAGGCATTTTGAATGTAATGTTGTTTATCGCCGCGACTACTCGTGTCAAGTTCCCGGCTTTACAGCTGTGACAACGGTTGATTCCTAATCCGACGGTGAACAATAGATCATGATCTACGCTGGTAGGAACTTTAGCTGGATATGTAACTGAATTAAGGCTCCGTAGAGAATTAACAAACGAGTTGGCGATGGAAGTGGCGTTCTGAGGTGGTGGCGAAGTGGTTTTGGTAGGTGTGGCGGAGAGTGTGCCAGAGTAATGTATTGTGGCGGTGGCTGTGCGATTGTCCACAGCAACAACGGCAGAGTCTTGGAATGGAGCGGCGGCGATCAGGTATTTGCCGGAGGGACGGGCAGCCGAGACTAAGGCGGTGGTGGTTTGACCGGGAGCTATTAGAATTGTATCGGTGTTGAAGGGTTTGACATAGACGGCATCAACTTCCACAATGGTGAAGCGGTGGCCAGCGATCTTGAAGAAGAGCTCCTCGTTCATTGCTGCGTTTACTAGTCGTAGCATGTATGTTTTCCCGCTCTCTACTGCTAGTTTAAAATTACCTAAAACGAAAAGTATATTAGATTATAAAAAATTTATATAATAAATAATTATATATTAATTACTTTATAGCCGGTTATACATAATTTTTGTTTGGTTGAAATTATGAATAAATTAATTAAGATGTTTCATTTGATGTAAACATTTATAAATTCAAATTGTTGGAAACCGGATTAACTACCTTGCGATGGGCAGTTTGGGATAAGACCGGGATGACCGTTAATGACATGAGCATCTGAGACATTAGGTGCTAAACCGGATTTTAATGCTTCATTAATAACATTTTCGGTATCGGATTTCCACCACTCACCTATTGAAAGATAAACATGGAGTTCCAAATTACTAACCAAATAACAAATTTAAAGCATTCCATGAGTATCTCTCATTAGATTAATACCTAGTACGATGACTTCTTCTCTGTGTGGTTTAGGGAACGGGTAAGGTAGACCCGGTTTTGGCAGAATCACGATGGCACCATGAACTGTAGCTCGGAGCCAAAGAACATGTGCGTGCCACCAGAGTGTTCCACGTTGCCCTGTGACCGTGAAGTTATACACGTAGCTGTGACCCGGTTTAATGGGGCATTGGGTTATGTAGGCTGGTCCATCGGCCCAACCGCTTCTTAATTGTCTTATTCCATGCCTGCAAATTTTTGGAGAGTTTCGAAAACTAAGGGGGGGCAAGTAATTAATTTGGTAGTTTCAAATGATTAGGTTTGGGTCTCACCAATGGATAGAGACATTATACTTGACGTTGTTGACGACGTTAACGAGAATTGTATCGTCTTCATTAGCATAGATTGTGGGTCCTGGAAACTTACCGTTAACGGTAACTATCTGTTTCGTTGAGCAAAGCCGCGTCATTTGCTTCGTTACCACCTGAAAGTTTTAATAGTTACGTTCAAGTACTTCTACTTATTTCTAAAATGTATGAAATTATATTTTTGACGAGACCATTATAAATGGAACCATGTGTTATGATAAAACTGATGCGGACTTACATTAAACGTGTACTTGCGGATTGCACCGTGGACACATGCTGGAAAGGCCAGCAATGCAAAGAGCACCAAAATCCGTATTGGAAATTCCATTTTTTGTTATCTTCAAAGTTTAGTAAAACTGCTGATGTTGTGTTGATTTCTCTTCTTTCTCTCTTTCTTTTGTGATTTGAAAAATGATTCATGTATCATTGGCTTATAAAGATGCAGATGTTGGGTTCTTGTGTTTTGTCAGTTTGGTAAAGCTCGAAAGCTTAGAGGGAAAGTATATGTTTCTCTTTGTGGGTTGGAACCTACGCGTAGGTTGGATTCTTTTTATGTTTTCTTCTCAAGGCCTTGTTTTTTTTAATGTCTCAATTTGTATTTTCCATTGGTTCTGAAAAATGATTATTCAGTAATGATGTCTTTTAACGTACATTATTACTTCTTTTTTAGGAAATGAAGAAAGAACCATTTATAGAAAATAGTGTCGACTATTTCACCATGAAAACACATCATCAATGTTTTTAGTTTCTTATTTAATGATACAAAAGCACCAATTTCTATCATTTCTGAACTCATATATAAGCCAAGACTCCAATAAAAATGAGCACTTCAAGATGGTTCCTGTAAAACTACATGTGAACATTTTATAAAATGAATACAGTAGGTTTCCAAGTCATACTGATAACTATCATAACAATCTACAAAACAAAACAAAACATATATAGGATCATCTGGCATATATTGACAAAACGTGCAGTGTAACATATATAATTACATATTGAAGGTAATTAGCCTTTATTTTCCCAAGAAATGGTATGAAAATGGTTGAGAAATAGCTTTCAAGAAATCATATTGGAGGAAAACATCTAACAGAAATGATTATATTTGTTGGGAAGCAATAACTGAACTAATTCGTTTGGTCCGGAATTAAAAAGTAGTCAACCTGTATTTGAGTGCGACGGGGTTTCTTCTTTCGAATGATTTTATCTTTGGGCTAAACTTTTGTATATGAACTTGCTAGCTTAATATGACAGATATTTCGGCTGTTGATTTCATTCAAATGATGAAGTAAGCATTGGGGAAACTGAATTTTATAAATAGTTGAATCAATTTTGTCTCTATGGACTAAACATATGAACCACTTAACAATATTTAAGGCCCAAAAATACTTTTGGTAAACAAGAAACAAAATGATAAAAACCTCATTATCCATCAATCAGAATAAAATATACTATTACGGTAAAAACTCTATAAATTATAAATGGGACATTGATATTTTATTAATTTATAGATTTTTATTAATTTATAGATCATTAAAAAAAATTATATCTATTTTAAGTATGTTTTATGTAAACGAAAAAATAACTTTATCTTATGGTATATATATTGATAAAATTTTATAGATATAAATTTATGTTATTCTTATTCGAGTATTTGGTGTATAGAAAATATATCTTGTAAATACATTTTAAGTGTAAAATGAAAAACTAACATCAATATATTTACAAATGTTAAGAAATTATAGATATACTTCACTATGAATGAAGCAAAAAAAAAATAGTAAACTTTTTATAATTTTATAAATTTTATTTACATTAATTATTAATTTATGTTTATTGAGGTCATATATTTACATAAGGTTTTCTAAAATTATCGTATTGAATTGTGTCAATTTTATACTAGCCCACTTTTAAACTGGTGAAATTTATTAATTTATAGTGTCTATTAATATATCGAATATTAATTTATAGAGTTTTTATTTCATATCATAAACAAAAGTAGATTTATAGTCTTTTTGAGTCACAGACTGACAGCCAGGGCCAAATGTAGAGGTAACTATAGTTGATAAAAAACTAAAGAAAATCAATTACTGAATGCACCAAAGAGATTCACGTAATCTTTTCACAATTATCTAACTAATTCACGTAACTTTACAATAGAAAATGTAAGAAGTAAAAAAAATACAGTAGGTGCATGTACATTTAGTCCTTTCTCTCTAGATCGACCACTGCCGAAAGCTAATGTTTAACAACTCTTAACAAAGTCATTCTGGACTCTTCTGCTATTTGTTCAATGAAAAAAACTCTTTTTTTTTTGAGAAAAAAAAAACAATTTATTTGTCATTTTTAGTCTTCCTAAGTGAAAGCTAATGCGTATGCATTAAATCTTCAAACAAGCGTAAAAAATCTAAAATCAATTTGATTACATCTGATTCTTCGTTTTGAAAATCTGTTCTTTAATTCAAATCATGTCGTATTAACACTTCTCCTGTGCGTAGTGTTTGTTAAGTCTCTTGTGTAGTTTTTATTTGTAACGTTTAGCTATAAAATAGAAGTTTTAGAAACAAATGTTTCACAAAGACTTACAAATAATCCTGTTACTCTTCAGTCCTTGACGAGTTTGTAATTGCTTCATGTCAAAATTTTATGAATCTAGTTTCAAAATCCATAAGTAATACTAGAGCTGCTTGATGGCTGTTTATTTTAATAAAATACACACAAAATTCTTCGTTACTCAATAATGTAATAGTTGTGCAAATATGCGTTTGTGCAGGTGTTTGTTCGATTTTTAATGTATAACATTTATGATAGATAGATAATTTTTAACTTTTTGTAATTGGTTGGTTGCTTATATTGTGATTTGATATTAAATCAATCAAATGGTATGTTATATAACATATTTGTCAACTAATTTGATTTTTAACTACACTAACCATTTTTTGATGTATTTATGTATTGAACTGATTTGGGCCATAGAGAGTATGACTTCCCACAGGTTGGCTAGAGTAGTCTTTGAAATTGAAAATTCGTAACTGGTTGGTGCGGTGAAAAAGACCGGTTGCGTGGCCATCCTATCGAGCTTATGCCTTGGAGATTAAAACTGTGCTGAGTAACATACCTGAGAATTAGAGGTGGTGTCAAGAAATTCTAATAAAAGTACCTTCCTGATTGCAAGAAGTGTCACCATGGATATGCGTCTGCAATCATACGTTGCACGTGGTGAGCCCTGTTGGTTGAGTGGATTGGTTGCAGACGAACAGCGAATATCATGTTAAAGGTCTCGACAAGGAGGAAGGTCGTGATTCCAAGCTCTTGTGATCGTTCTTGTTTGTGTAGCGGTAGTGTGTGTGTGTGTGGGTGGGTTGGGGGGGGGGGGGGGGGGGGGGGGGATTAATGGGTCTAAGGCTCTGTTCACTTCTAATATGATTTTGTCTTGGTTTTGTAATCTTGGGATGTTGCAGTTTTTTCACAACAAATATATGCATTTTCAGAGACTAATTAGTACGTTTATGTATTGACAAAAAAAAAATTAGTACGTTTATGTATATTAATAAATCAATCGTTCCAAAATAAAATGTACTTCCTTTTTAATAAGATATAATATATTTCTAAGTTTTTATATACCAAATAAATTTAACTTCTATATTAGTTAAAATATATTATTATTAATATACATAAACATACTACAGTAATTGGTCTCTGAAAATACATATATTTGTTGTCAAAAACTGCAACATCCCAATTACAAAACTAAGACAAAGTCATATTAGAAGTGAACAGAACCTTAAACCCAGTCGCTATAATCCTCTTCCTTATCCCCACGGAGCTGATGCCAAGTTTCAGCTGCTACAAATTTGTCATTTTCCCCACACTTCCAGGACAGACCATCATCTCTAGTTACATTAAGAGGGTATCGAATAATCTCCTGAATCACTTCTCTAATACGTTGGTCGCGACAGTTGCGAAATCTCCACTCTCCATCAACGAGAACATTTGCAGACCCAAACACCCGAAACATTAGTCGTTGTAACTGCCGCATATGCTATTTCCTCTATTCAAAAGGAAGCATCAGTGGTGGAGCGAAGAAGATGGTTTTGTTTAATCTAAAGACGATGCAGAGAAGCAGCTTTGTGCCATCAAAAGTTATACGCTTCATGCCAGATAATGAAGTTGTAATGGCTCAGCATCTCCACTGCTTAGAAACTGTTTTCCACTTCCAGTGCATATAACCGGTAAGTAAAACCATCATAAAACCTCTCTTTTTGGGTACTTTATTGGGAAGTATGATCTTTTGTTGACAGATGGTCACAAACTCGCTTAAGACAATCGTAAACCTAGCCCATTCGATGGATCTTCGCTCGCTTAAAATAGTCATACATCTCAAGATAAAGTGAGAGTTTGTATATACTCAGAAAAAATTCTTCTTTCAGATCAACTTGTTACTCTCAATCTCTAACTTAACTCCTTGCTCTTCTGCAAATAAGTGAAAAGCAAGCGGTGGTTGGAATCCTAACATTAGAGTTGAACAAGCGTATTTCCTCACTGCTTTGTAGGACACAAATCATGTAAAAAGAGTATAAGAAACTAAACTAAAAAATTGTGGATTAGAATTTGAAATAAAAATAGCAAAAATAAAGTCAAAGACACATTCATTCATCATTCAAAGCGTTACAGCAAGAACCTTAACAAACTCAGTTGCCACAGGGACAGAAAGCACACCATCACACCACTCAAGTTTCCCCCAAATATCACAACAATCTCCATTACGTCTTTCAAGCGCTATCTCCGCACAAAATATGGTGTCCTTTTGAAACACGTCAGTACTTAAATTTCTATTCCAGAAAACCATCATCTTTCCACCACCATAACCCGTCAATTTAACAAAAGAACCATGACCAGGAGTAGGAAACTTAGGTAGCCCTACCAAACCCTTCAAATCTCTCCACATTGTCTTGTCCGTGTCATACCATCTCAGAGCTCTGTCATTAGAAACAGAGTACAGAACATTATCTATCTCGCAGCAAGATTCTGAACACGTACTATCAGTCAACATTCGATGTTGTTCAACCAGGTCCCATCTACCTTGCTTTGAATTGAAAGCAAACACCATATCAAAGAGAGTCACCGCATGGAGCTTTCCGTCAATAATATAAGTGACTCCGGGGCAATCCAATCCATGGCAAGGGATATCCCAAGTTTGCGTATTCGTGTTGAATACCTCGAACGAGTTCTTCCAGTAACCATCTCGATGGTAGCGTCTTCCTAGTACATATATCTCTCGATCAAGGACACTAGCAGAAAGCGACTCTAGCTCCACAGGCATGCTTGGAGCCTTACGCCATGTGTGAGACTTGCAATCAAGAATCGAGACTCCGGAGGTGTGCGGTAGATGGGTGCCAATGTTGTAGATATCAGAACCAACAGCCACAAGATCCCCCGAACCCACCACACAAGGAGAATCATCGTCGGGCACTGGGACTCTAGCCAAAACATAGCCGCCACTGCTCTTGGAGGAGACTAGGGTGTGCCATTTATAAGAACCGAACCCGAACCTCAAGCACACGTAGAGACAACTCTCCGTGAGGCCCAAGAGTGACCTGGCCTTGTAAAGCTCAGGTGAAGCCACCATAGATAGAAAGCTCTTGGAGACTAGTGACAGAGTCCGATAGTACAATATTGGAACGCGTGCCACTATCATCGCTTGCAAATCATAGGGAAGTGACGACCAAGATGATGCCAATAGCACATCATCGTATGTTTTTGGAGTTGGCTTCTTAGTACTCGTAGTCGTTGCCTTCCTCTTCTTACTCGATACGGAATCGCCCTTGATCATCAACCTCTCCATCTCTTCTTTAGTTTAGAAAGAAGAACAAGACGACTAGGTTACAAACTCAAAAAAAAAAAAAAAAAGTTACAAACTCTTTTGTTTTTTTATATGAATATGAAAAAGCCCATTAAGAGCAATCTACTAATCTTAATATAATCATATATATAATTAGACAAACGAACAGATGATGATCTTCTTACTTTACAACGTCTATAGATAACTATGATTCTTTTCTCTGTTTGATGATAATCTTCTTACTCGAAAAACAATGTATTTACATTAGTAATACATTGCGTTTTGTAATAACAAAACTCACATTAATGAGTCAGTAACATGAACACATACATGGTAGCTTATTTATATATTTAGTAGATTGTCTTGTTCCACTCGATGAAAGCTGGTTATTTCCCATTGCAACTTGATACAATACCACTTGATTTTGCTTTGCTTACTAATGATGACGAGTCTCGGAAATCAAAAGGCTTTGAAGACTCTCAGATGCAACCTTTCAAGGAACCTGCAGGATTCAACCTATTAGAGATTAAACAAACAAAAACGGTGAAGATACCTACCACGTTGTTTGAACTTTTGTCTCACTGCCCACTCAACTAACCAGTTATTATCAGAAGACGCAAATAAAGAAAGAAACTAAGTGAAGCCAAATCGAAAAAAGATGATATAGCAATGATTATTGGACCCAAGTTTTGAAACTTTAAACATGGCTTTGATATGTCAAGCTAACTTGCTTTTTGCATCGTGAAATTTGACACACACCCTCAGTGGTGTTAAATCAAACCACCAAGACCAATGTGGATGCTCTTGTTAGAAATCATAAGAACAAGTGAAGAACAATGAGACATATACAGAGAATATGTTGTAACAAGAGTGAAGAAAAGAGAACTCTTTCCCTTAATTCATACTGAGTGATTACAACAATATTTAAAGATAAACAAAAAAGAAAAGAACTCAGAAACACACACTGGTCCATAGAGTGCAACATGTTCTAACAGTTCTTTTATTTGAATTTAAACATTTAATTAATCCCACTTGCACTCTTACTTGCTCAGACCTCTGATCTTGTATGTCTGGTTCTCAAGTCTGGTTCTCAAGTCTTTATGTCAATACTCCCCCTCAAGCTTAACCATAAGGTATGGTTGAGCTTGGAACCCATGAAGACATCCCTCATTAAAACATTTTGTGTGAAAAACCCAGTGGGACAAAAACACACAAAAGGAAAAAGAGTAGATGTTTCATGGCTTAAGGAGATCATGAACTAGACAGGTCTATGAGTCCCAATCTCGGGTAAATGAACTCATAGACCTTAGTACTTGCTCCTTTGGTGAAGATATCAGCTAGCTGGTCTTCACTTCTAGTGTAGCAAGGTAGAATAATCTTCTGCTCCACAGCTTGTCTCACCTTGTGACAATCCACTTCAATGTGCTTTGTCCTTTCATGAAACACTGAGTTTGAAGCTATATGAATGGCCGCCTGGTTATCACAGTGCATGGTGATTGGTGTTGATGTCTCTATGCCCAAGTCTCTTAGCAAGTTTCTGATCCAAATGAGCTCACTAGTCAACTTCCTCATTGCTCTATACTCTGCCTCAGCACTTGAACATGATACCACCTTTTGCTTCTTGCTTTTCCAAGTAACTAGATTGCCTCCAATGAAGGTGCAATAGCCTGTAGTAGACCTCCTGTCCACTCTATCACCAGCCCAATCTGCATCACAATATCCCACAATCTCTGTGCTCTTGTTGCAACCCATCCAAACACCTTGACCTGGAGCCTCCCTTAGGTATCTCATGATCCTTTCCACCATATTCCAATGGTGAACCTTAGGTGCTTGCATATGCTGGCTGACTTGGTTCACAGCAAAACAGATGTCTGGTCTTGTAATGGTGAGATAGATCAGCTTCCCAACCATTCTCCTATAGAGCTTGAAGTCTCCAAATGGTTTGTCTTCAAACTCCCCCTCACGCAATATTTTGTAGCCTTCTTCAAGTGGAGTTTTGCTATTCTTGCTCCAAGCTTTCCTGCCTCATTTAAAAGATCAAGTGTGTACTTTCTTTGAGATAAGGAAAGCCCCTCTTTAGAGCGGCATATTTCTATCCCTAGAAAGTACTTTAGCTCACCCAGATCTTTAATATCAAAGGTAGACTTAAGAAAAGCTTTAGTAGAGATGATATCTTCCTTGTCACTTCCTGTGATGATGATATCATCTACATAGATTAGGATCACCACAATTCCTTGTTTGCTTGTGAGGGTGAAGAGAGTATGATCAGCTTCTGATTTTACAAAACCTCTTCCATTGAGAGTTGCACTTAGCTTGTGATACCAGGCTCTTGGTGACTGTTTTAATCCATAGATGGCCTTCTTCAACCTTGTTTGACCATGTCTTCCATACCAGGAGGTGGTCTCATGTAAACCTCATCCTCCAGTTCTCCTTGTAGAAAAGCATTCTTGACATCCATCTGCCATAACTCCCACTCCAAGTTTACTGCCAAGGAAAGCACAATCCTTATGGTGTGGAGCTTAGCCACTGGTGCAAAGGTATCTAGATAGTCTTCTCCATAGACTTGGGTGTATCCTCTTGCAACTAGTCTTGTTTTTTTCCTTTCTTGTTTCCCATTAGCTAAGTACTTGATGGTGAAGAGTAGGCGACTTGTGACTGCTTTCTTTCCTTTGGGCAGCTCAGTCTCATACCAAGTATCATTCTTGATCATGGCTTCAACTTCATCTCCAACAGACTCTCTCCACTCATCATCCTCCATAGCTTCTTCATAAGTCTTTGGAATATATTCTTGATCCAGATTGGTGATGAAAGCTACATGCTCTTGAGTATAGCTTGCAAAGGAGCAGGTTGCTTGGATAGGATGAGCCACTGCATTGTTGTTGAAGTAGAATCTGGTGTTGATCCAATTTGATGGATCTCTTCTCACTCTGGTACTCCTTCTTAATGGCTGAATCTGCTCTTCTACCACTGCTTCTTCCTGTCCTTGATCACCATCATCCTGATCTCCACTGGACTGATCAGATTCTGCTCCATCTTGATCATGTGTTGATGCTGAATCATTTTCTGGTGTTGATTCATGCTCATGCTCACTGCCCCCCTCAGGATCAGGATGGACTGGCTCCACAACTGGTGTTGTTTCTTCATGATTTTCAGTGGCTGGTGGTGATGGAGATGGTGCTGGTGTTGGTGCCACACTGCTCTGAGGTTGGTTGATCCCCAAACTCTCCAAAATGGTTCTCAGGTTGTTTGCCCTATTAGATGATCCTTGTGAGAGATCTCTAAGGTTTTCCCAGCTCTTCTCATCATAGTACCCCCTTGATTCCACAAACTTGACATCCCTTGAGACCATAACTCTTCTTGAATCTGGAATATAGCATTTGTACCTTTTCTGCGTGTGAGTGTATCCTATAAACATGCCCTTGACACTCTTGACTTCCAGCTTGTTTCTCTGCTCTCCTGGTGTCAAGACATAGCACACACAACCAAACACACGCAAATGGTCTAATGGAGGTTTGATCTTGTTTAATACCTGAAAGGGAGAGACATCTTTGAGGACTTTTGTGGGGATCCTGTTGATCAGATAGCAAGCTGTGATCACAGCATCTCCCCAAAACCTCTTTGGAACATTTGTGTGAAACATCATGCTCCTTGCGACCTCCATAAGATGTCTATTCTTCCTCTCAGCAACTCCATTTTGTTGTGGTGTATATGGACAGCTTGTTTGATGGGTAATGCCATGTTTTGCTAGGTGTTGTTTGAAGGCATTGCTAGTATACTCCCCACCATTATCAGACCTAAAAATTTTGATCTTGGAATTAAAGTGATTAGTTACATAGTTTTGGAAGTTAATAAAAGCTTCTAAAACCCTATCTTTACTTTTAATCAGTGTGAGCCAAGTATACTTTGATTTCTCATCTATGAATGTCACAAAATATTTATGGTTTTCTCTAGATGCACAAGGGGCAGTCCACACATCAGAATGCACTAGATCAAAACAATTCTCATAAATAGTCATAGATTGAGGAAAAACAGATTTGCAATGTTTGCCAAGAATACAAGCCTCACAAGATTCATTTTGAAAAGATAGATTAGGCAACATTAAGCTTAGAGCTCTAGAATGGGGATGACCTAATCTAGTATGTCACAACACATTACTAGCTAAAACAGAATTAAAACCATAGGATAAATCTGATAGATTGGTGTCTTCAAGCAAATAAAGCTCTCCATTGCTTACACCTTTTCCCAGCATCTTACTGGTCTTAATATCCTGAAAGCAAACATCATTAGGACTGAAAATAACATTGCAATTCAGATCATCAGTTGCTCTCTAAAAAGATAATAAATTTGATGTGAAGGCAGGCATATAAAACGCTTGAGATTCTTTATTAAATAAGTTCAGATTTCCTACTCCCTCAATTGGAATTCTATCACCATTTGCAATCACAACACTGCCTAGAGCTGGTTTAATATCACTAATCAATTTAGCATCCCTAATCATATGGTGAGAAGCTCATGAATCAATTATTAAAGGCCTAGCAGTGTGAGAAGCAATGTGCAGAGAATTTAAAGCATTAATACTTTGGTTACCAGAATTTGCATTGAGAGCTTTGATCAAGGCCTCAATGTCTGACTTCCTGATGAATGCATCATCATTGAGTGGCTGAGACATGGTGTGTGAGGTGGAGCCACCAGTGTGGGTTGTAGAGACCAAAGCCCTCCCATCATCTCCCATGCGCATGGAGCTTGGTGCTGGATGCTCCTGAGCTCTTGCTTCATGGGCTCTGGCCTTGTAGGGCTTGTTGGCTGAGGCTGGCCTGAGATAAAGATGAAGTATCCAGCAGTTAGTCTTGGAGTGTCCTTTATACTTTCAATGCTCACAAGTAACAGACTTGTCTCCTCCTCCTCTTGGTTTGAAGTGAGCTTTGTTAGCTGAAGCACTCTCCACCTTCTCAGCCTTGTGCACCATAAATAACTCTCCTTTTCCACCACCAAAGAGTCCATCTGAGCCTATCTCTTTTTGTAGTTGAGCACACACTTCATCATAGCTTGGAAGTTCCTTGTCTCTTAGTATGTGCCTAACCACATCAGTGAAGCTTGGACTGAGTGTGAGAAGCAGTCCAAAGACTTTGTCTTGCTCACGCCTAGCTTCAAGTGCTTCAGGGTCATTGGTGCTTGGTCTTAGCATCTCCAGCTCAGACCATAGCTGACTATACTTCCCAAGGTGCTTGGTGAAGTCCCCTTCTTCTTGCTGCAAATTGTTGATGGCTCTCTTCACTTCATAGATTCTGGTGAGATTTGAAGTGTTGCCATATACTCTTTGCAAAGTATCCCACAACTGTTTTGGAGTTGTGCAGTGACAGTAAGTGTCCATAAGTGGACCATCAAGAGAGCTATGCAAGATAGACAGCACCATGAGGTCTTCCTGAGCCTATTTGCCTTCATCTACCACTACAATCTCCTTGCCATCTTCTCCTTGGGGGATTTGCTTTGGAGCTGAGCTTGAAGTCACATGCTGCCAAAGTCCTCTTCCTCCAAGGGTTGTCATGGTCATCCTAGACCAGGTAATGTAGTTTCCTAGTCCCTTGAGTGTAACTGGAATCCTCACAGTGTTGTAGTTGTCCATCCCTCTAGCTTGGTGCCAAGAAGAGTTTGAATTTTCAAGGCTGGGTTTAAGAGAAATAAATTCTGGAACTGAAAGAAATCAAGTCCAGAATCAAGATAAACTCTCAAGAGATAGAAATAGGGACAGAACAGAGTGAGCACAACTAAGAAAAGTGAAGAAAAAATTCAATAACACTCAAGAACACTCAAGAACACAGATCTATTACCCACTGGATAAAAGAAATCTGAAGAGTAAAAGAAAGAAATGAAACAGAAAATCAATAGAGAATGAGTAAACAGAGTGATGTTGCGGAAGAGAAAGGTAATCAGGAGCTTATTGCTCTGATACCATGTTAGAAATCATAAGAACAAGTGAAGAACAATGAGAGATATAGAGAGAATATGTTGTAACAAGAGTGAAGAAAGGAGAACTCTTTCCCTTAATTCATACTGAGTGATTACAACAATATTTAAAGATAAACAAGAAAGAAAAGAACTCAGAAACACACACTGGTCCATAGAATGCAACATGTTCTAACAGCTCTTTTATTTGAATTTAAACATTTAATTAATCCCACTTGCACTCTTACTTGCTCAGACCTCTGATCTTGTATGTCTGGTTTTCAAGTCTGGTTCTCAAGTCTTTATGTCAATAGCTCTGTGTCGTGTATTTGAAAAAGCGGCAGCTCTTTGATAATACAGATATAGAGAAATTAAGATTAAAAAAAAGATTCAACTAATGCAGGTGCTTGATTTCTGAGTCACCTGATAGGTACAGCTTCTTGCGTCATGTATGTCTTTTTTTAAAAAGAGGCTGTTGGACTGGGAGATATGGATAGTGAATATACAAACCAAATTCTCAACTTCTTTTTTTATTTTCTTTTTTCTGAATGTAAAGAATTGAGATCAATCTCTTCTCTACGACTTACAAGACGCTGAAAACAATATTCAAGGAAGCCGAAAGCTCCAAGCATCCAACACACCACTAAACTAACCTAACTCACTAACTTTTTGGTTGGTTTAACTTTTTTGTTGGCTTAACATTTTTTGATTAACATTTTGCAGATTCTTCGACAAAGCAGCAGTGGAAACAGAGAGTGGCAACAAAGAAGCAGACAAGTCTGCATGGAAACTTTTCACAGTGACACAAGTAGAAGAGCTCAAAGCACTGATCGGTCTCTTGCCAGTTTGGGCCTCAGTGATAGTCTTTTTGCAGTGGTATGCCAAATGAGCACAATGTTGGTGCTACAAGGCAACAAAATGGACTTAATTTCACAATCCCTTCCGCATCACTCTCCTACCTTATTCGACATTCTTGGTGTCCTCTTCTGGACATCTGTCTGTCTATGACCAACTTATCTTTCCACTCGCTAGGAAATTCACCGGTCATGACCGTGGCTTCACGCAGCTTCATTCAAGGAATAGAATCGTGGGTTGTGCTGAAGTTTTCACTTTTTATAGGCCAGCTTGAGTTTTTCTACGTCGAAGCACCTGATGCTATGAAGAGTCTCTGGTCGGCCTTGTCGCTGATGACGGTGGCATTAGGGAACTATCTAAGCACCATTGCTGGTGACGGTGGTTACAAAAGTGACGACCACAGGTGGAAGAGCAGGATGGATAGCTGTTAACCTGAACAGAGGTCATCTTAATTGCTACTATATTGGTTATTGGCTGCTTTGAGTTTCTTAGTCTATCTTTGGATTGCCAAATCCTACACTTACAAGAAAGTCACAGGGCATAATGCACTGATACATACGAAAACTTCACGACGTCTGCAACTCTTACAGAGATCTATGATTCTTTTGTTTTTCTTTATGGTTTGGCTCTGTTTGATGATGGTATATCTTACTCTTTTAAAATCTTAATTAACGTATGTGCAGTAAATACATTGCCTTTTTATGCTAGCAAAATCATATTTGATTTTTTTTCTAATATCAGTCAGTAACATGAACAGATACACAAGGTGGTTTTGTACTGAAACTATATATTAAGATTAAAGTAGATAGTCTTGTTCCACTCGCTGGCCTGGTTCTCTCTCCATACTATTTGCAAGCTCTCAATGAAGCTGCAGGATTTAACAGATAAGAGATAAAAGGGATAACGATGCTAAGTTGTTTGTAACTCAACTAACCAGTTTTAACCGAAGAAGTAAATAAAGGGAGAGAGTGAGAAACTAAAGTGAAGCCAAATCGAAAAGATCATACATATAGCAATGATTAATAGACCCAAATTTGAAAACTTACAACTTGGGTTTGATATGTCAAGCTAACTTTGGTTTTGCATCATCGTAAAATAGACACACATCTCCTCAGTGGTGTTAACTCAAACCACCAAGACCAATGTGGATGCTTTCTGTGTGTGTGTTTCTCATTCAACAACCATTCGTGTATTTGAAAATCAGCAGCATTGTTTTGTTTCAAGCACTATCTTAAAATTTAAGAATAAAGATTCCACCTTTATGCACTCTTTTTGATAATACAGTCATAGACAAATACCTCAAACTCAGGTTAAAATTAGGAGAAAGACTCACCTGATTTTCTCTGCAGACAATGTGCCAAAGTCTGAAGGCTTTCTTTGAACCGCTTCTTCAGCTCGACGGCGGCGGCGGAGGGAGCATAACCCAAATTGCGAGAGTGCTTGTTTTAGGTTGTGTTATATATACACACACTTTTTTTTTTTGCTCATATACACACACTTAAAATCTTTAAAACGAACCGAATTTAAACTTGCTCCGGTTTGATACGGTTCATTTATATGATCAGTTTGGTTTTCTGATCCACTCCGGTTCAGATTTGGGGTTTAATCGAAGCTAAAAAAAAACACTTTAGAAACCGTCCAAGGAATAGAGTTTTAACATTACACAAAAGTTCAAGCTAGTCTACCACACTTAATCCTGCCCAAAGCCATCACGGTTCTCTTGTTGCCAGCCAAAACCTTGACCCTTGTTAATCTGCTGGGGCGGTGCCATTCCGGGATTCCATGACGACTGAGGAGGAGGAGGAGGATAAGATCCTTGGAAATTCTGATTCATCACTGGCGCTGGCGCAGCAGGATGCGTATACCGGATGCCTTGTTCTGACCCCCCGCTGCTGCCACCTTCTGGTTTTGTCATCTCAAAAGGTGCACCGCTATTATAGTATTGTTGAGATGATCCATCGCTTGTTGCTGGATAAGACGGAACACCAAAATGCTGCGGTAAAGCCGGGTTTTGATTCATTGGCATGCTGGGCGGTGGTTGCATCATATTCATAGGCGGCCCGTAGTCTGGGAACCGGACTCCTGGTCTAGGACTAGCGGTTTCGAATCCAGGAGGACGAGAGTTATCGCTCTCTGCAGGGTAACTCTGAACTTGACCAAATCCAGGTTGTGGCTTTGACAAGGATGCTGACCTGTGTAGTAACGGCTGCTGCTGCTGCTGGGATCTCATGGGACCTCGCAGTGTGGATTCTGAAGCCGAAGATTGCTGTTGCTTTGTACTCTGAATCTCTGACTCGTTGTTACCGTCTTCTTTCTCAGCATCGGGTTGTAATAGGGTGGCGTGGAGGTCATGGACATGGGCTTCGAAGTCGGGTTTCTTGAGGAAAGACCTGAGACAGTGAGGAGCAGCGCAGATGAAGATTCCTTCCATCATCTTGATTGTCTGGATCTTCTGAATCCGTTCATCACATCTGTCACATTACACACAAGAACAATAGGATTTTCAATATGATAGTCCCTCCTCAGTCACCTATAATATACCAAAAACCTTGTAACAACAATACACACAAACAATGGCTCTTGCAACATTTAACATATTCAATAGAATTAGTAGCATCTTGAGATAATAATAATGATCAGGTTCAGAAGTGCATTGCAAAAGGGAGACAAAATAGTAAGGAGGGCTTACAGATAGCAGATGGAATCACTACGAGCACATTCGAGGCAAAAGGCATGATCACATGGATTCTGTTAAACAACAAGTTCAATCCACATACAAGAAGAAACAAAGCCCCTTTATAGAAAAAAGAAAAATCAAAATTAGGGGGTTGGTTACCAGACGACCATAGATTGCAATGGGGAAATCGCAACGGACGCAGAAGTGAACCCTCTCTCCTAGCTGCCTGCGAGAACGGCGTCCGACGGGCTTGATTACGGTGGTGGGAGTCACGGAACCGATCCCTTTCGCGACAGGAAGATCGGCGAGTACGAGGTGGTCGGGACAGGCTACCGTCACTGTCTCCGTCGGAGAAGGTCTCGCTCCGCTTCCAGCCTCCGTGGGAGAATCCCTCCTAAGTCGAATTTGAAGCATTGTCGCTGATATTTCGAGATCTCTATATCTTCTTCCCAAGGATCAAGCCGGAGGCAAAACGGCGAACCACTTTTTTTTTTTTTTTGCGACGGTAGAGATATATTCCTCGTTTTCTATTTGTCCATTAATTTTTTTATTTTATAAATAATTATTTCTGAAGTAGAGAAACCTCTGGACGAGAGAGAGGGTTTCAGGAACAACTCATTCCAAATCCAAACAAAGGAAATACAACTCAAACCAATATGCACATTGTTCAGTTTTATCATCACTGTCAGTCTGTCACTAACAACAATAAGAGCATTCCATGAAATGATATCTTCTTTCGTCTTTGTGTGTAAACCTGTCATGAGCTGCAACGGCTAGTAGTTTTTTTTAAATATATTTCATTATTTGATCAATAGCTCAACTTCTCTATATTTATTCGTTCGTTGCTCCACGTCTCTTACTTGTTCTGCATTCTCCTCTCTCTCTTCTTCACCCAACCACCAGATCATTTGCTTCTACTACTAAAGCGACTAGTCGGTGATGACGGTGGGGACAGAGAACAAACTTAGCACCGTACGCGTTTGTTCTGTCATTCGTGAGTTGTATAGCCAACCAAACATATTCTACGTACCAATCAAATCTATCTTATTGCATATTAAGCTAATGTATCCAAGAAAAAATATATTCTATTTCAAATTTAAATTTATAGATTTAAAATTATTCTGAAATATCGTATACTTCTAGACAAGAAAATAAAAAATCAGATTCGCTGGATCTTTTACAATAGTCAAAATTAATGTGTGATATAATTATTTTTGTTTTGTTTGTCTAACACTCTATGTGATTACTACTACTAACAGATCGTTATGTTTATTTCATGATCATACTTATACAGTATATATATGATATGAGCCATATACATCGAAAAATCAATATCCATATACTGTATGAGAGAAATAATAGATGCAGAGTTGCAAATAGAAACAAATTGAGGATCGGAATCATGAGATATATAGAATTCCTAACAACAACCAACCCAACTCGGAACCTTAGTTTTCAGGTTGTAGGTAGAGATATTGACTTCCCCAAACTCATAATATAATGTGGAGAGAGTACTTCCACCAAAATATCGCGTGGCCCCCTCGCCAACTCTTTCTATGATTCGCAATACAATATATGCTATACTCCCTAGTCATACACGCTTACGAATGCATACAGAAAATCACACGTGAATATGGTCTGGACCAAAACATAATGTAGAATGTCGATTATTTCGCTAAACGGTCTAAACTATAATTAATAATTTGGTTGATTGGGTACATAATCCTTCTTTTAAAGTCCGTCATCCAAGGTACGTTACCATCTTAAAATGCTAGATTACCGGTTCGTAGATATGTTGTAGTTTTCCACTGTAGTAAAAGTGTCTTCAATTAGTTTATTCGTTACTTATACATAACGTTTTTCTATTAGCATTAGAAATTATTTGCATCAAAATATTTATCTAAGAACATTGAAAATACACGTCAAGGTTTCTGTGACATTATACGATAATATTTATAACCCGAATTTCTGGAAGAGTTCTTTTCAAAACTCCATTTAGTTTTAAATGTCTTTTAAATGTCGACTTGCTTAGATGTTTTCCATTTACATGTAAGGCAGAAGATAGGGTATACGAGGTAGAGGACGAGCTTAGACTGTTTTTCATACATATGGTGAGACATGGAATTATGTGACTTCATGCTTTTGAATGTGTCCACTAACGCTCCATTATAAGTTTAACTTGTATAATTCTTTAATAACTAGATAAATATTTTAAGTTTTAGTTATTTGACACTTATAATATACTGTAGTTTATGAAATTGACCCATCCACATTTCCACACATAATTAACGTAACAGTATACGAGATTATATATTTGTCCCCGTAGTGTTATTATCCATCAATATTACAATTCTCGAATAAAGAATAAACATGAGATATAGTCAATAGAACAAATGATTCGAGAACAGAAATGGTACTACAATACAAAACTGTAACTGGTCAAAAAAAAAAGGAAAAAAAAAGCTGTAACTAGCTACTACGTCATAGGATTATAATAATTGTGCTATTTTATAGCATTGATAGAATTTCAACGGTTACCAAACTTATTTTTTTCATCTGAAGGATACATTGATGCATGAACACAAAGATACACATGATTGAAAACTAAGCTAGCGAGTTGTACAAACTCGTTGAAACTAAGTAGCTTAAAGTATTAAATAAACAGATAAACTTGAAGTCCCAAACAAATTTTCTGCATAAACACAACTTTTAGGCAATTTTAAATACTATATATATTTTTTACTAAAACTATACTACTAACTAAATGACATTAAACGTCAGCGCACTATATAAATATTCTAACATCAATGTTTCAAAACAAAACTGAAGTAAAACATGGATTAAGCATCTTTTTTTTAACGTAGATTAAGCATCGATGTACCATGTTTTTTTTTTTTTGAAGGGCTTTCATGTCGATGTACCATGCTGGAAAACATTATACTAAAAGGAAGTAATCCCATCTTTATTAATGCATTTAGTTTTTGTGAAGTAGTTTATTTAAATACTATTCGGAATGGGTATCATTTAACAGAAACATCTAGAGAAAAGGACGTAGGAAGAGGACAGATAAATTTGAGAAATCGAGTAACGTTCGAATTTATCATAAAGGCCATCATTGTTATTGTTATATGTTTCACATGTAATTTACCATACTCTTTAGTGAATATTCTTAAATTGCCTTTTTACCATTTCTTTTCGAGAAAAAGGTGAGTAATTCGTTTTTTGTTTAGTTGTAAAAAAAGGTTTCGTTTCAAAGGTATATTCTTACAAGTTACAAGCACCATTGATTTTTCTACCTCTTTAAGATAAACGAATTATGAATGTCAATATTATTTATAAAAAATTTACAAGGACAGAAACGTATGATTTCTCGATTTTTAAAACCCTAACTATTAAAATACTTGCTACTTAATAACATTTTACCCAAAAAAAATACGTGCTACACGTAATCTCTAACGTATAGTGATTTCATTTTTCTACTATGTTCTTAGAGAGAAGATAAATGTCTGATGAACAGTGTGACAGATTAACTAATTGTTGGATAAAGTAACAAATTTATTAGTTTGTGAATCTATTTTTTTAATGATTTTAACATTAAGAAAAATTGACTGAGTGATAAGCGCATTTGCTTCTTTAATGCATAGTGTTATTAATGGAATTGGTCAGTCTCTACAAAAAATATTAAAACAGATCAATAGATATAGGTTAAAATTTAATTATAGAAAAAGAAAGTTGACAAAAAGTATTTAATATGACGCATTAAAATACATACTTAATTTGGAATGGCTGTGAGAATACAATGCAGTGCTGCTATATTTACATTGTAGAAAGATAAACAAGAATGATGTCAAAAGGGTGTGCAAGAAAAAAAGAAAGAAAGATGTCAAAACGGGTTAAAACGATTACGATACTTTTTACAATATTTTATTAGATAATAAATATATATTCTGTAAATATTTTAATTGAAATTAAATTAGTTTATTAGTTGAAAAAGCTAAACATTACAAAATATATTTTATCAAATTAACTATGCTATTTTTTAAGATGTGCAAAAAATTAACTTATGCATATCTTTTTCAATAACAAGACGAGATAAATGGGATGTTTATCTATTAGTTACTAGTTAGGCAAATACAATAACTACTAATCAAATACAATTTCAACAAAACAAAATAGATGATATTTTGAAAATTTTAATAAATCAGTAATTATCAACTAGTCGTATATCTCTAGACATTATCAACAATTAAGAAAAAAAAACAAATATTTCAAAGTATAAACTCCGAATATTTATTAAATCTCTAGACTTGTATATATCGTAAGTTATAAAATAAAAAAGTCAAACAAATAATTAGGGAAAATATTCTGATATAAGATTATGACTATTGAACTAAAATAAAAGAAAACTGTAAAGAGAAAGTTGAAACAAACCAACGTTTATTTTCGACAAATAAAACGACTTTTTAACTATATATTTCCTATACAAAGCACGTATATAGCTGCCGCTGTTTTATACATAAACATATAATCGAGAAAGAAAGAGAGAGGAAATAGGATTAGAGAGAGAGAGATTGTTTGTCTGCTCCACCAGAGATCGCGCATAAAGAAGAAGGATTGGAGGTTCATTGAGACCCCAAAGCCTTTTCTCCTCTCCTCTGATCAATTATTATTTTTTTTTGTTTCTAAAAACTAATTAATTTTTAAAAAATTCTCCGGGGAAGGTTTATAAAAAATCCGCTGTTTTTCACCGGTTACATGTCAGTCCGCGTTCCGGTCCCGTCGAGCAGCAGCCAGCTACCGGCGGCGGCACCAACAACAACAACGACGAGACGTCGCGTGGCTGATTCTCAGGAAGATCATTGCCACGTCAGCACCGGAGGAAACGCAGTCGTTTACGTCCCCGACGAGGAAGAAGCCACGACGAGCTGCAGCGGCGACATGGGAGTAGGAGGAGGAGGAGGAGGATTATCTCCACACCACCACAATTACCTCGTCCGGTTTCTCTCTCTCCGCAAGATCAGGCTCGTGTGGATGCTCATGGCGGAGAACAAATCTCAGTGGACGGCTGCGATGGCTCGAAACGTGAGATCCGCCACCAATCTCGGTCGGATGATTCTATCTTTATTAGGAATCCTCGTCGTCACTTTATTTCTCGTCGTCGCTCTTTCCGGTGGCGGCCTCGGAGGACGGAGACACGTGGAGAAACACGAGTTCGTCGTTTCAATCCATCCCAGAAGTAACATAGAGAAGATCATCAAAGAAGAAGAATCTTCTTCCCGTTCCGTTCGAGTCCTCGTCCATGAGAGAAGACCGGTAAGCTCAAAGGAAAATCAAAACTTCCCTTAGAAACAGAGTAAAAGATTTTTAACCGTTACAGTTCTGTTATGTTCATATCGTACCCCAAAACGCTGTCGTTACATTCTTCTGAACTAATAATGCAGTTTGGTACATGTTTTCTTTCTAACAGATATCAGAGATCTGGAAACAACCAGACACTGGGAACTATCAGAAATGTATAGCTCGTCCTAAGAGCCAAAGTAAGTGCTTTTCTTTTTTTGCGTCTGGAGAAACTTAAGACAACTAATAATCGGTCTTGTTTTTTTAGAACCAATCAAGAAAACCAACGGTTACCTTCTTGTTCACGCTAACGGTGGTTTGAATCAAATGAGAACTGGTGTAAGTCTCTTCTTCTTAAAGTCATCTGCCTTTAGATTTTTTTTCTCAACTGCTCACTTTATTCGTCTCTTCACAGATATGTGATATGGTAGCAATCGCCAAATTAATGAACGCTGCTCTTGTTCTTCCGTTTCTTGACCATTCATCTTTCTGGAGTGATCCAAGGTAACTCATCATCATCATCATTAGCAATTCAACATCATGATCATAATAATGGTCTAACTAAGCTCTCTCTATATATTTTTATTTTCAGCACGTTTAAGGACATTTTCGACTGGAGACATTTCATCAACGTACTAGCAGAGGATGTCGATATTGTCGAGTATTTACCACAAGAACTTGCTTCTATCAAGCCTCTTGAAAAGAATCCTGTGTCCTGGTCCAAGGCAATTCCTTTTAAACTTCTCTGTGTCTTCTCTTTCGGTCCATTCAGAAATTTAAACTAAAAACTCTGTTTTCTCAGGCGAGTTACTACAGAAACTCAATGGCAAAGTTACTGAAAAAACATAAGGTGATGGTATTCAATCACACTGATTCTCGGCTTGCTAACAACAGCCCACCTCCTTCCATCCAGCGGCTTAGATGTCGGGCCAACTACGAATCTCTTCGTTACTCTCCAGAGATAGAGAACCTAAGCAAAGTTCTCTCTTCAAGACTTAGACAAAACAATGAACCTTACCTTGCTCTTCACTTGAGGTACAAGCTACCACTGTTTCCCCTCCCTCTATTAAATCATACCATTAATTAAAAAATGTTCTTCTTCTAGGTATGAGAAAGATATGTTGGCGTTTACCGGATGCAACCACAGTCTAACCTCTGAGGAATCGATCGATCTCGAGAAGATGAGGTATAGTATTCCCCATTGGAAAGAGAAAGTGATCAACGGTACAGAACAGCGTCTTGAAGGTAACTGCCCCATGACGCCGCGTGAAGCTGCCGTGTTCCTCAAGGCAATGGGGTTTCCTTCGACCACGAAGATCTACATTGTTGCTGGAGAGATCTACGGTGAAAACAGTATGACTTCATTCCACAAAGAGTTCCCAAACGTCTTCTTTCACTCCACATTGGCTACCGAGGAAGAGCTTTCCACTATTAAACCTTACCAGAACAGATTGGCTGCTCTTGATTACAATCTAGCACTCGAAAGCGATGTTTTCGCTTATACTTACGACGGAAACATGGCCAAAGCGGTTCAGGGTCACCGTAGATTCGAAGGGTTTAGAAAAACGATTAATCCTGATAGGTACGTACAGCTTCTTGCGTCATGTATTTCTTTTTTTCTTTTCTTGCGCTTGAGACTTGACATTTTAGCGTTTGTGTATTTTTTCAGGCTAAGATTCGTGAAATTGATTGATCGGCTCGATGCTGGACTCGTGTCTTGGGAAGACTTCTCGACGGAGGTTAAGAGAATTCATGGGAAAAGATTAGGAGCTCCTTATCTTAGACGGCCAGGGAAGGCAGGCTTGAGTCCAAAGTTGGAGGAGAATTTTTATGCAAACCCTCTTCCTGGTTGCTTGTGTGACACTTCTGATGAACTAACCGGACTGAACCGGTTTGAGAGACCAAGTTTACGAGCACAATCTCTGAGATAACCGGATGGGGAGGGGGTTCAAATTGGTATCTTTAAATTACACGAGGAAATCACATGTTTTGGCTTCTTTTTTTGGTTTATGTAATTAGGTTTATTAAAACGTTAATTCTAATTGTATTAGGAACTTGGGAAAATATAGATAAAATTTGTGGTCTCAGTCTCTCTCAGATAAGAAATAAGAAAAATATGAATCATAATAGCTCAAAACATCTTCAAGAACAACACTATTTTAAGGTTTGCTGAATTTTAAATTTGAGGTGTGAAGGTGTTCATTTCCTATGATAAAATCTTAAATCTGATTTTATAAAGATTTATATTTACATTTTAATTTTTAGTATTGATCAAAATTGATATTTTTTATTTAATTAAGCATAGTGTACATTAAACATTTATTTAAGCTATCATTAACCAGATTAGGTTCTCATTAATTGGATTAAAATGTTCTTGTTAGCCAGAAAAGTATTGAAGTTCTAGTCTTCAGAAGATCTTTCCCAAGTCCTTGTTCTTTTAAGCAGACCCTCTTTGCTCAAAAAAGAAGAAGCAGACCCTCTTTTCACTGGAATGTATATTCAGCACCCAAACTGTAATTTTTAAACACAGTGAGTTTGAAGCATGGAACTCTGCCGAAATCATTAAATCCCTAAATAGAGGAAGGGGACCAGTGGAGACAATGCACATTCCATTGTTACTCTCCTCTCACTTTCTTCTCAGTCAAGACATAGAAATGACAGAGAGTAAGGTGTCTGAAAGGGGCAACTGATTATAAATGCATTTTGTTGAACTCACGAGAAAACCAGTGGCTTTCTTTTTCTGGACAAACTCTTCCTTCAATACACTCACACGTCTCCTCTTGTCCTCACTTGAACAAAATAAATAAAAAGACAACTGTATTGAATTGATCAAGATTTCAAGATCTTAACTAATACATATTGTAATACTGTTCTACATGTGAAAGCTCATCTCACCAAACCTGCAACTAACAAAAAAACAAAACAACAGAAGAAGAGGAAGAAGGACACAAGAATGTACATTACAAACACAAAAGACAAACACAACAATCTAAGAAAACCACCAAACTAATTCTTGACTTCTTCATCAACAACAGCTGCTTTCATCACAACGATATCTGATTTTCCATTAGCACATTCCTCAGGAACCACTGCCATTGACCGCCTATTACCGCATATCGTCCAAAGATATAACGCTAACATGGCACCTAAAGTTCCACAAACCGCACCAAGAACCAGTGCACTAAGCATTCTCCAAACACATTTGCTTTTTCCCTTTACTTCCACTGTATTCCTCTCCCCTTCCTCCTTAACAGTCTTG
This sequence comes from Brassica juncea, assembly GCA_018703725.1. Classification (NCBI taxonomy): domain Eukaryota; kingdom Viridiplantae; phylum Streptophyta; class Magnoliopsida; order Brassicales; family Brassicaceae; genus Brassica; species Brassica juncea. The sequence goes on from CM031939.1 coordinate 49,708,953, forward strand.
GAAACAACTGCGTCTGGATCAAGTGGCTGCGAGTGAATCCTCATGGAGGGATGTCTTACTGTAAAGCTCCACGAGTGGAGATAATGCGGCTTGGAAGAGTTTCCATTTGCAGATGTCAAACCCACCATGAACTTCTTCTCTTTCCATATCTTAGCCAAGTCTACCGAGTAAGAGATAAACGGATCTACAGGCTTTAACGCATTCGAAAGACTCAAACGAACCTCTATCCTCTTTGAGCTCGCCTCGTAATCAATCCAGCAACTCAGTTCATCGAAACGGCCACCGAAAGATGATAAATTTCTAATTCTAGCGGATTGGGGTCTACCGACTAAGACCCCCACACGGTTTCCTCTCCTGGAGATACCAAACTCAACGGCAACAATCTCGTTTGCCGATAAGAAACCTAGACCAGAGGAAGTGTTGTCCTTTCTAGCAAACAACCTAAGATCCAGACCAGTTGGGAACATTACAAAAGCGAGGACACTACCTATCTCTTTGGAGGAGGACATGGAGAAGGAGAAACTAGTGGAGAACGATCCTGAATAGTTTCTTCTGTCTTTAGTAGTACCTTGGAAAAGTTTGATGGGTTTCTTGTAAACGACCCGCCCTTGGCTCCGACTCACTGAGCCAGTCAGTTGAATCGACGACGAACCACCGCCATTGACGAGGAGCTTGGAATCTCGAAACAGAGCGATGTTCTTGTCAAAGGAAGGAGATTTCGCAAACCCGTTAAAGGAAAACGAGGAATCTGCGGCGGTAGCCGCCATGGTTCTTTCGAAGGTTAAAACGAACAGAAAGGCTAAAGCTTTGAAAAACGCCATAGCAGTGGAGATTGAAGTAATCTGGAAAGGAGCTCTCTTTTCTTCTTCTTCTTCTTATTCTTCTGAATTGGAATTTCTAGGATTCGTGAAATGAATAATTACAGTTCTCAAGAGAGAGGTGATTTTAAAATTTTTAATTAGTAGAGAGAGAGTGTGTGTGGGTATTGTTGGTGCAGAAAGGGAACGGAAGCAGATGAGAGACATTAAAGTGGAATTTTAAAAGTCATCTTCTTCTAGGAGGAGAAGAACCTTTGATTCTCTCTCTCTCTCGGTGGTTGCTGAGTAAGTGAAAAATTCAATTAATGCTATCTCTTCTTATACCCACCCCACTATTTTTATATCCTCTCTCCCTCAGCCCCCATGTTCTAGATTGTGATTTTTTGGCCCACTCTTTTTTATATTATTTATTTAATCTAAATGAATAACAAATTGCCAAATCTTATGAATAAACAAACCAAATAGAGAGATAACTACTGTACGAATGATTTATAAGAGCACCTCCATCAGTGAGGATGCTAAATTGAGATTCTTATTAATAAACTAATTATATTTTTAATTTAAATTAGTTATGTATTTAAATTTAAAGTTTAAAATAGTAATTGACCATTGATTGGCAAACACATGGAACTTACTTTTTAACATCCGGTTCTTGTAGTACTAGTTTTAGAACTTCTTCATTTTCTCTTTCTTATTTTTCATTTATTTTTAAATTTTTTTGTCAGAGAACTTTTACCTAAGAAACACTAATGGAGGTGGTCTAAGCGGCTTTCTTATAGGCGCAAATCAGATATAAGAAGATATCTTCAGAATATCCACATGATTTGTGTTTATATTGCCATTACGCCTTAATTGGTAAGCTTTAAGTCTTTAACATAAATATAAACATTATACCTTTTAGTATAATCAACATTTTTAAAAAGATATATTTTAAAAAAATTATAAAATGCTAATGCTCTACTCTTTTCTCCATGATGTCAAATTAAATTTTTGGTAGAACATTTGCATATAAAATATATGGATATTAACAAATAATTATATATAATTTATTTATTTTATTTTATCACATAATTATGTTTATATCCAAAATTTGCAATTAAAATAAATTAAAATTTAAAAAATAATAATATTTCATATTTTAAATATAATTACATATGATTCAATATTTTAAATAAAAACATAGAATAATATATATTAATATATTATAAATATAAATATAAATATTTCTATATTATTTCAAAAAATAAATTATATACTATATATTAATTTTTATGATAATAATACATATGAATCATTACATTTACTATTTTATCAATCATCTTATTAAACATACGAATGAAAGCATATAGCTTCGATAATAAATTTATTGATACTTTTTTTATTATCGGTACTACCAGTCAAGACTTTCGCGTTATTAAAATATTGGAAAAAAATTATTAGTTATTGTTCACAAAAAAAGTGAATTGGAAAGGGTGGGGTTTGATATAATAATGGTGGAATTGTGGCAAACCAAGAGATGGAATCTAAAAAGGATATCATAATCTCTAACACTAGAATGGATTAATTAGTGGACAACCATTGATTATGTTACCGAGTTTCTTTATTTCAAAATTCAAGTATAAACTAATTTAAAATAAAACAAATAAAATGTCCATTACAATTACTGGTGGCTTCTCTATGGACTCTAAATAGCTAGAGTAGTTCAGGATGTATGTTAAATACACAGACGATATTGGAAATGTTTTTTTTTCCAGGATGCATGTTAAATACACAGATCATTGCATGTAAACTAGAATTGTTTTTTTTTTTTTTAGCTTGAATTGTTGTTAACAGACGTAATGAGATTATGCGATCCCTATGAAAATATTATGACTCTCGAGCGATCTGCAACTGATTTAAATCATGCAAAAATCTTGAAGCTTCAACTAATTAATGGAATATTTTCCTCAAGAGTCGAAAAGAGAAATGGATGGCTTCGACTTTATAATTAAGACTTCCTCCTTAAGTAGCTCATTGTCTCTCTGATGAGTCAGAGAAATTGTGACGATTTTTTCATTCTTTGCTCAAGAAACAATTCTAGATTATGGAGTCGTGTCTTATCTCAAACGATTTTCATGCTCGTCACATGCAGTCTAACACTCTCTCTGCTTCAAAAAAATATACTTATGATTTAAAATTTTTACATATATTAAAAATATATTAGATATTGATTATAAATGTACTTTTTGTGTAATTAACTATTTCCAACAACTTTTAACCAATAAAATTTTAATAATCATAATTATTATAATTTTACCATTAAGTAACATATCAAAAACGTAAACGAGTAATTTTTAAAAATTAAATTTATTTTTAAAATGTGATTTTTTTAGAAACGGATGGAGTAATTAACAAGCACAATAATGTGAGGCGAGGTATAAAATCAGTGTTACATTGGCCGCTGTTAAATATCTTTACATTGGCTACTGATTTACTCTACAATCCTCAGTTATTCTTATTTATAATGCGCCTACGAAATGAGGCAAAACAAACCCGCGCACATTATTGAAACAATAATTAAATTATTGATTGTGAATGAATATGCCAAAATAGATATATAAAGAAAAAGGAATAGTCCAAAATAGTTAAATTCTTTTTGGCCAGCATTTACTTCAGACTGACAAAAGAATACATAGAACAAAAACGAGATACTCAATACTCAAGATAAACAAAAATAAATAGGCCAGCATTTACTTCAAAGACTGACAAAAGTACTCGCTGACACTTTGTGCATCCCATTTAATACTTAAAAACCATGGACCATTAATGTTCGTCTGACTCTTGTAACTCTTTACATGTCTCAACAAATAATCAATTCCATAAATAATATTATCGATCACAAAAAGAACTACATACCTTTAGACTTTAGTTAACATTTTTATATTGGATCTTTCAAACGGAGAGGTGTGGATGAAGTCATGAAACTGTATCAGTGAATTATGTGTATGGGTAAGACAATGAATAATGTGCGTGTCTCGACATATTAATGGTGCCACTAGCAGACTAGCAGTGTATGACTACTGAGAATGATGTATTGTAAGTATGACTGTAGCGAGCTACGGCAATGCTTCAACTCTGGGTCTGTTCATAGTCGCGGCTAGTCCACATGCAACATTCTTCAGTCTGATTATCGTTCTTATACTCTCTCTCTTTCTCTATATATAAATTGATTGGTTTACCTCCCACCCCTCGTTGGCTCCGTCTGGGTACACCGCAGTTTCCATTTTGGGCCATCTATACCTATCGACTTCGATCAATGGCAAATACGTGGGCTTCAAGTGGGTATCTAAATCAGTCCTATTTTCGCGTGTAAATGCTAGTAAGCCTATGTTAACTGTTACGGAATTTATAGCTCTGATACCACTTGTTACGGAATTTATAGTTCTGATACCACTCGTTACGGAATTACTTAGGCTTTGATACCATTTATTGAGTATCCTTAAGCCTTCTGATATCACTTGTAGAGTCAATCTCGACTCTAACAAGACTTTGTTGGGATTCACTACAGTCCCCTGCTCCCTTTGATCTTTCTCATTGATTCAATCCTTGTTCATGACTCAAGAATTTTTCATCCAGTTTACGGCCACAGCACGCTACATCTGGGGTGGATCCAGGATCCACAACATCCACTATGAAGTATCGGAAAACACCTCCGATGTGGTTTACAAGATCATAGACTCTCTCTATTCCTGGGTATGCAAACCCTAGAGAGTATACAAAGATAATACAAGAGATTACATGGCTAAGAGTTAAGCCTATAACAACATATCAACTCTAGCTTACTCTATCTCTCTAAGAGACGCCATGGAAGTCTTCATGGATGCTTGAGGCTCGTGCCTCCCAAAAGCTTGGCTTAGAGATCCCTGTCGTGATCTCTCCTTCTTTGTATTGTCAGCACTTAACCTAATGGGCTTTATTGATTAGGCTCATAGATTGTCCGCGCGTCACTTGTTCAACTCGGCCCAGCCGATGAACAAGTCCGATGGGCTTTGACCAAACCTCACAAATCTCCACCTGTTTGGTCTAAGTCCATAACCCTTCCTTTGTGCTCGACACCTTCTGAAACTTGAGCAAACCTGCTCATCCTCTGCATCTTATTGTCTTCTCTTTTCTCTTCTCACTTTTCTCATCTCCACTTTGAGCTAAGCTTGAAGTCTCTTCATGATCTTCTTGAAACCTGCATAAGCTTACACTTATACACCACAACCGCATAAGTAGATTAAACACTTAAATCCACTTAGCCTCATCAATGAAAATAGACATCATCCTTGATGAAAGGTATGTGACAATCCCATTGCCATTCTGAATTTCCATCACCTTCATCTATTGTCTTGAGTTGCGAACCCAGCTGCTACACTCCAAGTGTCAAGCTCAACTCCTCATTGACGTCGTGTTACTTCATATATTGTTACTCCTCGTGAACTTATCAGCAACAAAACCTTGCTGTCAAAATCACGAACCTGTTCAAGTGTTGAACAGAAACTTGAACATCCTACTGCAAGTTGATTTCCTCCTTGGCCTTTCGATTCCACTCATGTGCACTGAGCCTTGAACCAAAATATATGAATTCTCTGCAGCAACCTTCGAACCATATATGCTTCAAACCTGAAACAACCTCTGATTCTCTACTTGTTTAAAATACTCCAGCCTTGAACACGTTTTGTACCGCTGTTACTCAGAACAGGACCCACCATCCAACCATCACTGTTGGAGAGATTTTCGACACAACCTTGGTTCACCCTTCATGTTGTTAACAGAAACTGCTACCACATAATTCTCCTTGAATCAACCGCAAACCTTGAAGTCACTCATGCTTCATATCTCTGAAACAGTCTTTGACTTACCCTTGATGTTCTTGAACAGACTGCACTTGAGCATCACTTTGTACCGCTGCACAAGCAGGCACACCGCCTAACACCACATGATTAGGAAGATTTTCGACACTAATATCTTTGCTCTACCATCTGATCAAACTGTTCTGCAACCAAAGAACCCACTAACAGATTTACACCCCACTGCTAGTTGAATGAACTGAGCCTCATACCATGTAGTCATTGGTACGCATTGGCTCTCCTTCACGAGCTTCCTGGGATATCTTATATAGAATCCCTGATATCCCTGCTTTACTTAGCTGTGAATTCCTTTCCTTAATACCTTCTTGTATTGAGATGTATCCAATACCGAAACTTGTGCATCACCATCAATGACTTGAACACGCCTGTTAGTCATTGAATCCGCCATTAGCCTGATGAGTACCTGGCCACCAATGAGTATCTGGCCATTTGCTAAATGGACTTTCCTGTGGAAACTGTCTCAAACTTCCCCTGTGATGCGACCATATATCCAGAACTACACTTGTTTTGTCCTCTTAAATGCAATCGGCTTTTCCTTGAATTTAGACCTTCGTGAAGCTTCTTTCAGTTCCATGACTTGAGCTTAAGATGAACCTGCTTGTGGAGAACAAGTCTTATCCTTCCTGAGATGGACAAACTGAAAGACAATTCCCTGCAATCCCTGCAATGCCTTTTAACAGTTTCTTACTTTGCTTCATCTCACCATTCTTCATCTTCACTGCTCAATACTTCAGTTTAACTAAGTACATCACCACGACCCTGCATCATACTCGGCTCTGTGTTCTTCTGTATCAACCTCACTGCAGTGTACTCATGATACAAATGTTGATTTACTTGTCTCGCCTACAAGTAACCTTATGTAAGACTCATTTTACAAATCTCCTTATGATGCGCCTTGTACTTGTTAACTGATTCTGACACTCCTGGCCTTGACACATTGAACATATCCACGAGCCTCTTATCATGGATAACCTTTCCTTTCAGCTCTTACTCTCTTGAGCTGACCAAGTTGCTAACCGAAACTTATACCCTTCAGCTGAACCAATCAAGACATCTTCTAAACAGAACACCTATGACTCACTCCACCTGGAATCAGATTATATATCCCTGATGCATCAGTCCTCATATAATCTCAGTGGCTCCACCAGAATCAAATAACCTGTAGAAGTACCATGTCTCTGTAACTTAAGCTTCTGCAACGGTTCGTGGTTCCTTGAATATGTGTCTTTTTGCCATATCTCTCATCACCCAAGATAGTGATGCTCCTGAGATACTCCCTTACAGCTTCTCTCGTGTCAAACTCGAACCCATGATGAGTTTCTCCAGCTGTAACTATACTCGAACCATAACTTGTTCAAGTATGAAGTTCCGACCTGGTCAAGTCTGCAAATTTCTCCTTTTGCCTTTGAGCTTCAATTCTTGTCCGAGAGCTCCACCTTGACTACTGTGGTCGTGACACCAAAACCGGCGTCCTTTAATTTTCCTCTGAGTCTATTCATCTGAAATTGCCGACTCAGACATCCATGACGATTCCTCTAAGGTATAACTCACACACGTTTCTGCTAGTTGTGGTAGCGACTTTCTGCTTCTTGAACAAGTGTTGATGACTGTTGTCTCATACCCTTTATCCTCAGGATTACAACCAGTCGTAACAACCTGTTCAACCTGATTCTGTCTGCGCATTTTCCTCTGCCTTTGATCAGAATCTTCAAGCTAAGTCTAACCTTAAATCGTCTTTTTCCTTAGGTTTCTTCATGTCACTCACACTACCTTACCAAAGCTTCTACATGTTATTACCACAAATAGCCATTTGCTCCAACATACACTTGTGTAGGCTTTTACACACTTTTCCCTTGCTCTAGTTTCTTCTTCGTGGAGGTACAGCCTGTTTTAGTCACACTAACTTGGTGACTCCTCTGACTTTCTTCTACCAGCCAGAAACTTTTCCTCTCATGCACCCACGAGACCGACTTGAACTGACCCAAAAGTAGAATCACCTCTTTTCGTCATATAGTTGCCACACGACAATCAACCTGTGCAGCTGCAAGATCTGTTGATCATCTTTCGCAAAGACAACCTGTATTCCTTGTGATCTCTGAAAAATCATCAGTCCCTGTGAGATTGACGACCTTTGATTCCATCTCCTTAAGCCTAGCTTTGACTTAATATGAGTCTGTCTTCCCTTGAGATATCATCCATCCCAAACGACTCAAATCAATCTCCAACACTCTGATCACGAACACGCCCACCTGTGCAGATGTTCTGCTGCAGCTTGCGCGGGTCTTCCCTTTCTTACAAACAACTGCTGCATCCTTTGCAAGTCTCTATCATGATTTCACAAACCTGAAACTATCACGTGCATTGAGATCTTCCACTGTGAATGTTTTTTCCTCTGTCTCTGACATTGTCTTTGTCTACCACATGCAAACGCCATCTGCTTCTTTCCTTGACGATGCCTATCTTTCAGCATCATCTCTGGTTTGTCACCCTTGAAAATAATGATGAGATCGTGACTACAAATCTACTAATTCTTCTTCTCCAGAATTTCCAATTGATGTCGATGCTAACTTGAAGCTCTTCCGGAACCTGAATCGCACAGCCTCAAACTAGAAGCCCTTTGACTCAGTCCTTATCCAACCTCAACAGCCCGAAGACACCAAACTCCTTATCCTGAGAATTTCTCTGTAACAATCTAAATGAACACCTTATCTTGAACATCTCTCTGAACCGCTATTGTTGCCAACAGAACCCGCCGCTTAGCTCAACCTGCTAAGAAGACTTTCGACGCAAAGAATCCCTGCTCAGCCTCTGCTCAAACAAATCATTACCTCTGCAACCGTGATACTCTGTAGACCCATTTGTTCCACCTCACATGCCTTGAGATGCCAAAACAAACTACTACTGAATCCCATGCAGAAAAACCGAAACAAACATGTTTCCTTCCTGAATCAGTCTCGATATGACCCGTCACCTGTTCAGCCGAACTCCGCCTTGAACACGCAAACTCCGTGTTCTTGCAGACTCATACCAGCAGAAAACTATGTGTTACGCCCAATACATATCTGCTTAGAAAAACCAGACTGCATTCCCTCTGAAAATAGCAGTCTTGTAGTACCTCATTTTCTGAACATCTACCCAACTGTAGACTCTCATAATCACACATAGACGAACCCGCATGAGTCAGTTTCCTTCAACCTTTCTGTAACACCCATCATGCTGATTAAAGAATACCATATGATACTCGACCAGCCATGAAAACACTCATCCCATTCAAGGTTCTAACGCGTCCTTTAGTTCCAAGAATTCCATGAGATACCAAACTGAAATTATAACACCACCTGCGACTGATATACCTTGTAGATTGAACCTGGAAACCCTCACTGAATCTTCTGACAATCCCATACAAAATCAGTGGAAAACCCTTGTGTCCCACCATGCTTTCAGTTCCAATAACTTGCAGAACATGAAGAAATCGGTGACTCCAATGCTTAATGTGACACACGCCTTGTGACTGCAGATCGAAGACAGCTCTGAAACCTCTGTTTCTTGTGCTAGCAGACTGCCACCATCTTATCTTGTGAGTGACCTGAAGTCCTTCTCACATAGTAGCACATTCTTGCACCCTTAGAGAACTTTAGAGAAACTCTGATTTCATAAACTCGAAATCATCTCAACCGATTCAACTGACTTGTGAATCCTCCTCCGTAAACTTGTGCAGCTGCCGCGAAGAACGTCCAACAGTTTTCCTTCTTCTCTTGTAAACCAAAAATCTCTTTCTCCTGATCTTGGCCCCGGTGTATTACTCTGATTAGGGTAAAACCACGTGACCACCAGCTTCATATGTCTCTCCTCCTCGAGACGTGGAATCCGCGAATCAATGAGCATGTGCTCTGATACCACTTGTTACGGAATTTATAGCTCTGATACCACTTGTTACGGAATTTATAGCTCTGATACCACTCGTTGCGGAATTACTTAGGCTTTGATACCATTTATTGAGTATCCTTCTGATATTACTTGTAGAGTCAATCTCGACTCTAACAAGACTTTGTTGGGATTCACTACAGTCCCCTGCTCCCTTTGATCTTTCCCATTGATTCAATCCTTGTTCATGACTCAAGAATTTTTCATCCAGTTTACGGCCACATCACGCTACATCTGGGGTGGATCCAGGATCCACAACATCCACTATGAAGTATCGGAAAACACCTCCGATGTGGTTTACAAGATCATAGACTCTCTCTATTCCTGGGTATGCAAACCCTAGAGAGTATACAAAGATAATACAAGAGATTACATGGCTAAGAGTTAAGCCTATAACAACATATCAACTCTAGCTTACTCTATCTCTCTAAGAGACGCCATGGAAGTCTTCATGGATGCTTGAGGCTCGTGCCTCCCAGAAGCTTGGCTTAGAGATCCCTGTCGTGATCTCTCCTTCTTTGTATTGTCAGCACTTAACCTAATGGGCTTTATTGATTAGGCCCATAGATTGTCCGCGCGTCACTTGTTCAACTCGGCCCAGCCGATGAACAAGTCCGATGGGCTTTGACCAAACCTCACATTAACTGTTGCAAAAAGTTGTTATTACTTTAGAGAGAGAGAGAGAAAGAGAGAAAAGTATATCTAAAGTTGGGTCCGGCGAGCGGCCGGCGCGTGAGCGTTCGTGTCGTCGCCGGATCCCCTTCGGTGACCGTAAAAGTTCTGGTCTTCGCTTCCATCGGGTCTCCTCTCCTCTCCGCCTTGCCCGAGCTCTGGAGTCAGTCCCTTCGTGGCGTTTCTGAACCTTGAGTAATGGCGCGGTTGTGGTGGGGTTTGTCGCGGTGAGGCTTCTCGTCTGTATATTGGTGTTCTGTCTCCGAGAGGCGGAGGCTCCTACAGCTTCGTCGACGTCGGTTCTCGTGTCTGGAAGGTGGAGGCTTCGTTAGATCTGCTGTCGTTGGTTTTGTCACCGGAAGGTAAAGGCTTCTCAGTCTTGCGCTGTTGGTTCTAGTTGGTCCGTATTCGTTGGATCTGTTTTGAGGGCGTCGGCGCCCGTTTCTGTGTTCGCGGTTCTCGGTTCGTGTGTTATTGGGGTCATCGATCTGTTTATTCGGATGAAGCTCTCGTTGAAGACGATGAAGATCTCTGGTGAACGATGATGAAGCTAGAAAGAAAAGTGTTGGTTACGTCGGAGGTTAGCCGGTCTCATGAGCTCCGACGTAAAGAGGTTTGCGGTGGAGTAGTTCCGGCGACGGTTCCAAGAGTTGTCGGTCGAGTTGAGAGGGAAGCGATACGTGTCGTCCTGATGGCCCAGATCTTTACACGTGTCCGGTCTTCTCGACGGTTTGACATGCGGAATTGCCCGGTTTAGTCTGGTTTGGTTTTTTAGACCCATCGGTTTAGTCGTGGTTTGGTCCGTCCTTTTGGTTTATTGAGGTTTCAGTTTGTTGGATTTTTGTTGTATGGGGTGGTTCTTGTACTTGGGTTTGGCCCGTTTTTATTTTTAATATTAAAATTCTTGATGGAAAAAAAAAATAGATGGAACATGAATGATGTGAATAGAGTGAAATAGCAAATGCTAGACATTGTCATAACACCAAAAACAAAATCTTTGACTAGAAAACACAATCGATTTACAACCTAATTTTCACAACTTTTGAATAATATAGTGAAAACAATTTCAACAGAATACATGTATGAGTTGGACTAAGGAGCTATATTTTTCGTTTTTAGTAACATATATACGAGTGTGAAATGAATTAAAAGTTATTTGCTGACCAAAAAATTAATATTTAGAAACGAAAAAATATTTATTTTGAAGTTGCCGAAAACATTAATAATCAAACTTAATAAAACGTGAAAGACAAAAAAAAAAACAGATAAGGAATTTGAGTGGTAGGAAATGTTAGAAGCATTAATGTTTGCTAATTCAAGTCACGTCATGGCATTAACTTCTTTTTCTTATGGGAAATAACGCCAAAATACACAGTGATCTTTTTTGGCTTTTAAATTCTTTTGTCTATAGCACTATTTCGTTAACAACATTTTGATGCTGTTATCATTAGTTTAATACTCCATTAAACAATTACTATTATTAATTCTCTTCATACCAACAGGCAACAACCACAATTATTATATTTTGTTAAAATATTGAGTACCGCGGCTTCTACTCCTTGAGTACCGCGGCTTCTAGTCCAACATCCATCATTTCCCTCTCTAACTTCTTATAGATTTCCTTTTGAGTTTAAAAGTTCCTTTTTTCTTCCTTCTCTTCGTCCTCGTTTCTATCAATGGTGATCAGATACAATCGATGAGAAGTTGCTGTTAATACAGATAGAGAAATGGGGATACGTGTCGTAAACGAAAAGTAGTGAAGGAGCATTAAAGTATAGCCAATGAATGAGCTTTGAGCTGTTTGAGATGCTTCCTCTCTGCTGTATTAGAGAGAGAGAGCAATAACTCTGTTCTCGATTTAACCCACAACTTCACATTCAAGACACAGTGATCCACATGCTGCCATCCTCCTTGTCTACCAATTTCATGCACACCTCTCTCTCTATTTTTAAAAAGAAGAAAAGAAACTATCTTTGTTGTCTATCAAGAAGATGAAGAAACCAGGATTTGTCTTCCTTCTGGCTGTCACAATCCTCTGTGTCTCATTCGTTTCTTCTGGTAACCATTTTTATTTTGTGTGTGTTTACTCTCTTTAGCTCGTTGTTAGAGACCTTCCGTACCAAAATCCAGTTATTACATAATCAATTTTCTGTTGCCTTTGTACTCCATCTCTCTTCATGTTTAAAAATTCAAATAATAACTTTGATAATTATTACGTGGGAAAATGGCAGAAATGAAATTAGGTTTGGAGGATTACAACTATCCAGTGGATCCATCTCCGACAGCAAAACATTCGATCGAACCAGGTCCTATCGAGCATGGAAACCCATCGAATCCTTATATTCCCAAGCCTCGTTCTTCTTCTCCTCCTCCCCAACCTCAAGACGGTGGTTAAAGCCAAATATTATCTGCTTCAGTAACTGTTTGTACTAACTTTCTTGTCTCGTACGCTATGTTAATCAGTTTTCTTATTTGTCATCTAAATGGACTTGTTGATGTTCGATGGGATTTAAAGTGACAAAATTGAAAATATGGGCCTAGTAAGACTCAGTTTTATCATTCATGTTTCATGGCCTTAATTCTGATTGCCATGGTCTTCAAAGAAGTGACGTGAAATAGAAGCATGAGGAGACAGAGCCAAAAGGCGGTGGTTCCAAAGCTCAGCCGCATTACGACACTTAGTTAGGCTCTATCATGTGCCTCCCACGCGAGTGATGTAATCTTCATCGTCAATCATGCTGACTTTTGCTACTTGGAATTGGAAGACCCTAACCAAAGGTCAGAGAAAGATCTCAGAAGCTTACTATCACGAAACACATGCTCTCATATCACAAACAAAACAATGATACTTAGCGTGCGGATTAGTAAACAATCAAATTATTATCAGCTTTAAAGCCTGTTATTATGTTTTTTCATAATGTTTTCATCAATTTGGTTCACAGACAGAACAAAACTTAGTCCCTCAGATTTTCCGACCATGATTTTTTTTTATTTGCTTTTTAAATATCTTGATCCAAGAGTTCACGTTTGCTTTTTATTTATTTTGCTTTGTGATCAATTAGATTCATGTTGTCGCTTTCTGCACGAGTGCAATCATATCAAACAATTGCAATAAAATACTAATAGAAAGGATTGATAATGTAGTTAAAAATTTGAAAAATAAATAAATAAGTAGCACACAAAATCGGGTTTTTTTGCAAAATTGACTCAAAATTAAAAGTCAAACACAAAACTAACATATGTTTTTTTTGGAATTTTCTTTTGGACTATTCACCCCACAAATTCACATTAATCACGAAAATGTCATTAATTTTTTTTCCGAAAATTATCTTTTTACTCTCTCAACCTCATCATCTTCAACTATTTACAAGATTGTCATTGCCATCAATACTCCAACCACCATGAACAACCAATTTGAAACTCTTAATGCACCTCAAATCGATTTACACTCTCTCTTTCTCAATTGTTATGAACTAATTAAAAACAACATCTCTTTCACTTTCTCTCCATACTCAAGCTTTTGATTCTAAATTTTTTATGGTTGATAGAGCCATTCAAGCTTACGATTCTTGGTGGGTTACTTTCGTTTGAGGTTCTATGTGGTTGGAGAAGATTTTTGTGTGCTAAGGAATTCATCTCACTAATTTAAAGTATGAAGTTGAAATTTTTTCCAGATCTGTTCGCCTAGAAGACTTACCCGTCGTCTCAGGTTAGTTTTATAATTGAAAAAAAAACTTAAATATTTAATTTTTCTCAGACGACTTACTTGGAAGTCGTCTAGCCTTAATAAAATATTGATTTTTTTTTTGTTTTTCCAGAGAAGACTTACTTGTAAGTCGTCCAGGAAAAGTCAAATTTCTAACACAATTCGGTCAAATACAAAACTAACCTATTTATCCTAGACGATTTACAAGTAAGTCGTCTCGAGTTTTTTTTTTAACAAACAAAACTGGACGACTTACTTGTAAGTCGTCCCATTTAAAAGTCAATTGTAAAAATGACATGTCCGGACGACTTACTTGTAAGTCGTCTAAGTCTTCCAGACGACTTACTTGAATGTCGTCTGCGTCAATTACAGAAGACTTACTAGTAAGTCGTCTGATAAGTCTTCTACATAGAAGATTTACCAGACGACTTACTGGTAAGTCTTCTACAGAAAACATAGGAGAAGAATTTCAATTTGTAAATTTGACTAACTTGTATTTTTTAGTCTTCTACACTAGTTTTTGAATAACTTGGGTTTTTAAGAGTGTTAAGTAACTTCAAGATATGTAAAACCTAAATTTTCAAAATATGTTTTCTCTCTTAGTTTTACTAAATTTGACTAAGTTTTTCAACACAAACTTGTAAAAAATGTGATATGCTTTGACTAGTTACTATTTTTTGTTTCCATCTCTTAAGTATTATTGTTATAGACACCAATGATGATTGTTGTTATGAGTTGGAAGAATGATTAAAATGCTTCTTAAAATGTTGTATCAATATGAGACCTCCAACATTCTTGTTTATTAAGATGAGAAGAAGGGCATTGGAGTTTATTATTGCATATTGGAGTTTATCATTGATTTGTAAATGTGTAAACACATTGTTAGCATATATATTACATCTTGGGAAACATTATTACTGATTTTACAAAAAATTCACAACTAAAGGAGTACACATGCAAATCACAAAACATACCACAAACAAAACTATTATAGATCATTCATCTACAAAGACAAGCTTGGACTCCACTTGATATGGAAGAAGACTTCGTCAGAAGACTTCCAGGAAGTCCGGACGACTTACAGGAAATCCAGACGACTTACAGGAAGTCGTCTGGAAGACTTCCTGGAAGTCGTCTGGAAGACTAACAGGAAGTCGTCTGGAAGACTAACAGGAAGTCGTCTGGAAGACTAACAGGTAAGTCGTCCCAGAAGACTAACAGGTAAGTCGTCTCAGAAGACTTCCAGATCTGAAAAACCTGCATATCCAGATCTGAAAAACCTGCATATCCAGATCTGAAAAACCTGCACATCCAAAAACGTTCAAATGGCTTATAACAGAGAAAATGAGTGGAAAATTAGATAGATATACTTTTATAGAACACACAACGTACATATCCAAGTGGAAGATGAGAACCATCTGATTAAAAATCTGCAAAAAAAAGATAGATTAGTGAAAAAGACATGAGACAAAACTGAAAAATTCATATAAAGTTTGGTGTTTTCAAGTCTAAGAGATTAGAGTGGGTTTAGAGAGTTTTAGTTTGGGAAAAAAGGTAATAGATCTACAAAAAATATATCTAAAATTAATAGATCTACCTTTAAATAAGTGGAATATGAGAACCATGTGATGAAAAACCTGTAAAAACAAGATAAATTAGTAAGAAAGACATGAAACAAAAACAATAAATTGATATAAAGCTTGGTGTTTATAAGTTCAAAGAGATTAGAGAGAGGTTGGAGAGTTTTAGAATGATGAACATTACATTTTTGTTGCAGCCATTTGAGAGGAGTAGAGAGAATGTGTAAATTTTTCTTTATATAAGGAGACAAAAAAATCCAATTAGGTTAAATATTTTCGATTCAGAAGACTTTCAAGTAAGTCTTCTGAATAGAAGACTTCCTAGACGACTTACTTGTAAATCGTCCAGAAGACTTCAATATTTTTAGCGGGAAACTAAAATATTTTTAGCAGGAAACTAAAATATTTTTAGGCGGGAATATTTGGACGACTTTCAAGTATGTCGTCTGGACGACTTACTGGTAAGTCGTCTACCATAAATATATTCACCAACGACTTACTAGTAAGTCGTTCAGACCCTAAATATAACCCCTAAACTAAATTGACTAAATTAACTAACAAAACACGTTATAAAATCAAATTAAACTAAAATAGTGTTTGCTATACACAGAAATAAACACACTTAGGTAAATTTTAAATTTTTCAAAAAACATTTATACTTTCCAAAATCTAACCCTAAGAACACATACAATACTACAACATATTTGGCAAAACCTAAACCAAAGAATATCATGACTCACTACTTTCACTCATCTATATTGAAAATAATTCACTTTTGTTATATCTTAATTTATATGACTTAAAACATATGTTAATTACATGATTTCAATTTTTCACTTATCAAAATATTTTTTACAAAAATTTTAAATTATTTTTAAGAACTATACCAGACGACTTTCAAGTAAGTCGTCTGGACGACTTACGTCCTCTGGACGACTTATGTCGTCTGGACGACTTACTGGAAAGTCTTCTGGACAGAAGATTTGCGGGGATTAGAAACATAAAAAAAATTCTGTTTTTTGTTTGTTCAAAAAGGACTGGTTGTAATTTCAATAGCCTTTTAGGTTACTTTTGCATTTGATTCAAGTTTGGGTTTAAAATTGCTTTTGAAATCAAGTTGTGAGTCATAGTTGACAATTCTCCGCACAAAATCTATAGTATGGGTACATGTTTTTGTGTGTATTCACAATTTCATATATACATATTTTTTTGTTAACAAACTCTAATAAGCCTCAAGAGCAGAACCATATCTAAGCGCTTCTTTAGCTTCAGCTTCCATATCTAGCTTAAAGAGACAAACAGCTTGTAAGTAAAGAGCAATTGGCCATTCGGGTGAAGCTACTTGAGCTTGCATCGCCTCGCTTAGAGCCTTGCTGAACATTTCACTCATAAGGTAACACAGGCACCTTTTAGCCGATACTAATGGTAAAACCGTAGGAGCTCCACTCATGAGCTACAGAAGAATGAATGGTTCTTTTCATGGTGTGTTTATGTTTCTTGATTATTCCATGTTTAATTTATATGATTTTGTCTTTACCTCTGTGTAGAATTCAATAGCGGTATCAAAATCTTTAGCACGAAACGCTGCATCTCCATGCTTCTTGTAATCCATATTCTCTTGCATTTCCCCCGTCCACATCTGGAATGGAAACTCGTATGCATATGTACATAATATATTAGCAGCAACATCCACTCTCAAATTTCTAGTAATGATTATTTCTTAAGATACAAAAATATGAACACACCTCGTTTGCGGCCGCATCTTCTTCTCCATACCCTAGTTTCTCGAGTAGTTCGTGTATGGTACTTAGATCTACTCTCAAACACGCATCTCTAAAAGGAGCCAACTTAAGTATCTCTGTTGCAGGTTTAGTACTCTTTTCAGGCAGATTGTTTGACGAAGACTGCCAGTTAATATGTTTTTATTTAGTCACACAAATAAAGTATGTATAAAAGGGAATAATAGGAAGAGAGTGAGACTTACATGCATGAGTCTTTTGACATTGCTTGGCCATAACTCAGCTCGTTTCTGAAGTCTAGAAAGAGTCGCCATAAGGAACGTCATACTTGGCCTCTCTTCCGGTTCTGTTTTCAAACATCGAGAGACTATGTGCATTAGTTCAGTCCTGTCTTCATCAGATAACTGACCATCCAGAGCTGAATCCATTAGCACCAAATAGTTTTTGCCTTGGAACAAATCAAGCGCCTGCACAAACATCAACATTTTTATAGATATAGATTAAATATAATTAAATTCAGTCCAAAATGCAAAACTAATATGCTATTTTGGTTTACATGGTTTGGAGGAATATTTCTACCGCTCATAAGATCCAATAACAAGGTCCCAAAGCTATATGTGACACTCTCAGGTATCAAAGTACCTGAAAAACAAGTTTCTATGAGAATTTATTTAGAGCTATTTTCTTATGGACACATACATCAAAAGGTTATGGACCTAGGTGCAAATATTCAGGATGAGCAAATGCTAAGTTGGTACTATGATTCTTCCATTTGTGGCTACTCGTCATGAGACCAAAGCAAGAAAGTTTAGGATTGCCTACCTGTTGTCATCAAGCAATTCTTGATTTAAATAAAAAAGGTTTTTTTTCTCAGATGAAGAAAAACCATGAAAAAGGAGACCTTATCAAACAATATCCTGTAGGGATTAAGATCATGGTATAAGCTTATTCCTTTGTCATTACAATACTCCAATGCTTTTGCGGTATGAAGGGCAACTTTTAACCTCGTTTCCCATTTCATTGGTCTTTTCTCCCCTGAAACACTCGTTTACAATCTTCTTATGCAAACATCATCATCCACCAATTAAAAAAGGAGAGAGAGAGAGAGAGAGACGCGAACGAGAGAGAGATGTGACAGGTGGATGAGGAGGAGACGATGACCGAGAAAAGAGTGGCAGATTTGAGAGAGAGAGGTAGAGAGCCCGAACGCGCAAGAGACGACGATGGGAGAGATGAGAGAGAGAGAGAGATAGAGAAAGAGAGAGAAGAGAGAGAGAGAGAGAGGAGGAGGAGAGGAGAGAGAGAGCGAGATGAGTGAGAGAGAGAGTATGAGAAGAGAGAGAGAGAGAGAGAGAGGAGATGGAGAGAGAGAGGAGAGAGGAACGAGAGCTGGGAGAGGAGTGGAGAAGACGAGAGACGAGAGAGAGAGAGAGAGAGAGAGATTGTACAGTGAAAGAGATGCTTTGATAAAGTTCCATTAGGCATGTACTCAGCAACAAGAAGTCTCTCGTTGTGATCAGAACAACAACCGATCAGATTAGCCATATGCTCACTCCTCAACCTCCCAACGGCTTCTGCTTCTTTCTGATATTCCACCACCACACATATGTCACAACTTTGAAGCACGAGCTTCATATCAAGAATCAAGAATGAAGAAAAGACAAACGATGAATTCGAAAGGATCAGGCCATGAAAGTCTCTGCAACCATTTGACGGCAATCAGACGACCATCGCCGAGTTTTCCCTTGTAGACGATGTTTGGTACCCAATCGTTGTGCTCTGACACGATGTTTCCGACCGAGAAACCGTCGGTGGCGACTCTCAGCTGCTCCAAGCTGAACTCTCGGAAAGTCAGCGGATAGTGTCCGTCGTCTTCCTCGTCATCGTCTAGATTATCGATGACCGTATATGTAACCGACGGTGCAGCTTTTCGTCGCCAAGACTTGAAGCAAATGCATCCCATCGCAGCCGGCCAAACCTTTGTTTCCTCCACAAGTTATCGGCTGAGAGACTTCCCGCCCCCAGAGTAATCTTTTTTTTTTCATATATATATATATATATACATATATAATCCACAATTACTTATATAATATAATCATAAATTTTAATAAATAATATTATATATTTGTTTTAGTAATGGGGATTTTTTCAAACAGATAATGTAATATCACAAAAACATATGTGTTGATTACTTGTGTCATTTGGTCATGAATCATGCTTTCCTAACTGTATATTAAACGGATTGATATAAGGGCTTATTTGCGAGATGACTAAAACTGGAGAGTTTATTAAGTGCAGGTTCATGATTTTGACAGTATTAAGTAACTAACAATTTGGTCTCAGTTTATCCGGTTCTAACCCTTGGTCGTACAGTTAGTAGGTTAATGAAATTATTAAAGTCCACGTCTCCCACCGTTAAATAAGGCCAGGAATTACCGCTTACTGTACAAAAAGGAGGGTGAAGAAATCGTCCACGTCACACACCTCTTTACCGCATATGATCAGTAAACATGTGGCCGATAGTAAAACAACGTCAGAGAGATAAATGGTGTAGTCATCTCTTTTATTACAGTTTGTCCACATAGTAAAAGCAGAGAAAAAAACAGTGAAGAAGGTGAATGGAGATCCAAAGTTAATACTCAGAAGAATCGATCACGTAAGTTGCTTTAATCTGAATTTAATACATGTAAAATACAGAATCAGTACATTTATTACATAGTGAAAGATGTACGATTTATATAGAATGGTCTAAATATTATAGATCTCAAATAGTATTCTGTTTTCTGTTTTGATTCTTGCAGATGACTGACCAAGATAAAGTGAGGATTGTACATGGGACGTGGGTCCGTGATGCAGATAGTAGGTGGATATTTGAACCCGATATAGTGTGTCCAGTTGAACATTATGTCCGCCTACATTCCGACATGACCATCACGGAGTTACTAGATTTAGTGAAGGAGCGACTCGCTATAACATCAAAAGATGTATCTGTAAAACTCTCTTATCAATACCCTGAGTGGGTTGCGATGGGTGATAAGGAGCTGGATATGCCTCAGTACATAACCGACGATCCAGAGGTCGGGGTCTTCGTCCGGATGAGACGAGCCATAGAAGAAGTTGATCTTTACGTATCCATTGTCCGATTTGCCATTGGATGGAAAGAAGTTCCTCCACGACAACATATCCATGCTAATGACGGTGGAAACAGGGAGGATGGAGCTGACAACTGCATGGAAGAGGAAGAATGGCATAATTTTGCGATGTCGGAAACGCCATTGACTTTTCCCCCAACTCAGAAGAACGGTGGAGGGAAAGACCAGGTTGTTCCTGATATAGTCAACCATGTACCTTCAAATAGTACGCGCCCTCGATTGACTATTCTACGTGGAATGCGTGGAATAGAAATAAGGGAGCCTGGCGATACTATTCGGCTTGCAGGTCAGGAAACCGCAACCAATGAAAAAGGGAAAAACAAACGCCCAGCTGAGGAAGATAGTGATATGGATTCTGACTCCGATGATGAAATGATCGTCCCTGAATTGCGGTCAATGGTGCAAGAAAAAGGAAATATATCTAGGCCGGTCGCAAGACGGTTAATATTCGGGATACCGGGCATTCCAGACACGCCAGATGGAGATGGCAATTCAAGTTCAAGTTCAGGTAGCACAGAGCACTTACCAATAGATGAATGTCAACACTGGGGGAAATTTGACGAAGCACTCCATCAGATGCTAAACGACCCGTGTACTCCACCTCTATTTGGAAAGGATGCCCCACCGGTGTTCAATGATCGCCGTGGAACAGGTAAATAAACTATGTACTAAATGTAGAATAGTAGAGATCGTAAGATGGTATAGTATAATAGTCATATAGTCTGCGTATCCTACGAATATAGTATGCGGATCTTGTATAATTTTTAACACAATACTTATAATATTTCAGGTGTGGACGCTGCCCTTGAAGACATACAGTACGAGGGGGATGAAATATACGTGGGCCGCATCTTCAAATCCAAAACCGACTGCAAAATCAAACTAGCCATTCATGCCATGAATAGGAAGTTCCATTTCAGGACACCACGGTCCACTCCCTCAATGCTACTTGCCCAGTGTGTGGGTAATGGGTGCCCATGGCGTGTTTATGCTGTTTTGGTGGATGCTAGTGGGAATTTCCAGGTGCGGCAAGCAAACTTACTTCACTCGTGCACAGTGGATGAGCGCCGCAATTACCACAAGCTTGCAACCACTCAGGTTATAGGAGAGATACTGCAATCAAAGTTTGTTGGGATTAAGCGGGGACCCACAGCAGCAGCGATTAGAAAAATACTTCTTGATGAGTTTCATGTCAATGTCTCCTACTGGAAAGCTTGGAGAGCTAGGGAACTTGCAATGGACCATGCAATGGGGACTATGGTTGGAAGCTACTCTCTCATTCCCCCATATTTGGCACTTCTTGAGTCTTCAAATGAAGGCACGACCTGCTTCTTGGAGAGTACTGATGCTGAAGACGGAGGAACAAGATTTAAGTATTGCTTTGTCGCATATGGAGCGTCAATCTCAGGGTATGCGGCTATGCGCAAAGTGGTTGTTGTTGATGGCACTTCACTAAAAGGAAAGTTTGGTGGATGTCTACTTTCTGCTTCTGCACAAGACGGAAATTTTCAAGTATTTCCACTTGCCTTCGCAATTGTTGATAGTGAAAACGACAATGCTTGGGAATGGTTTTTCCACAAGTTACAGACCTTTGTTCTGGATACTGAGGAATTGGTTTTCATATCAGATCGACATGCCAGCATCCACACTGGACTACGTAAGGTAAAAAATGGTTCTATGCTATTTTACACATATAAATTCTATGGTGACTAATAGTATACTATTTGAGTAATTACCAAAATTAAAAACATACTGACTTTTGTTATATACTATATAACCGTAGGTGTACCATCACGCTCATCACGTAGCATGTGTAGTTCACCTTTGGCGCAATATAAAGGCAATTTTTAAGGGAACCAGGCTCGCAAATCTTATGTCCGCAGCTGCAAGGGCATTCACATTGACCGAGTTTAATAAAAAGTTTATTGAGATTCAGAAAATCAGCCCTGCATGCGCTGCATATTTGGTGGACTTAGGTAATAAATATTCCAAGTTAATTTTATACAACATACTATTTTATAGTGAATACTATTTTATATAGTATCGGCTGTTTCTATTCTACCTGTGATGTAGGATTCGATAAATGGACTAGAGCTCATTTCAAAGGAAAGCGGTACAACATCATGGAGTCAAACATAGCCGAATCATGGAATGGTGTGATTAAGGAAGCAAGAGAATATCCACTTATCACAATGTTTGAGTACATACGCACAACCGTTATGGGATGGCTAGCATTTCGTAGAGCACAAGCTAACAGAGAACAAGGAACACTCACACCCAATGTGCGGAAACTAGTGGAGGAGAACTATGAATTGTCAACCGGGTTGGCAGTGCGTGATATTGCGGATCTAGAGTTTCAAGTACAGGATAACACCGGAGAGTGCTTCACCGTAAAAATTGGACCTGGCAGTTGCAGTTGCATGGAGTACGACGAGATCGGCATACCTTGTATTCATGCTCTAGCTGCGGCAACAAGGATTGGCTTCCCTACCGATGCGTTGGTCGCGCCGGCTTACTATGTCCCTACTTGGAGGGCTGGATTTACTGGAAAAATATATCCGGTCCCATCAGTTGGTGGGTTAGAAATCGGAACCGGGACTCATAATGACCTACTCCCACCCCCCGTTCGCCGCCCACCTGGCCGTCCTCGGAAAGTCCGCATACTGTCCCGCGGGGAGTACAAGGTACATAGTTTACATTCACTCTTATGTAGTATAGAATATGTTAATATACAATAAATAACGAAGATATAAAATTAACTTGATGGATATGACTTTTGTTTCAACATTTAATATTGTTCAAAACCATATATAATATTAGCAAAAGTATAATTGTAACCATATAAATGTTAGTTGATTGTATGTTAAATAGAACTATAGTTACACATGGAATGGACGTCTATATTGTACCATCGAGAATGGAGTAGTGTAGACATGGAATAGTCTATGTTTACATGGAGTGTACTATTAATAGTGATAATGACTACAATTTTTCTCCTGATTGTAGAAAGCAGGAAACTCATCCTCCAGGAAATGCAAACGTTGTGGCCGTTCAGGACACAACAAGGCTTCATGCCGTAACCCTATATAAAAAGATATAGCTATGGAGAAGGCATCTGAAGGCAGTTCGAAGCTTCATTTTGGGAACTGGGTGAGTAATCGGCAGCCGTGGTCGTGCAAGGACTGGGCATATACATAAATGTGAAGGGGACTTAAGCGCTTTTAACTAAATACACGAATATATGCAGATATGACATATATCGTTGTATTTAGTATGTAAAATGATGCTATATAAACCCCTTGTAAGCACAATAATGTGCAAGTTGTACGGAACACCCAAAGACCTTCTATTTTGTGTAATTATAATGATGCCGTTCTCCATTACATGTTTCAATCTGCTCCCATTATTACATGATGTAGTATAGATCGCCTGTATGTCCAGATATAAACAGTAGAGATACGTCAGCACACAGATGTATTGTTCAGTTCATTGGGTTTAACGTGTACTAACAGGTTAAACTGAACCCCAAAATAAAGATAAACATATGAACGTGACAAACATGGGCACTAATAATCCAGTGTACTATACTATGTTAGATATGTAGAATAGACTGACAGAGAGACTCATGTGAAACTAAACCCAAGTATGAAACTATACCCAAACCCAGGAAATGTCACTATGAAACTTAACCCAAGTATAACACTATACCCAACTCCCGGATATGTGAACCCAAATACTAGATATAAACAGTAGAGACTAATATAACAGATAAGGGGACTCATATGCAAGCATACTATACTATATTTGATAAGTAGAATAGCCTGACAGATAGACTCATGCGAGAATAAACCCAAGTATAATATCATACCCAAACCCAGGAAATGTCAACCCACATCGTAGATATGAACAGTACCCCTTGTTGTAAATTATGGAAACTAGGTAAAGATATGAAATAAATATAAACATATGAACCATGTGAAACATACCCAAACTCATGAAATGTCACTATGAAACTTAATCCAAGTATAACACTATACCCAACTCCCGGATATGTCAATCCAAATACTAGATATAAACAGTAGAGACTCATATGACAGACATTGGGACTCATATACAAGTGTACTATACTATATGTGATAAATAGAATAGTCTGACAGAGAGACTCATGTGAAACTAAACCCAAGTATAATACTATACCCAAACCCAGGAAATGTCAACCCACATCATAGATATGAACAGTACCCTTGTTGTAAATTATGAAACTAAACCCAAGTATAACACTATACCCAACCCCGGGATATGTCAACCCAAATCCTAGATATAAACAGTACAGCTACGTCAAAACACGGATTTACTGATCAGTTCATTGTGTATTAACCGTGTCATAACAGGTACAAGTCAACCCCAATAATATAGATAAATATATGAACCATGACAAACATGGGCACTCATACGCAAGTGTACTATACTATGTTAGATATGTAGAATAGTCTGACAGATAGACTAATGTGAAACTAAACCCAAGTATAACACTATACCCAACCCCGAGATATGTGAACCCAAATCCTAGATATAAATAGTAGAGACTAATATGACAGACATGGGGACTCAAGGGAAAGTAAATCCAAATATAATACTATACCCAAACCCAGGAACTGTCAACCCACATCCTATATATGAACAGTACCCCTTGTTGTAAATTATGGAAACTAGTATGTTGAACGGTACCCCTTGGTGAACGTGACAAACATGGGCACTCATAGACAACTGTACTATACTATATTAGATATGTAGAATAGTCTGACAGAGATACTCATGCGAGAATAAACCCAAGTATAAAACTATACCCAAACCCAGGAAATGTCAACCCACATCGTAGATATGAACAGTACCCCTTGTTGTAAATTATGGAAACTAGGTAAAGATATGAAATAAATATAAACATATGAACCATGTGAAACATACCCAAACCCAGGAAATGTCACTATGAAACTTAACCCAAGTATAACACTATACCCAACCCCGAGATATGTGAACCCAAATCCTAGATATAAACAGTAGAGACTAATATAACAGACATGGGGACTCAAGGGAAAGTAAATCCAAATATAATACTATACCCAAACCCAGGAACTGGCAACCCACATCCTATATATGAACAGTACCCCTTGTTGTAAATTATGGAAACTAGTATGTTGAACGGTACCCCTTGGTGAACGTGACAAACATGGGCACTCATAGGCAACTGTACTATACTATATTAGATATGTAGAATAGTCTGACAGAGATACTCATGCGAGAATAAACACAAGTATAAAACTATACCCAAACCCAGGAAATGTCAACCCACATCATAGATATGAACAGTACCCCTTGTTGTAAATTATGGAAACTAGGTAAAGATATGAAATAAATATAAACATATGAACCATGTGAAACATACCCAAACCCAGGAAATGTCACTAGGAAACTTAACCCAAGTATAACACTATACCCAACTCCCGGATATGTCAACCCAAATACTAGATATAAATAGTAGAGACTCATATGACAGACATGGGGACTCATATGCAAGTGTACTATACTATATTTGATAAATAGAATAGCCTGACAGAGAGACTCATGTGAAACTAAACCCAATTATAATACTATACCCAAACCCAGGAAATGTCAACCCACATCATATATATGAACAGTACCCTTGTTGTAAATTATGGAAACTAGGTAAACAGTTGTTGTAAAGATAAACATATGAACCATGTCAAACATGCAGACTCATATGCAAGTGTACAATACTATATTCGTCAGGTCGAATATTCAAACATGAAGACCCATATGAAACTAAACCCAAGTATAACACTATACCCAATCCCGGGATATGTCAACCCAAATCCTAGATATAAACAGTACAGCTACGTCAAAACACGGATTTAGTGATTTGTTAATTGTGTATTAACCGTGTCATAACAGGTACAAATCAAACCCAATAATATAGATAAATATATGAACCATGACAAACATGGGCACTCATAAGCACGTATACTATACTATGTTAGATATGTAGAATAGTCTGGCAGATAGACTAATGTGAAACTAACCCCAAGTATAACACTATACCCAACCCCGAGATATGTGAACCCAAATCTTAGAAATAAACAGTAGAGACTAATAAGACAGACATGGGGACTCAAGGGAAAGTAAATCGAAGTATAATACTATACCCAAACCCAGGAACTGTCAACCCACATCCTATATATGAACAGTACCCCTTGTTGTAAATTATGGAAACATATGAAAGACCCATATGAAATTAAACCCAAGTATAACACTATACCCAACCCCGCGATATGTGAACCCAAATCCTAGATATAAACAGTAGAGACTAATATGACAGACATGGGGACTCATAGGAAAGTGTACTATACTATATTTGTTAAATAGAATAATCAGACAGTGAGACTCATGTGAAACTAAACTCAAGTATAATACTATACCCAAACCCAGGAAATGTCAACACACATCTTAGATATAAGCAGTACACGTTATTGTAAATTATGGAAAGTAGGTATGTTGATGTGACGGAAATAGCAATGTACTGTCAGTATACAAACAAATGAAATAGAAATGTGGTCCGTGAAACCATTCTACTTGTACACTATACTACATTCGGCAGGTGAACCAATATATACCATGTTAACTGTCCCATCTGGAAATTGCAACATTTCTATATTGCTAATTAATGATACAATACTATGATATGTAGAAGATGACTATGATAATTGGATACGAATAAAAAAGCTTGAAGTACGCTATTGCAGTTTTACATAGAAATATTTAGTCCACAAAGGTAGGTAAAACCATCCATACAAACTCACACATCATCCTAACGAAAACATCGAAATTGTAGT
The DNA here is from genome assembly GCA_018703725.1 of Brassica juncea. Classification (NCBI taxonomy): domain Eukaryota; kingdom Viridiplantae; phylum Streptophyta; class Magnoliopsida; order Brassicales; family Brassicaceae; genus Brassica; species Brassica juncea. The sequence continues at coordinate 49,736,344 of CM031939.1, forward strand.
TTGAAAGCAAAAGCAAAGGAATAAACAACAAAGATGCCACGCCCCTAACTAATAGCCAACGCTGCGATTGCATAATTCTCTGCAGCATGGCGTACTTCTTCTTCAGTGACTGATAGTGACATCAGAGGCTGCCCAGCAGCCGCGTGTTCAAGCAGTATAATTGCAGCAACACCAGAATACCCTATAAGAAGAGAATCCAACTTAGTCGTGAAAAACATATGACGTTGTAATTGAAAGGAAAGGGATGTATATATAATACCTGGGTGTTCAATGAGCATAGGGACTTCAATGCGAGATATGGGGAGCGGGAGAAACCTGAGATCCCGAGGTGAAGTGGTAATACAGTGTTTCTGGATCAGGTAAGGCAGCATGTTGGAAATTGGAGTGAGGACGCCGACGACATCAAATTCGGAAGGACATGCCTGGTTGAAGTCAACTACATAAATGGCCGACATATTCAGATCTAGTATGACACCAACCCAGTGGGATTTTTTAATAAGAACAGGACTGTAGACGAAATCCACTTGCTTAAACCACTGCGGACGGTGCAGAAACTGGTCCTTCAAATTAGAAGAGAAAGTAAACGTTGCCTTGTCATTGCTGGCCTCAAACCCGGAGTAATGATGGAGCAGCTCCACAAAGAAAGATGGTGGGAGAAAATCAAATCTAGCTGCTGGAAGTCTGTCCCTGCGGATACGGATGCACTGGACTACACGATCCAAAGCCTAAAGAGAACATAACTTAATAAAACGTTTGTGGATATAAAGAAGGCACTAAGGAGAAATAGACAACTATATGTACCTGATGAGAACACACCCCAGTGCAGTGGAAGAGATCTTGTAAAGGAGAAATTGAACTCCCTGGACTGTTACCATTACAAATAGTACAACACAAATAAACAATCTAAAAAGAATATACAGTAAAATAGTATAGAACGAGAAATAGAATAGAAATTATATAAGATAGAATATTTTATTTATAAAACTTACTTTGCCAAAGCCAAACGCTTCAAGAATGCCTCTCTGTTAGAAGCCGAAGGAGGTGCGAAAGCATTAAAGCCACCTATGAACACGGGCAAATCCCTCGAACTAAGTGTGGATGTCGGAGCCGGATTCGGTTGAGATGATTCTACACCAGCCTTTTTAGACCTCTTCGGCGCTGGTGCATTGGACTCCTTTGCTTTGGGAGGTTTCTTGGTTGCCGGCTTCCGGACTGTCGGGACTGGAGGAGTAAATTTCTGCGTTTTCTTTTGCGTGCGTTTGCTATGACGTCTTTCAACATCTCCTCCTGCATCGGCTGTGGTAGAAACCCCAGCAGCTGCCTATTATAAGCGTACAAAAGTCAATAATAGTTTATTATAAATTCAAAGGTAAAAGTTGAGTGGAAGGAGAAGTACATCTGATTCAGCTGGACGTTTCTTGCTTCCACCACCAACCGCAGCTTCCTTCTCAACTACCCCACCCGACTGATCCTCAACCCGAGCAGCAGAATGTGGTTGCCCGACAACAGAAACCTTATCCTAAAAAAAAACCAGAATTTAAGGCCCAACAGAGAATGGCAAGGTAGTGGATAAGAGGAAAGATGACATACTTGCACTTTCCTTCCAACAGACTGACTACTCTCACTTGACCCTGACGTTTTCTTATCGGGGGTAGTTGAGGATTTAACAATATCCTGCGTGCAGTAGATAAGATAACAAAGAAGAACTGTCAGCTATTTATAATCAACTATACTATATAACAACAACATAGTATTCCAATAATTGCCAAATAGAATAACCGAAAACGATTTTTAGAAATACAAAGGATTAACATTTCATATATGTAAATTCAATTATAGTAAGTAATATCAAGTACGAGAATTGAGGATTGGCTGGAAAATACGTACCTCAGCATTCAATGGAACAGACTGGGTAGTCCCACTAGGTGGTGGACATACTTTACCGGGTTGAGATGCGGTTGGAGGAAGATCCTGCGTGCCCTACATATCACAACATAACATAAGTTCAAGGAATTGTGCGCGGCTCTTATATATAGGTTACAAATAGTATACTATATTCAACAAAATAGAGTAGTTAAAAATAATAACAAAGTAGTATGGAATATAAAATTCATACATTCTTTACGATATCAACTAAAATATAACTAAGCATATTATTAGTACTTACTTTAAGGATCCCAGACTCGGTTAGTATCTGCGTCACAACAGTAGAGACGTCAGGGATTGAGCTAGATTCAGGAACTTCAGTCGGAAGGGCCTACCAATCGGACATTTAAAATTATTAGGTGGAGTAAATGGTTCAAGAAGTTCGATTTAGTAAGTTGTCACCAAGTGTGGTAAAATATTTTTTCCAAAATGCCAAATCAATATGAAGTACCTGCTCTTTTCCAGACAGAGACGCCGTGGGGTGAGATTCAGTAGGGGAAGCCACGCCTTGATCTCCGCCTGTTGGAGATTAGACAGGGGGAGGATCAGGGGAAGTCACCAGTGGAGGCTGTCGGTCCACCGCCGTAGATCCACCCTGGCCAGTTGCGGAGTCGACATTCATTGCCTCCGTTTTATCCTATTTAATAATGAAACAGAGAAGGAGGATTTAAAGAAATTTCATGCCCATTTATTTAGCTAGAGTTCACTATATATTTATGTAAGTAAATATACAAAGTTTAATATCTTACAGTGGACTCCGTTCGGGGAACTTCTGCTCCTGTCACCTCATCACAGCTGACTCCTGCAGAATGTACTGCAGCTGCCTCTCCGTCGGAGGGTATGGGAAGGTTTGCTTCGGCAGACGCAGATACATCAGGAGCAGAGGTGGAGGCTTGACCAACTGGGGCAGAATACATTCTCTAGCATAGACATAGAATAGAATGTGAAAAAATGGAATATCCGATGAAGTGGAATAGAACACGAAGTTTCTATATTGCAGTTACTAAATTGGAAGCTGTGAATGTGAACTCGAAAACTAACCGTAGTGTGTGGTGGGGGAACGAATGCTGGGGGAAGTTCATCGTCACCACCTTCGTACGGAGAGTCATGTCGATATGGACTTCCTCCACCTCGGTATGGTTCATCATCAAAGAAACCACCCCCCTTAATTAAAGTCTTCATTTTCTCAAACTCTACTCCCACCTTTGTTTCCAAATCATGAACAGAGGTTTTTATAGCTTGAAGGTCGGTACGGAGTGTTCCAACTTCAGTGTGGAAATGGCCCTTCAAACTTAACATGTAACCTTCGAACATGGGGAGGACCTTCTCTTCATATGCATCTGCGGCACGCCTCAGCAACGTTGGCACGTCGAGTGGAATGTTCTCGTCTGGTTGGGGATCAAAAGACGGAGGTCTCCGGGATTGGTCCATCCTCTCTCTTGACTTCATATTGCTGTCACCACCCCCACCCATATCCTTTTCCTTATCCACTGCCGAGGAAACATTTTCACCACTCGATTGGGGAGATGAGGCAGGACCCTTATTTGCCTTAACATCGTCAGCTCTAACGCCACCAGACCAGATATTGTGTTCAAAGGGGTAGTCATCCTCTATCAGGGAGACGAGGTTGTCAACAGAAGCATCATCCTGGTCTCCCAACCCACGACTGAGAAGTTCTCCGTCTGCGTCGTCACATACGTAATACCTCACATCTGCCTGCAGACACATAAAATAGAAATAAATTATTTGGAATATACAACAGTATTGATAGAATAGCTTAATACTATTTAGAATAATGTATTAATAAATTCTGCATATTAGGATAGTATAGTAGTATTTGTATAGAACTATCGGATAGAATAGTAGATATCTATAAATAGAATAGCGTAATGCTAACTCCTGACTATTTACCTGGCCTAGTTGATCTACTCCCTTGGTCGAGACTGGGTTCACTGCGAGCTTTCGGTCTACCAGCAGACTGATGATATCCGATGTAGATAGTGAAGAATCTGCTAGGGGATCACCACCACCCGCCTTAACTATAATCGATGGACACGCAGTGATGGCTACCAAAACCATTGCGTGTGTAAAGCCTTGAAGAGCCATGGTTTCCTGAATGTAATGCTCAGGGGTTCTCGCTTTCGCACTTCTAACCGTGAGCAGGAACGACTCTCTACCCCAGGGGTACTTTACAAACTCGTCAATATTACCCAACCGGTTCACCACCTCCGGTCTGATATTAGTTGTCCCACAAGTTGGACATAAAATCCCTTCCACCAATACCAACAGTGCTAGTCGCAATCGGGTCAAGGGATCTTTGTAGCGTTTACCCTTCACAAGTCGATCCATAATCCAAGAAACTGTGGGCTTCTCCTCACCACGAAACAACTCATCCCAAATGGAAGTCGAACTCGAAGATTTCCCTTTGCCTGTTACCTTCCCTCTCCCAATACCTCTTGCATTTGACGCACTGTCCAGACCACCACTTTGGCCACAATTTAGACCAGTAACAAACGCGAAATCTTGAATGGCATAACGGATTGGCTTCCCCACGAACAGCCACCATAGTTCGAACTCTTTCTGAGTCACCAACTGACGCGAGAGAAGGTAATGGAGGAACATAACAGAGAAGGTATGTCCTCCCATCTTCAAAATTCGTCCGAACTGGGATTCGTTCAACATCTCCAGCTGATCATCCTCCAACGCAGGTTTGAGAATATCAATCCATCTCAGGTGGAAATAGCTGTTTACCCGCTTACGCCCGTATGGCTCATATCCAGACTCGAACAATCTACTTGGAAGGCCTAAATCCTCCATAATGTACCTGTAGAAGAAAAATCATTACAAATAGTTAGACGTTTCCGTGGTATAGTACAAAGATAACATGGTAGACTACATTAATCTCAAATATCAATACAAGTATATCTGTATACATGGTATAGTACAATATTACATATAGTCGGACTATTTAAGATCACATACACCCAAGTAGAATAGATTACAAATACAATTTGATCTACGCAGGGATAAATGCACATAAATTATAAATCCATCAATATAAAATAGAACATATAATCACATAGTAGACGAAAATGGGTGCTAATGAGAAGGACATGAATAATTTTTAAAATGACTCTTCGTTGAGATCATCAAATCTAAAATTGATTAAATTGAAACTACTAACATTGATCGTCCAATATAATCTATTTAGGAATCAGGACTAGTAACCATCCGACTGAATGCAATGAAATAGTCATCCACGATTGTAGTCGACTGAATGAATAGAATAGAAAACCATGTGTTCTATATCTGAATACATGCAAGTTAATTGTTTTAGACTCAAGTAGACGGTGGTAAAAATAGAATAGTGTAAGCATGAGATTTAACTGAAACAACGAAGACAAAATCATGTTACATAGATCTGTAAAAGTTAATGTTAATCAAGCAAAGGTTTGAATAACCATAGAAGGAAAAATGTATAAGACTAACCAAACCCATTTACAGGACCACATAATTGGGTCCCCCTCAGGCAATTTACAGACATGACCACCATCGCAAATAAGCCGTAATGGTTGAAAGAAATGACAAGGCAACCCATATCCCGAATTCCAAACCATATCCCGGATTTCTCACCCCAAAGAACGATAGAAGCCAGTAATAAAGAATCGAACTTACTTCTGACGCAGGCGCCGGCGCCGTTCTCTCAGATTCGTATCGGGAATCTACCACAATCCGACAGGCGAGACGATAGCTTTGATGTTTTCTTCGATTTTGATAACAGCCGGAGTGATTGTCGTAGAAAGTTACCGGAATCAAGAAGGGGGATGAAGAACAATTGTGAAGAAGAAGATACTGTTCACCGAAAAAGGTAAAGTAAATAGAGGAAGTGGGTGAAAACCGAAAGGCCACGACTTTAAATTGAACAGTAACGGTAAATAAAAAAATTTAAAATTCAGACGGTTTCCCGGTTGGTTGAGAAGGGCAAAATGGCTATTTTATATAATGAGGGGATGGTGTATCGGTGGGTTAGGTCTTTTAGGCACGTAGTGAATTATGTTTTGTTTGATGGGTGTACAATGCAATTTCCCTTGATATAAATCATACTTCATAGATTTCATATTATAAGTTGTTCGTTTCAAAATATACTTAGTTTTCGTACTTTTATATAACTTTTAATATTATTGAATATATTTTGTAATCAAATAATATAAATTTATTTATGATTAGTCTAACTACATCTAATTTATATATCAAATGCTACTTTTAAAAAATAATTGTCTTTTTGCATTCAAATAAAACTACCTATATAATGAAACAGAGGGAGTATCTATATACTATACCAAAAGGAGAATAAGATCATCATTTAGTCTGTCCACGTAGGCACGTAAAATCAACCAATCAGAGAGTCTAAAGTTGTCACGTCACCTCCGCTTGAGACAAGAAAAAAAATCAATGCGACAGAAAGGATCGAACCTGGGTTAGTATGACATAAATATATGACAGTTACCACTAAGCCATTGAAACTTTCTTGGACATATAGGACAGTTACCACTAAGCCATTGAAACTTTTTTGGACACATACAAGAATCACTAATTATATATGTACGTATTTAAAAAATTCAAGATAAACCTAAAACTAGGCCCTGAGTAATCTCCGCTTAATCCCTGATTTTTACACTAGGCGCTAGGCCCAACCCGAGCGTACGTATAGCGCCTACCAAATTTTCGAACAGGGGCACTAACAATCAAACCTCCTCTTTACTCCCATCTTTAATTTCTTTCGTTTCAACTCCCTCTCTATCTATTTCTTATAAACCTCTTCACCATTTTTTGGTTCCAATCAAAATCCTCTCAAGAAGTCGAACCCGCGATAAAACCCGATGGAAAATCTCCACCGATCAAAAACACCGGCAAAATCGGAGTCTCCTCCACCAACCCTGTCTCCGGCGATCCTATGTCGAAGAAACCAAACGACAAGGTGGTTCTCCAATCCGACTCCTCCGCCAAAGCCGATGAAGTGTTGTTCTTCTGAGATGTCGAATTCGGACCACAAGAAGGCGAGTTAAGGTTTCGTCTGATCCTATGTCGATTAGCTTGGTCTATTAATTAACTTAAATATATTTGATTGTTTGTCTACCCTTAATCTTTCTCTTTGTGGTGTAATCAGTGGATCAATAATTACGTTGAGAAAATGAACTATTCCACTTTCATATTCTAATGGTTTTCATCTTGCTTATGGTGTGTATTGCCTCTCTCTCTCTCAAATACTTGAAACAGAAACCTTTAGCTCATTCAAGTCACAATATCAAGTTGCTCTCATAAAATCTGATGCAACTTCTCTTTGCTTATGAAGTTTATAATGTTTTTTTTCTTACAAGTTATATATATCAACTCTGTGAAAGAAATAGAAGCTTAATATAGAAAAAAATCTTAAATTACAGAAAACTCTAAAAATTAACAAAAAAACTAATAAAAATTAAACTATGAAATCACTTGAAAGCTTCTTAGAAAATATTAATAAAATATTTAAGCGATAATTGCACAAGTTTGATTTTTTTTGCGGGCCAAAAGTTTATTATTAATTAGCATCAGTTATTCCAAAATGTTTAAGAAAGGATGGACAAAAAAAGGATGAACATAAATGATATATCGAACTATGAGTAGTATTTTGTAAAGCTGACTTAGATAATACATCTGCACATCCATTTTCAGTCTTTTTTTATGCCTAAATTCAATTTCTTCAAAGCAGTTCTTCCACAAAGAGATTGTATGAGATATTGTTTTGATATTCAGATTTATTTCTTGATTGTTAAAAAGATTGATAATTGTAAAAATGTCTCATTCGAACATGATATGTCTATAACCGAGTCCCCAACATGAGACAAGTTTGTTTAAAAAGTAAGTAATTTCAGTTTTCTTATATTATATAATAAATATATATTATTTACTGATAATAAAAATATAGTTATTCATCTATCACAAATATCTATGCAAATATGTGAATCAAGTACAATAATCAAACAAGATAATGATATCCATAAAGAAAAATTTAAAAATATATTTATGTTATGTAGTCTTATTTTATACTCTTTAAATAATGTAAAAAATATTACATTATTCTTTTAGAATTGAAAAATACATATAATATCTTATCCGCGCATAGCGCGGTTAAAAAATCTAGTTAGATTAACAGTAGATTAGGAATAAATCGTAGTTGTCAATCAAAGTTTTATTTTAGTATTTCGGGTTATTAAAATTAATTAATATTACTGGGAGTATATATAGTGAATCTCTTAAGTTTCTGTTTTATATTTCTGTAGTGGGTAATGGGACGCTCGTTCCAGAAAAATATATTAAAGAAGACCCACACCGAATTGTAACTTTGACAAGGACATGTTAAATGGGCTAGTAATGATGTGTGAAAACCTTCTTCGGACCCAAATGGGCTCAAGTTGATTTAAATTAGCCCAAATAATACCAAACTTTATCGTTTGGCCCAATAATGTTCAACCAAAACTCTGGTTGTCACAACATTTCCTTAAATTTTTGTTCTCTCTATATATTTCTTAAAGCATTATTGTGAAACATATGATTTTTTTAATCGCATATACTTAAATCGTGATGATCATGAAACTAAAGCCGGATTCTGAATTTCTGATATCAAATTGTTCTGGTCAAATTTAATATGTGATATTTATTCGTACGGGCTATAAAAGTGGCCTCCACACTTGGGAGTTGTTTTTGCCAGCAAAGTTTTATGAACACTTTAGACTAAGAATTAAAGCACATTAGTGATTTAAAAAAAACTCATTCAATTTTGTATAAATATATTATTAGTATTTTTAGTATAATTTAATTTAGAAACTTCATTTAAATTTTTCGCTTTATTAATAAAACTAAAGTTCAATGTTTCAGAATTAGTAGTTAACATAATCACAATACATGTCAAATTAATAGATCAAATTTTGATGAGGAAGTTCCAAATTTACCTCAAATTTTATACCATTTTAAAATTTATTGATAACCATTTTCATAAATACCTTAAATTTATTATAAAAATAAAATGGCAATTTTCTCAAATAGTTTTTTAAGTTTTTTCATGAATATAGTCTCAAAAGAGAAAATGACAAAAATAGCCTGTTTTTATTTTGAAATTTTTAATATTTATTTTTTATTTTAAAAATTTGAACCCCCACCCCCAAATCTCCACCCCTTAACTCTAAACCCTAAATTTAGATCAGTTAACCCTAGGTGTGTAAGTGTATATTTAACTCTTTAATGAAATATTTGGTCATTTTCCTCCTTGAGTACTATATTTGTGAAAATAAACTAAAAAAGACTATCCTAGAAAATTTCTCAAAATAAAATTAACACTCCTAAATTATTTATAAGTGTTTAAAAATTATTTATAGAAGTTTATAAATCTAACTCATCCCTTAAATACTAAAACTCTAAACATTAATCACTAAACCTAAAACCCAAATGATAGTCTGTTTGATTGAATGTATTTTTGAAAATTGGTATCCAGTTAAGCGTAGTTTAAACAATTTTTCAATTTTAATATGTGTAAATACTTATTTTAGTTAGGTAAGTAGTAAATGAGAAATAGTTCGTTTTATTTGATTAATAAAGTAAAAAAGAAAACTCAAATGTAGAAAAAAATAGTAAAGATGGGAGTAGACATGTGACAAAGAGGTTTTTTGAAAACTCATATAAAGTTATCAAAACATAGATTTTAAAAACTTTGACGGTTTATTTATAAAAATAATATATATATATAATCTGCCACGATTTCGTACCTTTCTCTATTAAATGCAATGCTAGGCGTATGATCCAGAAGTGGCCATTTTATATAGTTTATTGTTTACAATCGGGTCGTCGAAATCTGCCCTCTGGATTTGGTGAATAATTATAAGAATTCGAGATCACAAAAAACCTCATGTTTCACATGGTAAAATCGCATATATAGGGTGTATCATGTTTATATGTTCTGTGTATATAGCCCTTGATACAAGTAGGTTATTTTTAAAATAGGGAAAAGTAGGTCTGGCATTCGTGGTCCCAATCGGATTTCGGTTTAGTCCGATCGGGTTTCCGTTTCGGGTTTATCAAAATTACCTCTATTCGGATTATATGAAAATTTGGTTTAGGGCCGGTTTGAGTTCTATCGGATTCGGGTCGGGGGTTAGTAAATCGTTAAAGAACCGGTATAACCCGATGTACTTTCGGTTTGGGTCTCAATTGGTTCTTCGGTTTAAAAGTTCCTGATTCGTATCTATTTTGTAACCAAAACATAAGTAAAATTGGTTCTTCTGTTTTAAAATACCAGATTTGTACCTATTTTAAAACCAAAACATAAGTAAAATCGATTCAAATTTGAGAAAGGAACATCGTGATCATTCAAAATCAAACGAAAGGTAAACATATTTATTGATAGAAAGAAAACCAAATAAACGAAAGCATAAAACGAAAACTTGTTCTCATGAAATGAGAAACATTATTCAATGAAAACAAAACAAAAATTTAAAAACTTCAAGCTTCAACCGCCACCTTAAACCATCAACCTTCATGTAAAAAACCACCAATTTTCATGTAATAGATAATTATCTTAGAGGTTCAATATATCTTAGTGTATTTTGGATACATATTAGGAATTGAGAGCATGATTGGTACAAAATCTTTTGGGGGGTTTGAATGTTTCAGGTTCTATTGGATATCCATTTAGGTTCGGGTTCGGTTCGGATAATATCCATAACCCGAAATACCATAAAACAAGATCCATTTGGTATTTATGTCGAATTCGGATCGGCTTGGATTCATTTCTATCGGATCGGATACGGTTCAGATTTTCGGGTTCAGTTTATTTGCTCAGCCCTAGAGAAAAGAACGTTAAATATATATATATATATAGAGCGCTTAATCAACGTTTCCATGTAGGTAGGCTACCTAAATGCCAATCAGCCTCACTTGTCGATCTTCGAAAAGAACAAAACCAAGTCCTGCTCCTTCTTCCTTATCCTCCCAAGAGGCCTCAATTTGGCAAATCCATTTTCAGTCAGCATCTCGACGCTCGGGAGCTTGTCTTGCGGCTTCCGCCATTGTAGCATCTGTATTTTCCTATACAATCTGTGTTATGCGCCACGCTTCCGCTTCCCTGCTTGCTAGCTGGAGTGTATCAAGTGGTGAGACGTCTTTTATGTCGAAGCACTTCTCGTTACGAGCCTTCCAAATATACCATATCAGCCATGGGAACATATACACAATTTCTGTCTTGAAGTGATGCATTTGACGCAAATCTGATAAGTGTATCCAGGTTTGTATTGGCGACAGTGTCCAACATTGTATGGCTGGAGGACATTCGAGAATGATATGGTTTATAGTTTCCTGCTCTGTGCCGCATCTTTGGCACACCACGTCGTTACCACAATGTCTTTCTTTTAGTTTACTCGCTGAGGCCACAAATCCCGACACCGCATTCCAGATAAAATGTTTATCTTCCAGGAACATTTTAATTTTCAGATTGTTTATTTAGCTCCGTCGTGCTTAGTTCCGTTACTGCTCCAAGTTCATTTTGCTTCCTCTACTTAATGGCAACGGCGTAACCGGAGTGTACCGTATAAATCCCCGAGTTCGTGTGGCTCCAAGTATAGTCATCTCTGCGACCAGTACGGCTCACTTTAAGTGATAGGACTCGCGGAACATCGACTGCTGCAATGAGTTCCTTCACCAGGTTAACATTCCATTCATTTTTCTTAAAGTCAATGAGGTGATGAACCATTAGTCCGGTTTCAGTGTTTCCATCTCGTGGGATAGCTGGACGGGCCGGTATGGTAGGGATCCATACATCTTTCCAGGCCTTAGTCTCTGCCCCTGTTCCTATTTTTCTTTGCAGTCCATCATTGAGTACCAGTTTGGCTGTCATCAGGCTCTTCCACCCAAAGGACGGGTTGTTAGCCTTGGTCGCAGTAAGTGGGTTTGAGTGTTTGTAGTACCTGCCATTCAAGACTCTGAGAGCACGGCTTAGTAAGAAGGCGCCAAACTTGTTTTGGCTAGCAGAGCCAAGTTGAAGTCTTGAAAATTCCGAAAACCCAAACCTCCTTCCTCCAACGGAACACAAATTTTATCCCAGACTATCCAGTGTAGACCTCGGTTATTATTTCGTGCCCCCCACCAAAAACGCACCACTGCGGCGGAAAATTTATTGCATATCTCCAAAGGTAGAAGATAACATGACATCACATATGTTGGTATTGCCTGAGCCATTTATTTTATCTGAACCTCCTTGCCCCCTTTCGATAGCAGTCGACCCGACCATGAGTTAATTTTTCCATTCATACGATTTTGCACGAAAGAGAAAAATTGTTTTTCGATCCACAGATTTTCTCTGACATTCCCAAGTACATGCACATCCTACCTTCTTTGGTAATACCAAGTGATCTTTTCAGATCTGATTTAATGGACGCTATGACCTTGTAACCGAACAAAACTGAAGACTTTTCTTTGTTCAGTTGTTGTCGTGAGACTGACCCATAGACGTCAATGATTCGAACCAATTCTTCACTGGGATTGCTCCGCTTTGCAAAAGAAAAGGTTGTCATATGCAAACAAAAGGTAAGATATCGCTGGACTTCCTCCTGCAATTTTCATCCCGGATAATTTCTTCGTTTCTTCCGCTTGTTTAATGTGGGACATCATAACTTTAGTGCAAAGTATGAAGAGAAAAGGCGATAAAGGATCTCCTTGCCGGAGACTCCGCAAGTGTTCTCTTGCCTCCCCATTGATCAGCATCTGATACAACATTGAAGAAACACATTTCATAACCAAGTAAACCCATTAGGCATCAAAACCAAATTTTAGTAGCAGCGCTTCCATAAAGCTCTATTCAACTCGGTCGTACGCTTTGCTCATGTCGGTCTTGATCGTCCCATATTTATCTTTGCAGCTCTGATTTGTTCTAAGGACGTGAAACATCTTCTGGGCTACGGAAATGTTATCTGTGATCAACCGATTAGACACAAAGGTAGTCTGCGTTCCAGAGATGATTTTCGAAAGTATTCTCTTTAATCTGGTCGAGAGGATCTTCGATATGATCTTGTAACCGATGTTACATAGACTTATGAAACGGAACTCTGACATAGAAGATGGTCTCTCCGTTTTTGGGATTAAGCAAATAATTAGTTTTAAACAATGTGACATAAATAGAGTATAATAGTACTATGGTAACAAACAGAAGATTAAAAACGTTCGGCCAACCACTAAAGAGAAACTAAATCGTATCGGAGATCGCGAGCTCACCATTTCCCTATACAATATATTTAAATACTATAAAAGTCAGAATAAGAGTGCAGAAACTTTAGACAGCTAATGTATGAAAGAGTGGGCAATCGTGTTCCAGGTTGCCATTACTCGCTAATTAATAATTCAATATTATAATATTTCTAAGTAAAAAAGAAATATATCACAACTTCACCACGTCTTCTTAGGGGAAAATGGGCATTTTATTCCCCAACTATTTGAAATCAGCACTTTTAATACCCAAGTATTGCTTGCGCAAATTTATTCCTGAACTTATTGTTGACTGCGCAAAATTGGTCACGAAATAGTCAACCGTTAAAGTCTAAACGGAAAGTTAACGATTTCTGTCCAATTTTTAACGGCCGAATATTTCAAACCCAATTTTGCGCAATTAACAATTAGTTCGGGAATAATTCTGCGCAATTAATACTTGGATATTAAAAATACCGATTTCAAATAGTTGAAGAATAAAAACTATACTTTTATTATGAGTTTCTAAATTAAAATATCAATTAATTTTTGAAAATTCAAATTAAATTTTTTTATCAAATTGGATAAAAATTTATAAACTAATTAGAAATGTTGTCAATGCACAACATTGACTGTCTAAAGCAGAGATCCATAAACAATACATATATATATATATATATATATATATGTGTGATTTTACATTATTTTTTTGGTTAATTTTGAAGACAAATATTTAAATTGTGAAAGCTTATACACATTTATTTCATATATAAATACTGCAAAAAATTTAATATTATCAAAGTTAAATATAACATTCTTGTTATTTACATTTATAATAATTAATATGTCAATGCACAACTAAAAAAACATTTAATGGGTTTTAAATCTAGATTTTGTAACTAAATATTACAAAGATGTATCCAAAAATAAATTTTAGAAGGATATACTGGTTTCATCCAAATTGATAAATTTTATTAACTCGTATTTAAAAAACTAATATATATATATATATATATCTTGATTGAAACTTATATAAATCATAAAAATATATATGAACGATCTTACAAACTTATAATAAAAATATAAGTTTTTAGCATGGTCTATATAATTTTTATAATGATATATACAGTTTTTTTATTATGACCAATACATATATTTATGATTTGTATAACCTTTTACAAAAAACTACAGTAATAAAACACTTATATACTGTAGATCATAATAAAAGCTTATAGACATTGAATGTGAATAAATAAAAATCTATATTTATCCAATTTGATAAATTTTCTTAACTTGAATTTTTTAAAAATGATTAATATTTTAATTTAGAAACTACAGTAATAAAACACTTATATAGATCATAATAAAAGCTTATAGACATTAAGACATTGAATGCGAATAAATAAAAATCTATTTTTATCCAATTTGATAAATTTTCTTAACTTGAATTTTAAAAGATTGATTGATATTTTAATTTAGAAACTTATAATAAAAGTATAGTTTTTTATTCTTCAACTATTTGAAATCAGCATTTTAAATACCCAAGTATTAATTGCGCAGAATTATTTCTGAACTAATTGTTAACTGTGCAAAATTGGGTTTGAAATATTCAACCGTTATAAATTGGACGGAAATCGTTACCTTTCCGTTTAGTCTTTAACGGTTGACTATTTCGTGAACAATTTTGCGCAGTCAACAATTAGTTCGGGAATAAATTTGCGCAAGCAATACTTGGATATTAAAAGTGCCGATTTCAAATAGTTGGGGAATAAAATGCCCATTTTCCCGTCTTCTTAGTTTATTTTATTTTGAAAAATAACGTCTTCACATCTCTTTCTATAAATATGTATACGAATGTCTCACAAATCACACAAGTCCCAGCTTGTTATTCGACTCATTCATTTTTGGTAGCGAAGACGTTTTCATATCGTTTCATCAGCAATGGCTCTCGCAATCCAAGCATTTTTCATCGCTCTTTTCTTCTCTTCCATTGCTTCAGCAGCTATCGTCGAACATGTTTTCCACGTATTTACTTTTATGCCAGTCTCTCCTTTTCTTTTGTTTTTTTCTCCAATGAAAAACCAGTTACTACATCATTACATTGTAGTATACATGTGCTCATAATCTATGTGCTGTATAAAATATGTCGTATAGGACTTTGGGTTTATTCAAAAAAAAAGAACGATTCAAAAAAATATAAATATTAACGGTGTCTGATAACAGGTGGAAGACGTGATGATGAAACCGTTGTGCAAGGAGCAAATGATACCGGCTGTTAATGGAAGTCTTCCCGGTCCAACGATTAACGTTAGAGAAGGCGACAATCTGGTGGTTCATGTCATCAACAACTCAACTTACAACATAACTATCCACTGGTACTTAACTAACTTATTTCTCTTGTTAACTATTATAATTTGATCAAATAATGATCTTTTCTGTTTGTATGTGTATTCAAATAAAAATATTTGTTTGTGGCTCACAAATATGATATATAGGCATGGGGTTTTTCAGAGGAAGAGCCCATGGATGGATGGTGCGAATATGATAACTCAATGTCCGATTCAACCAGGTTATAACTTCACATATCGATTTGATATCACTGGACAAGAAGGTACATTGTTATGGCATGCACACGTTGTTAATCTGCGAGCCACTCTTCACGGGGCTATAATCATTCGTCCCCGATCTGGTCGTCCTTACCCTTTTCCTAAACCTTACAAAGAAGTTCCTATCATTTTTGGTAAGCATTGCCGTTTTTAAAACCGAAATCTAAAAGCAAAATGTGATTCACTTACATTGACAATCTTAGTTTTTATATATAGTATATGCAATCAAAGAAATACATCATAAATACATTTTGTTTTATAAAAAATGTTTAAACTATATTAAATTAATATTCAGACTGAGACAAATACATTGACAATCTTTTGGGGTAAAAATATTTGAGACAATACCTGCTTGGCTTAGCTGGGTTCAACTAACATAATGAAATTTGCATTTTTTTCAAAAAAATCTTTGTGTAGTTGATAAATATTACGTTTTAGATATCCGATAGAGCATAATATGATATAATTCAAATGGTTAATTAATTTGTTTGAAAAACTATGTTTATGCAAGCACAATGGTGGGACGTAGATCTTAGAGTTCTCCAGTTACGGCCAGCTCCGATTGCCGACGCATTCCTCATAAATGGCCTCGCCGGAGATACCTATACTTGCTCTAAGAACAGTAATACTCAATTCTCTACGTAACTTGCTTGGTTTCTAAAACGTCTTGTTAGTTATTTCATTTCATTTATTGGCGCGCACAATTGCATGCAAAATAAATTATTAACATCCTTGGCTTTTGGCTTGGATAGGGATGTATAACCTCAAGGTAGTACAAGGAAAGACTTACTTGTTAAGGATTATAAATGCGGCGCTCAACACTCACCTCTTCTTCAAAATAGCCAATCACAATGTAACAGTTGTTGCTATAGATGCTGCCTACACAACTCCTTACGTCAGCGATGTGATGATTTTGACGCCGGGACAAACCGTCGACGCACTTCTAACCGCCGATCAACCCATTGGTTTGTACTACATGACCATCAGCGCTTACATAAGTGCCCACCCTATCGTACCGCTTCCCACTGATAGAACCATCAATGGTCTGATAGTCTACGAGGGTGCCACACTGAACACATCTCCAGCAAAGACGACGATGCCTGGAGGGATGAACCAAATATCGACTGCTCATAGATTCTCCTCGAACATGACCAGCCTTGTGGGTGGACCCCACTGGACGCCCGTGCCTCGCCATGTGGACGAGAAGATGTTCATAACGATGGGGCTTGGTTTAGACCCATGTCCTTTGGGAACCAAGTGTCCTGGACCGTTAGGTCAAAGATATGCCGGTTCTCTCAACAACCGTACTTTTCCAATTCCGCAAACACTTTCTCTACAGGAAGCTTATTATTACAATATTAGTGGAATCTACACAGATGATTTCCCTAACCAGCCACCGCTCAAATTTGATTATACAAATTTCGAAGTCACTGGTGACAATGAGTACAAAATGTTGTTTCCAGAAAGGAAAGCTAGCGTCAAGAAACTTAAGTTCAATTCTACAGTCGAGGTTATTGTACAGAACACAGCGATAATCACCAGTGAGAGCCATCCTATGCACCTTCACGGCTTCAACTTCTACGTGTTAGGTTATGGATACGGTAATTATGATCCAATCAATGATGCAAGAAAGCTAAATCTAGTCAACCCGCAAATGCGCAATACCGTCGGTGTACCACCAGGTGGATGGGTTGTTCTCAGATTTATCGCTGATAATCCTGGTTAGAAACATTCTCTGCCCCAAAACAAATTAATCTCACTTACACCATATATATGTAAATCGATTGTTTAAAAACATTTGATATCATATTTTTGCAGGTGCATGGATGTTTCATTGTCACATGGATGCACATTTACCTTACGGAATTATAATGGCTTTCTTAGTTGAAAATGGACCAACACCGGAAACAAGTTTGCAACCTCCTCCTTCGAATCTTCCACAATGCACTCGTGATCCCAAGATCTATGAGTCTCCCACTACTAACATTGATTTGTCCTATTAGAACTACGTAGCCAGTTGTTAGTTTTTTTTTTTGTTTATCCTTTATTTTTTTCCTTTGGGTTCTTACAATTTACAAAAATAATTGGTTGTTCCTTACATTTATTATGACTACCAGTCGTAGTTATTAATTCCGCTTCTGTTAAAAAATAATTTAAAGTCGTTTGCTATTTAATTTGAGTTTCAATTTTTGTTTCTTTCACCAATTCAAATACTTAATTAGACTGTGAACTCATTTGTCCTTTCATATTGTCAACCAATTACTGACTACAGATATCTTAAGTCTGAGGTCGTTGCCTGGAGTGTTGCCATGGTGGTGCAGAATTTGATAGACCTGTTAAAAGATTGATCGGGTTTATAATTGCTGCAACTACATCGCCACATCGGGCATCGGACCAAGCTTCGGGGACGTGTCTTTGTTCATGTCACGGGCTAGCTTTTTGACAGACAACGAAAGCTTAGGTAACAAGAAACTGTTGGTTATTTGGGTTGTATCCCAAATAGTTGTGAATTATATACTTGGATAATGATTGAATCGCGCACGAGGTCACTTTCCTTAAAGAGTATTTCGATCCTATTCCAAGTCTTGGATTATACAAAATCTCTTTGTAGGATAAGACAATCAAAGTCTCACTTTTGTTCTAGGCTAAGATATAAGAGAAACAAATAAAGCTTTAGTGCTTATATGTGTTTCTTCAAAGATCTTTGATGATCTTTGAACAATGAATCTTACTTTCTTTCTCTCTTTTCTCTAACTAACTCTTGGTTTCTACTATTAGTTTCTGATTTTTCTATGTCCATTTGCCAATGTCTATCCTCCCTTATATAGAGAATGAAGAGTTGCAACCAATAGTTGCAATGGTTAAACCAATAGTTGCAATGGTTAAACCAAGAGTTGCAAAGGTTAATGAAGAGTTGCAATGGTTAGTTAAAGAGTTATAATGGTTGATCACCAAGGGTTGCAACAATAGATATGGTTATCACCAAGAGTTGCAACAATAATTATGGTTATTACCAAAGGTTGCCATTATCAATAGTTGCAATGTTTTATTTCTATAGTTGCAACTGTTCATACAAACAATTACAATGGTTCACATGAAACATTACACCTATTCACTTAAATATATAACATTCCTCCCCCATTTAAGTGTAATCATAGATTCATTAAATAAATAATACATATATCAAACTCATGCATAAACGAAAATGTTCGAAGAATTGAATTTTCATCTTAGTGTACTACACATTTCAAATGTCCGAAAATCAGGATGTCCTACAGATTGAATCCTTCAACCCATTTTGGGCACATGAAGATAATACACACATGTGTCTCCACACTACTTTAAGTGTTTATACTTGACACTATTATAAGCCATGTGTCCCTATCCATTCTTGAGCGCATACAAAGCCAAGTCCCAGCTTATTGAAGCGGCATCACTTCACACTCATATAGATAAATACTTTCAGTCATGCACCTGCAAATGCATTTTTTCAAAGTATTTATTAAGAATAATATTTCAACCTAGCTCTTTCTTGCAGGTCCAAACGCATACCTTGGGATGAATAAAAAAAATGTGCTTCAATCTTTAAGTGTAGGCTTTCCACATTGAATTCAGCCTCTAACGTCGTATTAGAGGGGAATTGGGTATCCCACAATTAAAGATTTTAAATGGACTTTACACCCATCCCTTTAACCGACTTAATCACTAAGTCCCTAGCTAATCCTTTCGTCAAATGATCAGCTAAATTTTGTTGAGACCGAACAAACTCTATCGTAATCACCCCGTGAGGCCGTGAGTGATCAACTCACGTACTGCGCTATGTCTAACGCCCAGGTGTTTAGACTTACGATTATACACTTGGCTATAGGCCTTAGCCAAGGTAGCTTGACTATCACAATGGATAGAAATTGGTGATACTGGTTTCGGCCACAATGGAATCTCGTACACTAAATTTCTTAGCCATTCTGCCTCTTTACCAGCAGCTGCTAATGCTACGAATTCCGACTCAATGTCGAACTTGTAATGCAAGTTTGCTTCTTGGAAGCCCATGAAATGGCACCTCCCTCAAGCAAAAACACCCAACCACTTGTAGAAGAATGATCTTCTATGTTGGTAATCCAACTTGCATCTGAATATCCTTCTAGCACCGAAGGAAATCCGACATATGTCAAACCATAATTAATGGTTCCTTTCAAATACTTGAGCACTCTTTTTAAGGCTTGCCAATGTTGAGTACTAGGATTACTAGTGTATCTACTCAACCTCCCTACAGCGTAAGCTATATCTGGCCTAGTGCTCGTCATGGCATACATTAAGCAGCCAATAACTTGAGAATACTCGAGTTGTGATACTGCTTGTCATGTATTAGGCATAAGCTTCACACTCGGATCCATGGGAGTGCTCATTGGAGAACAATTCTCACAATTGAAATTCTTAAGAACTTTCTCAATGTAATGAGATTGTGTCAAAGATAGTCCTTCGTTTTCACGTTTGATTCTAATTCCAAGAATCACATCCGCCTCTCCCATATCTTTCATTGCAAAATTTGATGACAAAAATTCTTTTGTAAGCTCTACTTGTCTAAGGTCAGTACCAAAGATCAACATGTCATCAACATACAAGCAAATGATTACTCCGTTTCCAGATTCATCAAATTTGCTATATAAACACTTATCTGATTGGTTTAACTTGAAACCATTTGATAAAACAACCTCATCAAATCTTTGATGCCACTGCTGAGGTGCTTGCTTTAGCCCATACAATGACTTGATCAACTTACACACCTTATGCTCATTACCAGGCATAATAAAACCTTCTGGTTGCTTCATTGTCTCATCCAAAGACTCATTCTCAGCATCCTCCGGTACAGTAGGCATAGGCATGCTTAGAACATACACTACATTCAGATTTGTGAGGAAAAAATGCATCTTCTTTTGCCATCTCCGGAAATCTACTCCCTCAAACTTATCTAACTTTCCAAACTTTGATGTCATCTCTCGCACTGATACACCAGCCATAATCACAAGAAAATACTCTTTAAGATTGTTGGTTATTTG
Source organism: Brassica juncea (assembly GCA_018703725.1). Classification (NCBI taxonomy): domain Eukaryota; kingdom Viridiplantae; phylum Streptophyta; class Magnoliopsida; order Brassicales; family Brassicaceae; genus Brassica; species Brassica juncea. Next base: position 49,757,198 of record CM031939.1, read on the forward strand.
GTTGTATCCCAAATAGTTGTGAATTATATACTTGGATAATGATTGAATCGCGCACGAGGTCACTTTCCTTAAAGAGTATTTCGACCCTATTCCAAGCCTTGGATTACACAAAATCTCTTTGTAGGATAAGACAATCAAAGTCTCACTCTTGTTCTAGGCTAAGATACAAGAGAAACAAATAAAGCTTTAGTGCTTATATGTGTTTCTTCAAAGATCTTTGATGATCTTTGAACAATGAATCTTACTTTCTTTCTCTCTTTCTCTCTAACTAACCCTTGGTTTCTACTATTAGTTTCTGATTTTTCTATGTCCATTTGCCAATGTCTATCCTCCCTTATATAGAGAATGAAGAGTTGCAACCAATAGTTGCAATGGTTAAACCAGTAGTTGCAATGGTTAAACCAAGAGTTGCAAAGGTTAATGAAGAGTTGCAATGGTTAGTTAAAGAGTTATAATGGTTGATCACCAAGGGTTGCAACAATAGATATGGTTATCACCAAGAGTTGCAACAATAATTATGGTTATTACCAAAGGTTGCCATCATCAATAGTTGCAATGTTTTATTTATATAGTTGCAACTGTTCATACAAACAATTACAATGGTTCACATGAAACATTACACCTAATCACTTAAATATATAACAGAAACTATATAGAAATCGATAAATCCTTGCCTTGTCGATATTCTCGACTCTAACAAAAAGATTTTTTGATCTTGGTAGTCAAAATAAGGCCTACTCCTCTAAGTACTATAAAGCTCTTGAATGCAATAGTGATTTGATAATAAAAATAATATATCATTTTCATTGAGTAAAGCTCTCTATTTATACTACCTCTAAAGTCTTATTCCTAATCCGTAAAGGATGTTTAACTATCTAATCCAAATAATAAAAGGAAAACAAATAACTTAAGACATAAGTAAAAGGCCTAGATGTTGATCGAAGCCCATGGTGATGCACTCCTTGGCTCAGCGGGAGCGGGTTCATTTCCAGCAGTCCACGGAGATCAACATAGTTATAAGCACAAATAAGCACACTATATTGTAAACTGATTGATTGTTTTGCCAACTTTGAGATACCGAAAATCCAAACCATAATCACACCTGAGCAAAGCCATGCTACTATAGACACCAGTGAAAGATTCTTCGTACTTGTGTTCAGATATCAACCTTGATAGTTCTGTCGTTGGGTCCATAGGTGTTTCAACCTGAAACAGAGATTGTAGGAGTATATACTTGTCCAAATTCAGAAGAAGAAAAAAAGAAAGAGTTTGGGATCTTGGTCTCTAGAGATGTACATACCTTCTAAAGAAGAGCACCTCAAGTCCATTACCTTGCGATATGTTATAACCTAGAAGTCTGATTTTAGTTTGTAATAAAGATATGTTTGTTCTGAAAACACACAGAATCATTTTTTCTTGCAACAAAATAAATGTTTTAAAGTTCAAAAAAAAATGTTTTTGTGATTTTTGAAATGTTCTTCAATAGGATTTGGAATATTAGTACAACATCAATATAGACATGCAAAATTTTGAATAGTCAAAAAACATATTCATGATTCTTTCAAATTCAGAAAAATGCATTTTAAACCAAACAAAATGTTATCTACAACAAAAAAAAAAGTATACTAATATAATTAAATAAATTAAACATGAGATGTCAAAAAAAAAAAAAAATTAAACACGATGGAAAAAGGAGGAAATCAAGACAAATTGGAAAGAGACGTCACCTTGCGAAGAGACGATCATAAACATTATCAGTTTTTGATTGGTCCACCTTTTAAATACTTTACATTTATTTGCAGTAATTAGTTTATATTAATTTAAAATGCATGAGAGATTCTAATTTCTGTTATACTGATGCTGAGTATTCAGTATCGTTTACAATTTTATAGTGACTACTTGATAGGGAAGAGGGAAAGTTATATTTTCTTGAGGACTTAATTGACTGAATATTTTGTCACATACTAAAGAAAAAAATAAAGGATATATATAACGTTGGTTGTTAGTTGGAATATTTATTTCATGTCATAATAGTAGAATACAAAGTTAAATAGAATGTTGTTAAACTTTATTCCAACCAACAACCAACGTTAAATTCTAAAGTTGGACTATTATTTCATTTGTAATGATTTATTTCTATTACAAAAGTTGTCACATTTATTTTTATTTCCAAAACGGAAAGTCAGTGACATCACGATTCATAGAAACTAAACCAAGTTACAACATAGAGAACCCGAAAAATGCAAGTAGGAGACATAGACACGAATACATAGAGACTTGAAAACATATCTTCCACCCAACCAGCATGACTAAGCAGAGGCCAATGTGGAAGATGAAGTTGGTAAATCGAAGTCGACACACATTCTTACTGTTGCCTCTTTAGAGTCTCCGACATTTTCATCAAGCAAAGCTACCACATACTTGAAGTCACCCTTCACAGATTTATAGGAAACAAAAAAGTCCGTCAGAGTGTATACTTTTAATGGCAAAAGTACCTAGAGCTCCACAGACTTTCGGGAGTTGGTGTTGATTTCGACCCAGGGTTAAACAACAATCACAAATATATATACATGTCGATTTCAAGCAAAGAGTGTTTGTAGGGATAATTACCTCGAGTATATCCTTAGGAACTTCGGAAAGAGGTAACACAAAGTTGGTGCCTGATTCAATAGCGCATGCCTCGCCCACCACGCAGAGGTTGGATTGTCTTAGAAGGTCAGTAATATTCTCAGATTTAGCGTACACCTCTATAGATCCAGCATGGATGCTTTCTTCTGTATACAACAATCAAGAAAATATTAGAAACTAAAGCAAGATAAGGAGGGCCGAAACATGGGGACGGATCATAAAAAAACTAGTACGTACTTGCATGACCGAAAACCGTAATGCTTAGCTCGCCGTCGTCAGGCCCAACCGGGTTCGGAGAGATCTCAACACGAGTGACTTTACCGAAATCGTATCCACTTTCTACAAAAGTTGTAGATATCAATTGAGAAAGTTATATGATGGGTCATGAAAGTGTCAAAGACTTGGATCTATACATCTCTATTAATTTTTACGATAACATTCACTGCTTAATTTAATTTTTATGAAACTTAAGCTCATTGTGAATCCGAAAGCGACGTTTATCCTCGTGAAAAGGTAAGAAAGAGAAGAAGAGATATGTGTCTTTCTATTGATCTCTGGTTCAAGATTTATCCGTTTGTAATTAGAAACAGAGATTGGGGATATCAGTCTAAGAAATCGAGGGCCTATATATGTGTATTGCTGATTGATTATCGACTAATAAGAATATGGGTGTTCTATATATCATCCACTAACACACATACGCAAAACAAACGTACAGAAAAAAAAATGCAGACTAGCTAGGAGTTTGATACTTACTGTTGCAGTATTCGAAACTGACGGCATGCAATGCAGGCAAGAAGAAGAGTAATCCGAGAAGAAGAAGCAGAGGCTGGACTTGAGAACTCGCCATTAACCACTTCTTTGATCTTCAGAAAGGGAAAATATCGTTTTCTTGTGTTATGCTTCCTTCCATTCCTATGATTTTATAGTCGAAAATATTGCTTATTTTAATATTTTATTAGAACTTAGACCATCTCCAATGGTGCTTCATTTTTTACTTTTTGATTCATTTTGAAACAACTTTTGCTCTAATGGTGCTTTATTTATTGCTTCAAAATGAAGCAATGAACAGTACTGCTTCAAATTTGAAGCTCAACTTTCTAAATTATAGATTGATCTTTAACTTTTACTTATTCTTATTTTTTACCGAAATAAATTAAATACGTTAATATTATCCAATTAATTTCAAATTTTCGACTATTCTTTTCATCTAATTAGATATTTATATTGAAAAACATAAGAATATTAGTTTTTAATAACTTGTTTAAAAATAATGGAAGACAAATAAGCTCACATTTTATTTCAAAACACTTCTATTAATAATTTAAAGAAAAAGATATATAAGATGTTTTTAATACAAAATATGGTGTTTTGTGTTTGTTTATTCATGTATGTAATAAATTTCTTATATAATAATGTTCAGTTTATATTAAATAATAATTGTGTTGGATTATTGTTAAAACAAAATAATTTAATAAAATTAGTAAATATGAAAAAGTATAAGGTGTTATTAATAATTAATGATGAAGTGGACATATAATATATTTAGAATATTCCTTTTACAAGAAAGAAATGAAGTAAACCATTGGAGAATAAATGTTTCATTTTCTGTTTCATTTTGATTAAAGTGTATTTTTGAAGCAGAAAATGAAGCCAACCATTAGAGATGACTTTAGCGAATCAGTTCATATATGATATATTCCCATATTTTAATATCCCACGTTATACACGAGAGTCTTAAAGTTAGAGCGTACATGTCATTGGTATGTGTTCTTTTCTTATCTAATGAGTAAATGTCATTGCTATGTGTGCTCTCTTACCAACTTATTTTATTTACAAGCATGTGGATTTCATCTTTGAGAAATTAAAGCTTCCGAGTCAGAGATACACCGAATCCAAAGTTCAGTCAACATAATCGTAAAAGCAAATGATAAAAAAAAACACATTAAAACATTTAAGCCACTCCACATGTCACGTGCAATTAGACCTGGACACGGATTGGATATCTGGATTTTTGAAGGTATTTGTGATTTGCTTCGAATGTCACATATATCTAATTTTTCGATTTGCTTTGCTTCGGAAAAATTCGGATATTCGGAAAAACGGATATTCCGAAAATAAATAAATATTTGTAAATATTTACGAATTCTTACGAATATCTAATCTGTTTTGATTAATACAAATAATTTTAAAAATTCGATACAAGTTTGTTTTATAAAATATTTTTTTGCATGATATATAAAATAAAAATTAAAAGAAGTAGTGAATCTACATATTTTTTAAAAAAAATTAAACTTAATTAACAATTAACACAAAACTTAAGAAAAAATTATAATTATCACAAATATTTTCTCTTCCTTTTATGTAATACTTTTATATAAGTAATAATGTGAATATAATTTGTCAAATCATATGTTAAAATAATAATTATATACTTTTATACATTTAAAACTTTAAAATATAATCAAAATATACATGTATTTATATATTGTCGGATCGGATCGGATATTCGCTTTCCAAAATTTTAATATTTGTAATTTGCTTCGATTTTAACGGATATTGATTTTTAGTATTTGCTTTGCTTCAAAAGTTTACGGATATTCGGAATTTTCGGATCGAATCGATCCGAATAACGAATCGAATCAAATTTTATGGATAAAATGTCCAGCCCTACATGCAATACTCTCTTCTTAAATCGATAGACTCTGTTTCACAAAAAAAAAAAAAAAAAAAAATTGCTAGATTCTATATCTAGCAGTAAAGTCCATATAGCTCAAAAGTGAAATGAGCTCCTAACGTGGGCTTAAAAACTCAAAACGTAAAATGGACTTGCTATCGGTTTATTAATGCAAATAAAAGCATGTATGTAGTTGCACCATTTTACTTTGGGCCGAATACGCAAAATGAACTTATGAAATAAAATAAAAGAACTGCACCAGCCGGGAATCGAACCCGGGTCTGTACCGTGGCAGGGTACTATTCTACCACTAGACCACTGGTGCTACGTTATTTGATTAGCAAAACAATTATACCAACCAAAGATTGAGCATAGCTTTGTTAGTTGTAGCTGAATCTCTCTTCTGATTCATCTCGGAATAAACACAATAGTAGTAATTTCGGACTGCTTCTTATAAAAGAGATCTCCTTATAAAATAGCATAACCAATCTATCAACAAAAGATGGGACTATAATCAATTTATGAAGTGTGACTGTGTGAGATTTAAAAAAAGAGAGCATGGAAGATAGCGTACTACAGATAGAGCGCCCAGGAGTCACGCAACCTAACAGGTGACGTCATCACAGTGACTTTCTGTACTACTACCCCCACGGGCCCCATTCTGTCCTCTTTGAAAACCCCCAAAAAAATTATTGAAGCCTTATATTTAAGATAGGATTAAATAAGAAAAATGTAGCATCTTATCAAAGAAAATTTATGACATGACTTAACTACTTCTGTGTAATTTTAAGCACACAAGTTAAATTCCTGGTCCGTCTAAAAATGTTGTTAAAACAATAAAACCAAATAATTTTGATTTTTTAAGCCTAATCGACCACACCCAGGAGAAAAAATGTATCATGATTAAATTTATCCGAATTGGTATTGAATATTATCGGTTTGCATTTAGATGTTGTAAATGTAAACATTTTCAAAAATGTTTAAAACAATAAAATCAGTTAGGTTTTCAGATAGATGATGCTAAGTTGGATTTGATGGAACATAACATAATATAGTCGTCAACATGTGGTGCGGGTTTGTCATTTTTATGATATGACCCATTTATTAATCTAATTTAAAGCGACTACCTAATTTCATTTACTAGCTTCTAGCTATATATGTATATATTATATATCGAGTTAAATTAAAAGAAAAAAGATTGGAATGATTGATGTGATTTTTACTTTGAGAAGTGAGTTGGATTTATTTTTCCATGTACCAAAATATGGTATGGGTACCATGACATATTATTTCTATTTTCAAAATTCTACTTTTTATATTTTTTACTGAAAATATAAAATTAGTCAACTCATGATATTTTGGTAGCAGCGCAGTAAAAAAAAAATAAACAAAAAAAAGAAGAAAATAGTATTGTTTTTCATGGATGACTTATTTGTCGTCTGAGAGCTCTTATCTGAATCTATAATATAACGATACAGAATTTAGTAGGAGTTAATTAAAAGTATACTTACAACCTGCAAAGTACTCAAGTTCGGATAAATGTCCATTGGGATTCTCAGGTGACATCGTCATGCTAACGTCGTCTAGGGTTTTTCTCTTTCTATGAATAAAATTTAAAAGTTACATTACGTTTGATTTTCTCTGCACAAATCTTTTGCTTAGCGAGAATCCACCACGATTGCCGTCAATTGATGTTACGGCGTTTCTCGTTCTTCACAAAACTCCGTACGTCTTTAGAATTAATATCTACTCATTTTCCATCTACTATATACGTGCTACAATATATAATATATATATATATGTTTTTTTATCCATGATTTTTATTGTCCATATTTTTTATGAGATTGGTGAACATTTCAAACACCTCAAAAGCATTCATATGTATTTTTATTTTTAAACAAGGGTTTGCGCTTGCAAACAAAAGTGATATTTCGTTTCGAGTTCGACTGATTCCTTTACTGTTGTGGGATGAAGTGCGCCAGTGGGTCCTCTCAGAAAAATACAGTATGTAAAAGAGCTTTGTCCAAAAGATGATCATAAGTTAAGTTTCAATAGTTCTTGTGGTTGGGATGTTAAATAATTATGACCATTACCAACCAATCCATTAATGTTTCTTACAATATTATTTTAACTTTTGAAAGTTCATACAAAAAGAGGTTAAAAATATTTTTAGATTACTAGAGAGCGAGTTTTTTTTTTGTTATTAGCGATATGCTACTATCAAAATACGCATTGAATATCTAAAGAGGCTATTAATAATTTTTGTTAAGTAAAATTTGCGATATTTTGATTTCAGCAAAACAATTATTGAAACGAACGATTGCTTGGAAATCTTCATATATGTGAGTAAACCCGTGATGTAATGTATAAAGATGAAGAGAATAACTAATAATTACGTGCACTTTAATTTACTGTGATTCTCATCAATTGGAGTGCTTTGGTTCTTTTTCAATTTTGTGGTCCATCTTAGCCAAAAGAGGAAATACTTTTATATATAAATAAATGTAACAGGCAACAACACATTTGGTTATCGTTCGAAAGAAGGGTCACAATTGCTTAATGTTCAAAACACATTTTCAAATGATTTACGTCGCATTATTTCCCATGCAAACGGAAAAATCCGCTAATGATTATTTTCAAACATTATCATTACCATACAGTCAAATTTACTTTTCCGTTTTAACCATTTTTGGGCAGATTTAGAACATAGTTTTTGCAAAGTTATTTGCAAGATGTAGAATCTAAAATGAGGTTTTTAATTCGCACAGATAACTTTAAAACACATATCTGATAACTGATATTCCCTTGAAGGGCAATATTAGAATCATTATTTCCATTATTATTGTTTTCTGTATTCGGTAATTTTTGTAATCAAATACGGATAAAGTACATCGTTAGACTAAGTATGAAATATGGTTTCTGCAAACAACGCAGACACAATCTTTACTCTCATATGAAAACTTTTCTCAACTGCTAAAGCATGACTGATCGCACAAATTTTTCTTTATTTGTTTAGTATACATGTTAATGTAGTTTTACCTAAGTCACTTTGTTGAAAACTAATTAAGAAAAAGTCGTTGTGATTGCGCTCTCGTGTTAAGCTTGCGGGACATACCAATCCACACGCGTAGAAGAGCGATTAGAATGATTAAATTGATGATGTAGAAAGTATTTATTCCAGCAAAAGAAAAAGAAGATAAAACGACAACAAGAAGGCTTAGAAAAGTAGTAGAAATGTCAGTAAGTATGTGAAAGACTGAGACACAACAGGTTGTACAAAAAAAAATCTCTCTACCGATTACAGCCGGTCACCTTCTCTCGATTCCCCATATACAAGCTCTCCCACCAAACCCGGGACTTTTCACTTTTCAGTTTATAACTTCAAATCATCAATACAAGTCTCCAAACTACATATCTACACCAAAAAAATATATATATAACTACTACTATTACAGGGGATCATGTAAATAACCAGTAAAATTCCTACAGAACGTGAAACTTTATCACTATATGGATTAAGCTTTAACTATAGCTGGTAACAACCACCAATTTGATCAAAAAAAAAAAAAAACAACCACCAAATAATGAACCTTGACCAAAACTGTAATGCTCAATAAATTCTTCCGCACTTAACATTACAGGTCATGAAGGCATAGATATTCTAGATATTCTTCTTTCTTCGAACTAAATAATAGTACTATGTACATATATGAAGGATAATATACACACTTGATCGCGCTTCAAAAAGAAAGCAAAAGAACCCTCTCTCTCTCTCTCTCTCTCTTAACCTCTCGTTTCACCCGTCACCATTATCTCTTACACTGTTACTCTCTTGTCTCTCTCCTTCTGCATCTCGAAATCATCCTTTGCCATGTCCGATGCATACGAGCCTTACCATGTTCTCCAACATAGCCGACGAGATAAACCTCGGATTCCTTCTCTCGACTCCCACTTCCACTTTCACCATCCTCTTCCTCCTCCTTCTTCCGGCGGCGGTGGCGTGTTTCCTACCGCCGACTCTGATTTCCTCGCAGCCGGTGGATTTCACTCAAACAGCAACAATAACCCTAGCTACAGTAACTTCATGGGTTTTCTCGGTGGGCCATCTTCCTCTTCATCCGCCGCCGTCGCCGGAGATCATTCCTTCAACGCCGGACTTTCTTCTGGCGACGTTCTCGTCTTCAAACCCGAGCCTCTATCTCTCTCTTTGTCATCTCACCCTAGACCTACTTACGATCTCGTCGTTCCCGGCGTTGTTAGCTCCGGATTCTGTAGATCCGCAGCTGAGGCCGCCGCTGCCGCCGTTACCGTTGCGTCAAGAAGCTCCGGTCCTCTCGGGCCGTTCACTGGCTACGCATCGATTCTGAAAGGTTCAAAGTTCTTGAAGCCGGCACAGATGCTTCTTGATGATTTTTGTAGTGTAAGTCATGCGATTTACACCGAACAGATCATCGACCACGAGGACGACGATTCCTCTTTGCTTTTTGACCCAACGATTGATAATCTCTGCGGCGTTTCTGACGCCGGCTTCGGAGAAAATGGGAAGAAAAAATCAAAGCTCATCTCCATGCTCGACGAGGTAAAACTAATTATAATCTGGAAAACCATTTAAAACTATTGTCTTAAAATTTCTAATATGTATGGGTTAGATGTTCACAGTTTTTGGTCGGTGTCCTTTGAAATTAGTGACAAAATGTTATGTTTCTTAAAAAGATCTTCCTTGGAAAATGAAACTCCTTCGAAGCCATTTTAAAACTATATCGTTTAAATATTTTATTTCATTCATTATACTAAGAGGAAAAGTTATTTTAATTGAACGTTCCCTACGTTGCATGAATAGAAGATGTTTTTAATTCCCAAGTTAACAGATGATATGTTCAGTTCACTAGGATTTTAAGGTTATACTAAATAATAAGAAATATTATTTAGTATAAAGTAACTTTATATTGAGCTTCCCTGGCTCTTGATCTAAATTTGTGAATTGGATTCTTCATATCTTAAGGATATAGACTTAAAGTTTAAAAAGAGAAGTTCTTCTTTACGAAAGGGAATATATGCACGAGATTGATATTTCATTTAAAGCTAGGGACTTGAAAATTTTAACTAGTTTATTCTGTGGTACATAGCATACTTTTTTTTTTGACAAGCTATATAGCATACTATTTGAGTGAGGAAATAATGTATGAGCCATTTGGTGTTTTTAATTTTCACATGATTATTACATAATTGGTTCGAATCTAAAGAACATTTCCGTATGACCTTTTCAAGGTTTACAAGAGGTATAAGCAGTACTATGAGCAGCTTCAAGCTGTGATGGGCTCATTCGAATGCGTAGCAGGTCTTGGGCACGCTGCTCCTTATGCGAGTTTAACATTGAAGGTATTGTCTAAGCATTTCAAATGTTTGAAGAATGCTATAACAGACCAGCTTCAGTTTAGCACCAATAACAAGATACAACAACAACAACGTGGTCATGTGATGAACTCTGAGAATAAGACCGACTTTTTGGGGTTTGGAGGAAGTGATAGTAGTAGAGGCCAGTGTTATGCTGGTCAAAGACATGGATTCCCTGATCACCATGCTCCTGTATGGAGACCACACCGTGGCCTGCCCGAACGTGCTGTCACCGTTCTAAGGGCTTGGCTCTTCGATCATTTCTTGCATCCGTAAGTAAACCTTTTTTAGCCATATTTTTGTTTTTTGTAGAACAGTTGATTTTGAGTTTGAGCTTAGTTCTAAGTATACTACGCGTTAACCATGTCAATTTGATCAGACCATCAATCAATTCACCGATGTTACACTTGTAACATGACATATGCAAAGTCTAATATCCGTATAAACTATATGTCCACATCATATATTAATATGATATTCATATGTCAGGAAGTCATGAACCACATTATGCATATACTTGTGAACAGATAGCTATAGATGCATGTGTATGTTGGTATAGAAGTGTATTATAACTTGGAAGTATGCTCTAGATGGGACATGTCGAATGCTTGTTTGTTTCTCAAACATGGTTATGTCGTTTTCTAATTATATGTGTAAATGTAAAAGTATATTATAAATTATTGTTGTGTGTCTTTTGTTGCAGTTATCCAACTGATACAGACAAACTCATGTTGGCTAAACAGACAGGTCTCTCCAGAAATCAGGTTTTCGCTTCTGATATCTTCAGTTTTGTTTTTCTTTCTTTCTTCTTCGCAATTTAGCAAAATTCTTTGCTTTATAATTAACAGCATACGTATAATTAGCTTATTCTGTCAAACCCCCCTCCCCCCCCCCCCCCCCCCCCCCCCACCCCCCCACCCCCAAGAAAAAAAAAAAGAAAAAGATTATGAAGCTTACACAATGAGATATTTTCTACTGCCGGCAACTAATATATTAGTTTTTACTAAATATTAGTACATTATATACTTTGCAAAAATATCTCAGATTTTTAATACAACTAAAAAAATTCGAGAACGACATTAATAAAAACAGAATAATTATTAGATTTCTAAAATTCAATAAAACCATGCGGTAAAACATATGAAGAAATCAATCGTCTGGTGTATGTGTATCATGACATTCAACTACTCTATTTAGTCCACTTTTCTAGGAATGCTCCTTAGGTTATTGAAAATGACTATGTAGGAACTTTACTGGTGGATTATTAACTTTATTGTTTTCAGGTGTCGAATTGGTTCATAAACGCAAGAGTTAGGGTTTGGAAACCGATGGTGGAAGAGATTCATATGCTGGAGACTCGACAATCTCAGAAATCTTCTTCCTCTTCTTGGAGAGACACCACAACCGTCTTCCCCGATAACAACAACAACCCTTCTTCCTCCACGGCTCAACAAAGAGCCAACAACAGCTCTTCTCCCGCTAGACGGGTGCGAAACGATGACGTTCATGCCACCACCAACAACAATAACAACCACTTTATGAACGCTGGAAACGGTGGGAATATAGGAGGCGGCAGTGCGGTTAGCTTCTCCTACGGTATTGCGTCATCGAATGTCCCGGGGATGAATGCTAGCACAAATGGAGGAGTGTCGTTGACGTTAGGGCTTCATCATCATATTGGGTTGCCGGAGCCTTTCCCTATGACAACTGCTCAGAGATTTGGACTTGACGGTGGCAGTAGTAGTGGTGGTGGTGGAGGGGATTCTTACGGTGGTGCTGGTGGGTATGAAGGGCAAAATCGTCCGTTTGGGAGAGATTTCATTGGAGGTAGTAATCATCAGTTTCTGCATGATTTTGTAGGATGATATCATTTGTGTGGGAAGGAAAAAATATGTTCGACGTTTATGTATTTGAGATGTGGGAAATGGTAATGCATACGATGTGTATATTTTATAATGTTTTTAATTTTTTTTTCTTTTGACGAATCTCGAAGGAATGAAACAGAAATGAAATTTGACTAAATCCAGCTTTTCAATTCGATAAAGAATGTCTATTTTTAATATTTAAGAGTGATAAAGTTTGACAATAAGAAAAAGGAAATAATCGTCTGGTGAGTAATTTAACTCTCTGTTTTGAAACCCTAACTTTTCAGAGAAACTAAACCATCTGGTATGGGATTTATGAGTGAGTGAGACGTAATATTATTCAACTCTACTAAAGGAAACATTTTTTTTGAACGTTGAAAAAGAAACAAATTAGAACCGTTCAAAAACTATTCTTTTTAGTTAGTTTATGATTCAACTCGGTTTGTATCCCATCCAACAATGATGGTTAAAAGAGGTAACAAACATGGCTTTTGAAGAGCCCATGAGAGGAAAAGCTGAAAATGTGCTTTTGTTGCTTCAAATTAACTTTGCATTTGCTTTTGGAAAACAATGAAAGATATATAACCTTTCCCTTTTTAAAAAAATGTCTTCTGTAACAGAATTTATTCTCCTTCCCATAGTCTTTTTTATACACCCTTGTTGTTTGTTTATTTCCTGATATGTACTTATATGAAATAAAATTTAATATAATTTTCTTATGTTTTCCATATATTTCATTACAAATTATTTATCAAATTATGAACATCATCTGATTCACATAGTTGCGATCTGAGCATGTAATTTATTAAAGAATCAAAATTCAAAATAGGATGCTTACGGATTTATAATCAAAATCTCTAACAATCCAATAGATTGTTATTTTTAAAAGAAAGGTTATGGTAAATTACGGCTCATCGTGTTCATCATAATTGCATGCTTTGAAAATGAGACTATGTTATGGTAAAGAAAGGTTATGTAACTAAGAAAGAAACATTTGCACGTGGATTACTCAGAATTAATGGAACTAACTGAACTAAATGTTTCTACTTTTTTATAAAATGTGAACATATATTAGCGAACTGTCTTTTCAAATATATGAAATTCAATAATTGGGATGAGAATCGTTCATGTGAACATGAGCCGAGACCCGAGAGAAGGAAATAAAAGCAGTCAAAGAAAATTTCAGAGACTATTCGTATATTAAAAAGCAAAAAGAAAAAACGAAGTGCCATCATTGGCTCATAAAGAACAAAGAATCAATTTCTCATGATTTGATCTCTCACAATCCATTTCTTTTATTATGTGCATGCGAAAAAACACTACTATCTACACATCTTATAAATCAATTAGGAATATGGGCTTATGAGCAAAGAAAATATAAATAGGAATATATATATAAGAAACTACGGACAAGAAAATATAGTCTTTCTCTATGAGCATTAGTTCGAGAAGGATTAAACCTTTGGCATAAGTATTATTCTTTTGCAGCATTGCTACTTATTAGCGTCACTAGCTCTATATATTCTCACCATTAACAAAACAACTCACTACCATATAGAATAACAGCAAAAGTAGAGCAACACACTGAAGAAGATAAAGATGATGATATTTGGTCAGGAACTGGTAATCTGCATCCTGAGGTTTAAAAATAAATAGGCAATTAAAACATGCAAATGTGTGTATGGTTTTTTTAATCCTCCGGATACGGATTACCTCTTCCTTACTTGTAGTACGAGACAATATGCGATTCAATAGAGACTACGCTTTAGCTTGTTTGGAAAAGAAAAAGCATCACATCAGTACATTAGCACCTTTGAGCAAGTTTTGTGAGTTGTAAACACTCAGGTGAGTTCAAATATAATCTCAACTCTATGCATTTTATATATCTTTTTCTTTTTCATTTTATATATCTTTCTTTATAAACAAGTGTTGTAAGTTGCTAACACTCAGTAATTAACACTTATAAAACCTCAAAGAAAAATAAAATTATAGTTGAAAAGAAAATTACATGTTTACTAATTTTAATTTTCCAAATGCATAACTAATGTTCTATTCAAATAAAAATATATGTTGGAATTATCTCCCCCTACCCAGCCCAAGATATATTTTTGGTGCTTCAGATCTTACTTAAATTATGAATAATAAGCAGAAACAATTGTATCGACTTCACCTAATACTACACAAAGATCAAACGGACACGAACGGTAATGATGCCAAATGCATGGTTCGATGCTCCGGATACTACATATATACCGAATAATAACGAACAAAATCAAATGTATAATAACGAACAAAATCAAATGTAGCTACGTTACTTAATTAAATAGCTACAACTCAAAGATCAACTGATAAGGTGTTTTCACCTCTTTGCCGGAAATGCAAGCACTGTAAACTGACTGATATTTAAAACGATACCAAATGCATGGTTTGATTATGCACAAAGTGACAACCATATCCACCTATCAATTGACTGATGTGAAAGATACATGGAGATTGGAGAAGTAGATTTGCACGATGAATGTGCATGAGTAAAGAGGTACGTGTTGTATGTATACGTAAATTTAACTGGAGACATTTTTTTAATACTATCGCATGAGATGCACTTATTTTAAGAGAAGAATATATTCGTAGATCATTGGTCTAGTCCAACGATTTGATAGATAGTCTGTATGATTTTATGCCAGTAATATTATTATTTGATCCTATATCTATTCCTTTCTAGTTATTAAAAATAACATAAAATACTCCTTTATAATATTGAACAAGAACTTTCCAACCGTTTTCTTTTGATATTATCCAACCCTTACAACAACAGGTTATTAGATTTTGTGCTAATACAAAATTGTATATGTTTTTTTTTAGTCAAACATACAAAAATGTATATGTATATACTCAAAATTCAAAGAATATGTTTGGTTATTTATTTTCTTCTTCTTGTTTTCGCAAACCCCCTTTATGATGATGCATTAGTCATCACTGCACGGATCCCAGAGTCGTCTACTACTAACAATAGAGTTGTCGTGAAGGATAGAACGGCTAAGTTTTTCTTTTGCAAGCGAATATTGTCAACAAGCAACAACTCCCTGCAACGATTATTCTGGATAAATGGTGATAACAACTTCATCTAAGATAAAACTCAAAAGTTTTGAAGCATGAAAAAATCTCACTTAAAAGTTTCACTCTAATTATTTTTATTCTTGGAAATAAAGATCAGTTTTCACTTCTCAACAAAAGTCTTAACATCCTTGAGCCAATGAAGATACTCTCTGTTGTCTTTGTTGGCTACGTAATCTTCCAAAAAGTCAGTGATGGTCGGCGTGATCCCTCTGATCTCCAGGAACCTGTGGAAAGCCTTCTTCAAACTCTCATCCAAGTCACTGCATAAAACCCCCAAAATTTCAGTCCCCATAACAATATCCAATCACACACACACACATATATATATATATATCGAGACAAGAAAGGGGTTTGAATCAAACATATACTCAAAATCAGGTCCTTGGTAGGCATCCTCAGATTCTTGGGGTTTTTGGATGGATACACTATCAATCACAATCTCATCGAGATAAGCGCTGACTCTAAACTCAAGAGAGACACCATCATCATCTTTGGACACATTAATAACCATGGGAATCCGGATTTGTTCTTCATCATCATCTTCAGATTCGTTTGGTTCTTCTTCTTCTTCTTCTTCTTCTTCTTGGGGTTGTTGGAAATATATATTAATCGCATTCACAACCTTATCAGCGTAAGCAGTGCTGAATTCATGCTTAAGAGATACACCATGATTATCTTTCACCAAATTGATATTCTTGGAAATCCGGATATGTTCTTCATCTTCATCAGAATCGTTTGGTTCTTCTTCTTCTTCTTCATCATCATCATCAGAATCATCATAAGGAGATATAGGGTCAACTTGGACAAGGATGGTTTCACCCTCAAACTTCCTAGTCAGATACAGAACTCGTTTCCCTGGAGTATCAATGATTTGGAAAGGAAATCCTTCTGGCAACTGTTTATATGAGAAAATTCAAAAATTCATATTCATCAAAACGATTCAAAGGGAATGTGACAGATTCAAAATAAAGAAACAGAAAACTTACGTCAGGAGCCTCTTCGTAATCGGCGTATTCGATTTCAGTGTCGAGGACGCTAACTAGATTCTCGTCGTCGGATGTTTTGGTGATAGCACTTGGCGTCGAAACCCTTCTCGAGGATGAAATCAGCGATGCGCGGCTGAACTGATGGCAACCACCACCACCACCAAGAGTCAGTCTCTGGACACCGGTTTGGAGACTCGCCGGAGATCTAACAGCACGGAAGGCAAGAGTGGCCATTGTAGACGATGCTCCACAAAACAACGACATGAATTCTTCTAGGGTTTAGAGATGTGGGCGGGGCGCTACGATCCAAGGGTTTAAACTCTGGGAGCGAGGGAGAGATACTGAGAGGTTTAAGGACTTTTTTAGTGACTAAATATTTCTCATGTTATAATAGGCCCAACTCGTTAATGGGCCGCGTGAAGCCCACATATTGCAAATTGTGCTTGGGAAAATATCGTGAAACTCTCTGTTTAACTTTTGGCTTCTCTGTTAATTAGGAACAGAGTTTAACAATGTCAAGAGTAACAGAGTTGTTCTAATTCCAGTTTCAAGATAATCTACAAAATTCAAATCGACTAAGACACAGACTTCTCTCTCACGATCAAGATCGAATCTTATAGTCGAATCGATCTCAGCTCTCCAGTAAAGTTACCGGTTCTCTCTATCTCTCACTTGTTGACTGTGCTCTGTTATCTTAGGATCGGTTTTGAATTCGATGCGTCTTCACTTAGTTTTTGTTGAAAAAAATCATCACATTGCCCGTTAGGTTATATATGATTACTGATACTCTCTTATCGATCTCTCATTCATCTTAAGATCAAAAATACATTCTGTTTTTTTTTCTTTTTGGATCTTTTATGTTCTCGTTTCAGCAAAATCTGATTCTGTTTTGCGTAGAGAATCGAGAAATTGAGTTCCATGTCTGGGTTGGGGGAAGATGAAGTTAGTTCCTTTTTCGAGTCGTCTCCACCTCTCAAGAACATGGAAGAGATTTTGTCCAGAAGCTCAATGGTTTCATCCAGCTCAATTCCTCAGGAGCGAGGAGGAGGAGGATCGTATGTGTGACTTCAGGCGGAACTACGGTTCCCTTGGAGCAACGGTGCGTAAGATACATAGATAATTTGTCCAAAAAAAAGAAAAAAAAAGATACATAGATAACTTCAGCTCTGGAAACCGAGGTGCTGCTTCTACTGAGTATGTTTTTACTTCTTTTTCTTCTTTTCAATTTTAGTCTCTAGCAAAACAGTTACCTTCTTTCTCTCTGTTTTGATAATCATTCTTTGTTGCAAAAGGAACTTCGTCAAAGCTGGATATGCTGTCATATTTCTTTTTTTTTTTGAAAATTTTTTTGAATTATACAAATTTATCCTGACCCCACATAATTGGTACAGACTAGTCACGTGTTGCCACGTGTTGGTCCTCTGTCCCTGGCGATGCCGAAATGTTAATTCCTCAGTGGCCGGGATTCGAACTCCACCTGGAACTCACAGCTGTGAGCCCTTTACCACTAGAGCTAAAGAGAAATACTGTATGCTGTCATTTTTCTCTTTAGGAGGTACATTCATTAATTTTGTTCTGTCTTTCTGATTTGTATTTCTAGTTGTGAACTTTTGTTGCGGTTTATTCAATCTTTAGGGGAACTTGCCAGCTATATTGCCGGTCTATTCCCCATGATCCATTCCTTGAATGTTTCCAGTTTCAAGATAACACCAACATTCATGGTTTTTTTTCTCTTCATTGTAATTAACCTTACCTTCTTTCTCAAATGTAAATGGGCGGGGTTGATGGATACTAAGTGGTTGTTTTCAGTTAATGCATCACATGTGGAAGCTGTGAAAATGGCTGTTATGGACCAACAAGCTGTACGTATTAGACCACTTGTTTCTTTTTCTTTTTTTTTTTACTGCGTTTGTTATACCAAAAAATGATGATCACTTTATGTTTGTGTGTTTTTAACATTGCAGGCAGTAGCTGAAGCTCGCTTACTAAAGCTCCCGTTCACAACCATCTATGAGTATCTTCAGGTTTACACACATGCTTTTTTAGTTTTATTCTTTAACCAAAAAGCACATGGATTCGGCATAAGGCAATATAATATTTTGTGATAATTTACAAAAATGAGGATCACTTTATGGTTGTGTGTTTTTTTTTTTTGCTTTGTGAATGTTTCCGGTTACAGATGTTGCGATTGATTGCAACGGCAATGAAAGACGTCGGTCCATGTTCCATGTTTTATCTTGCTGCTGCTGTGTCTGACTTTTACGTGCCGTGGAAGAGCATGGTAAGTCATGGCTACACTATTCTTGTGTCTGAAGAAATGCTTCTTGTGTATTATTTGGTGAAACCAGGTTGAACATAAAATAGAATCAGGATCTGGTCCTCTGGACATAAGACTAGCTCAAGTCCCTAAAATGCTCTCGGTCTTGAGAACGAGTTGGGCTTCAAAGGCTTTCTGCATATCATTCAAGGTCAAATATCTCTCTACTCTCTTTTGTATAAGATTCTCCTAAAATCTGGTATAAAAAAAACTTATATTTTTGAGTGCAGCTAGAGACAGACTCAAAGATTCTGATAGAAAAGGCTACAAAGGCTCTACAAAAGTACAGAGTGCATGCGGTTGTAGCCAATGAGCTATCAACGCGCAAGGAAGAGGTTGTGGTTGTTTCAAGCAGCGGTAACGTTGTGGTTAGGTGCGATACCGAGAAGCCTGAATCTATTGTAGAGGATAATCTTATTCGTCTCATTGTAGATCGACATTCGACATACATCAAAGAGTTTAGCACTTGAAATACTTCTCAAATGCTTCCATTTCAAGAATGGGACAGCTGCATTGAAATGTTAATGCATACAATCGCGCCAACCTGACGAGATGAGTTCATCTTGGTGTATCGATGTTCTTTGCAACAATTCTTGTTGCCTCTGCTTCGGTCGTTGCTCTTTCAGTTCCTTTCTTTGGTAATGTTCTCTCGGTTGCACAAAAAAAAAGTTCTCTATTTATCACTGTTCTCCCCTGTTTTTTTTAATATGACTTCATAAATCATAATCCAGTAACATAATGCCAAGCCACATTCTCTAACTTGCTACCCAAGAAACCCATCTCATCATAGCTTCTATTATCGAATTCACTCATTTACAGCAATCATGGCTGCACTAATCGGATCCTTCCTTGCAATGCTTGTGGTAAGTTCTTCGATCGAAAATTTTAAATTTAAAAAATGTTTATTTTGGTTGCAGGCTCTTATCATCTTTCCATGCTTATGTTTTCTTAGTATCCTCGGGGGTAAATTAACTACATACAAGCATGGACGTATCTATACTCTTATATTTTTTTTTTTGGGTCGACGAGCTATTTCCCCACGATAACTATCATATAGCATCAAATCTCCACCGAAGTATGACCTCATGTTATATCACTGCGAATTAATAGTTGCAAACTTATTTCTCCACGAATCGATAGTTCAAAACTTAATTACCCATACACGACGGTTTAAATTGGTTTATTGGTTTTAATCGGTTTATTCTTAACTAAATAATTTAAAATCAATTAAACCAAACAAAAATTCAATTTTTATATATACATTTTTGTAAAAAAAAAAACCTTTTTTATTATCTTCTTCACAGACCTTTTTTCTCCACCAATGCCATTACATTTGTAATCTCAGAAACCCATAAACTCCAATTTATCTCTTCATGCGATAAGCGGAGCATCAACTATCTTGTCTTTGTTTTTTTTTTCTGATCCGAGCACTCTGAAATTCTAACTTGGATTTTATGAAGTTCTGTTTCTGTGACGTACTAAAGTTGTGTCTTAATCTCTTTTGTATTTTTATCAAAGAAACATCAGATTCATGTTCTTCTTCCAAATCATCATCACTCCTTCATCTAGGATATCCTCCGAAGCTTTTCTTTGAGAGACTTAAGTGCCCAGAAACCATGCTTAACATTTGATTCATTCAACCCAAATCATCTTTTCCACCGGAAAGCATCAAATGTGTTGGCTGCGTAAACATAGATTCCAGAAACTGCAAATCTCGTCCGCAGTATCCGTCGGATCTAAGATGGTGAGGGGCGTCATGTGATGATGATTCACGGCGGAGCTTCCATCAGGAACTGTGTTTTCGATTAGGCGGAGAGAGATTGTGATACTTTGATTGTGGAGATGTATACAATGAGTGAAGAAGATGGAAAATATGTTTAATATATATATATACTAGGGCAAGCCCGCGCTTCGCGCGGGAACTTATTCCATTAATTTTTTTTTTAATATTTTTAGTTTAAATGATTTTATTTTATTATGAACAGAATGTTATTTTTATTATTTTTAAGAAAATTTATCATTTTTGCTGAATTTATTTGCCGTAAAAAACTCAAAGTTAGTTTCGTCGGGGTTAACAATGTTTCTAATATGATTGTTGTGATTATCAATGAAATTTTGTTCTATTTCTATTATGTTGGTATAGACTTTTTTAATCAGTTTATTTTTGTATAATTTATCTAATTTCATTCTATTATTTTTGTTTGTTATCAGTTTATTTTACATTACGTCTTTTGTTAGAATATGCAAGTATATATATATATATATATATATATATATGTCAGTATTAAAATTATGGTTGATCTTTTATTTAAGTTTATTTACTTATACTTCCCATTTAGTTAAATAAAATAACCTTATATTTTATGTTCGCAATACTTACAATCATATAAATATTTAACCCTTAAAACCAATTTAATGTAATTTTTGATGATTTTTAGAAAATAATTTTAACATTGACCTCATTAAATGTCATTGGTTTGTTGTGTATTAACAATTCAATAATTTATTTTATTTATTAATATTCTGATTATACTTAAAATTAACTTATATATATAATGTTAAACCAGTTATTAAGCTATTAATTTATGTATAGCAATAATGGTTAATGGTTATATGACTACTTAATAAATCTTGCAACTACTTACAAAAAACAGGGTGATAGAAAAGGTGGAAAATGTTAATATCACTCGGGCTCAACATTTTTGACGCGTAGGTTTCATGCATTACCAAATATTAAGATTTTGGCTTCGAAGACTAAAAAATAAATAAATCTTTACATTTAAAAATCTTTTTGTCATGGTAAAATAATTTTCGGTTCTTTACAAAAATAATAAAGTGAATGTTAGTGTTATCCAGGCCAATCAAATATTTTAGATACTTTATTAATTTTGTTTTCATTATAGTGTCAGATTAAGAAAGAATTTGTTTTTATTATTTATCGTTTTTATAAAATGTATTTAATTTAAAACATCTTTTTATTTTTATTCATTATTAAAATTGAAGGTAATTTCTTTTTAAAATCTGTTGTTCGTCCATTTTTATATATTTAAGGTATTTAGAATTAAGTTTCCCGTTAAATTGAGTTATTCACAATTTGAGAATTCCATAGAGAAAACACTGGAAACTCTTAATAGTTGTGAAGTAGCATATTTATTTACTTTATTTTTTTGAACAACAGTAGTATACTTATCTTTTAAATGTTGGGCTTCACTTGTAACCTTAAGCTACATATAGTTAATACCCAAAATATATTCATTTATGTTAGTTAAATCTATCTCTTAAATATGTAATTTGCTAGCTAGATAGAAAAGATTAGTTCGCCCAAAATTCGTTGAATTCGAATAAGTAGGCTTATTAGATAATTGTGCTCATTATTAAGGTCTTCTGGGGTAAAGAGAAATATATTTGATTAATTGGGTTATGTACTCTCCCACAGATATATAAGAGAAGTCCAATGGTATACATAGTGGTGAGGTATTTATCTGAGCGAATCTAGAATACTTGTAATGACAATGAATTTTTATTTCATATTATAGATACCAAGAAGGCTACACTTCGGGAACAGAGATAAACTAAGCTACCAAGTCTTTTTTTTTTTATCATCAACATCCACACTATGCGTTTGGATCAACAACATGGTCTACTGGTATGTAGATAGTTCTTTTGGTGTGTGAAGGTATGTACAGAGTTACACCAAAAGATGATTATAGCGACCAAAACTATAGATCAAAGAAAGCAGAAAGACCCAAACTTTATGATAGAAAAACCAACAGAACTTGCCAAAACCACCAGGTAGCAAAAGTCACTCGAAGGCCCATGCATTCTCCTTGCGAACATCAGCTTCTCCCTCAGGCGTGTAGTCCTTATTGATGTTTAAGTATGTGCGCATCTCTTCTAGAGTCTTGCCTATATCATATCCGCCACAGTTTTACACGTCGGGTCAAGAAGTCCAGTGATGTCAAATAGTTAGCAGCCTACAAAACAAATCATCAAAAATACTCAATTTTTACTCAATATCAATCACACTCTAAACCATATTTGATCAAAACCCCAAATTTGATACCATCAAAAGACTCTATCTTTACTCAAAATCAGTCATACTCAAAACCGTATTCGATCAGAAACCATCAAAATACTCAAACTTTACTCAAATTCAAAGAGACTTAACTTTGACGAACTCGGTGTCCCAATTTTTGAGCTCATGTCCTCGGTGTTGCCAAAGATACCCTTGTCACCGGCGTTAGGTTTGTTCCACTCTCCATTAATGATCTCTTCTCTCTATCCTCTTCACCATCATCAGTGGATTTCTCTTTATCCTACACCGCCTTCATCCTACTCCTTTCTTCCGTCACCACTTTCCTCCTCCTACTGTGCCGCACTCGTTTCTGACGATTGTCTTCCCTCCGAAAAGTCTTAGGCTTCTTCGCATAGGCCAGAGCTCAAAGTGAGGAGTTTGCCATTGTGTTCTGCAAAAGAATTTAGAGTTAATATGATTGTGATGAATAAAATGATGAGATTTTCAGAAGCAAGACTCACATATTTATATATGTAGATTCAGTCTGAAAGCAAGGTGGGAACACTGAATGAGGAATCGTGAAAGGAGAGGGGAGAGAAAGATGGAGTTAAGTGGAACTTTAATGACGTTGATTGAATCTGGTTGAGATCCATAACGTTTTTGATTTCCCATTGCAGGAGGAAAGTGATGATCAAACGACGAAATCGAAATCCATCGAGTTGGTTCCTCAGCTTTCCAACGGCGGTCAACAAAAAACGGGATGAACATTGAATTCACACTCAGGTTGGGAGGATTAACCGGTTAGGTCAGTCACTATATATCAGGCTGGGTTTCATGAGAAACACAAAGCCCACAATACATATCACGGCCCACTTCAATGGTTGCTTGATGAAACGCATCGTATAACTAAATGGACACGTGTCCGTCGCAGAAAGAGTGAATTTGTGACCTGGATGCATACGTGGCATAGCTCAGGAAAGAGTAAACTGAGTTTTATAATAATAGATATATATATATATATATATATATATATAAAAATTTTAATTGGTTTAATTGAATTTAAATTATTTGGTTAAGAAAAAACCGATTAAAACAAAAAAAAAACCGATTTAAACCATTGATTATGGGTAATTAAGTTTTGAATTATCGATTCGGGGAGAAATAAGTTTGCAACTTTCAATTCGTGGGGATATAGCACGAGGTCATACTACAGTGGAGATCTGATGCTATATGATAGTTATCGTGGGAAAATAGCTCGTCGACCTTTTTTTTTTGTAAACTAATCTTATGTTTGCTTTCTGTATAGATAATAATGTTCATATCGGACCATGCATGTACTATTCATTATAATCTTCGGGTTGGTGAGTTGTTGCTGTGGTACTTACTCGACTATCTCAAGATTAGCCGACCAAATGATATGACTGGGTGCAATTTTTATGGTGATTTAAATTAGGTGTTTGTTGTATACAGTTTTTACAAATATATGGTTTTTATTCAGTTTGGGTTCAGATTTGTTGGTTTTAGAAAACAAGCCTAAGGGAAACCGAATATAGTATCCACAGAGACTTTATAGTGTACTTATATATGGTTTACAACGAAATTTATTTTTACTCTTTATTATTTCAAATGTTATAATTACATATTAGACTTTAGAACCTAACGTATTGTGTATTCAAAGTAATGTGTCACACGAGCATACCTAGTGGCCAAGTGAAGATGTTAATAAAACTGATTGGTAAGTGAAGGTATCCTGATTTGGAGCAGGATTCAAGAAAAATGGACCCAAGATCATAAATGATGGGGGCTTTGTCCTTAAAACAGCAAGGCAAACAACATGTGCAACCATCCCTCTCTATTCTCAAAGGTCTTTTTCCATGTGAACGTCACATCTCCAAACTCTTTTTTCATACATTTTTATTCTTTTTCGTAAAAGTAAACATTAGTTCATCTTACAGCTTGTTTATTCTTCTTTTAGTGTCTGTTAATTGTATCAATGGTTCTGGGAAAACATGTGGAATCCAATGATTAACTGAAAAAGTTAAAGTTCTTACATTTAAACATGGGATCCATAACTTATCAAATCCAAATTACTACTAGTCGTTGATTTAGAAACCCCAATGTTTTTAAATGTCAAACGTTGAACCATCTATTGGAAAATTGGTCACAACTTTTAATTGATCAGTTGAGGTTTTGATTCAAGATTGATTATGATTTAAGTCGACAATTCACAAGTAGCCTCTCTTGATCAACTCATGTGTTCTTTGATGAAGTTAGAACTGAAAACAAAAGACAATTAACTTTTCGAATATTGAGAAACACATTAAATACTAGACTGCTGGAGTAAATAAATGTCTGAGTTTCTATTTTAAAATGCGCACCGTCCAAACTTCCATGGCAAATACAGTGAAGAAACCAAGGTAAACACACATGCTTTAGTGTTTTTAAAATCTATAAGTGTCAGCTAAAATTCAAGGTTTAAAACGAACTTCAACCTAAAGAAGAAGTTTAATAGACGACAAAAAAAAAAAAAGAAGTTTAATAATATTAAACTCATTCCCCTAATAATTTGCCTTGAATTTCGAGCCGTTTGCAATGGTCGCTGCATACATTTAAAATCATCTGAGTGAATTAAGCTATTCTAAAGCTCTAATATGTTCATTAGTGAATGGCATATGTTAGTGTCTCACTCTTACAGATTAACCATTTCAGTATTAAAAACCAACAAGTATTTAATATAATAATATTATTAGTTTGGTGTGACTATCCATAACAAAAATATATTTGTTTCTTTCTAAAAATTATTATATACCAATTAAATATAATAATTCGTAAGTGAAAACAAAAATTTTAATAAAACAAAATTATGACAATGACAGATAAAACACTTGAGCCTTGAGGAATATTTTTAAAAATATATTTCTCTATGCTAACTAATAAAAAGTCTTATATATTGTGAGTTTACATTTGAGAAAATAGAAATAAAAGAGATATTTTCCAGTTGCAAAGAAAGAACAAAGATCTCATTGCTGTTTCAGTGAACTTGCACCAAACTCACAAACTTCACTTCTTCTTATTCACTTACACAAACTTACTTCCTCATAAATTTCTCATCATGCGCCAAACGTTCCATCCTCTGTTTTCTCTCCTTCTCGTTATGTTCATCAGAACGAATCAATGTTTCTCTTCTTCTTCACATTCTTCTCAAACTCTTGTTCTGCCTCTAAAGACCCGAATAACCCCAACGGATAATTCGGGTCATCGACCCACCGACAAACTCCATTTCCACCATAACGTCACTCTCACCGTCACACTCACCGTCGGTACTCCTCCTCAAAACATCTCCATGGTCATCGACACTGGCAGCGAACTCTCCTGGCTTCGCTGCAACCGTACCTCGAACCCAAACCCGACCAACAACTTCGACCCGACTCTCTCCTCCTCTTACTCTCCCATCCCCTGTTCCTCCCCCACTTGCCGGACCCGGACCCGAGACTTCCTCATTCCCGCTTCCTGCGACTCCGACAAACTCTGCCACGCGACTCTCTCCTACGCCGACGCATCCTCCTCTGAAGGAAACCTCGCCGCCGAGGTTTTCCACATCGGAAACTCCACCAACAACTCCAGCCTGGTATTCGGGTGTATGGGATCCGTATCCGGATCCGACCCGGAAGAAGACAGCAAGACGACCGGGTTGCTGGGCATGAACCGTGGCTCCCTCTCTTTCATCTCTCAGATGGGTTTCCCCAAGTTCTCGTACTGCATCTCCGGCACCGACGACTTCCCGGGCTTTCTCCTCCTCGGAGACTCCAACTTCACGTGGCTAACGCCGTTAAACTACACGCCGTTGATCCGGATCTCGACGCCGCTGCCTTACTTCGACCGTGTCGCTTACACCGTCCAGCTCACGGGGATTAAAGTGAACGGCAAGCTTTTACCCATCCCTAAATCGGTTCTCGTACCGGATCATACCGGTGCTGGTCAGACGATGGTTGATTCCGGTACTCAGTTTACTTTCTTGCTCGGACCGGTTTACACTGCCCTTCGAACCGAATTCTTGAACAAGACAAACGGGACCTTGAAGGTTTACGATGAACCGGATTTCGTTTTCCAAGGAACCATGGATTTGTGTTACCTGATTTCTCCGGTTCGGATTCGTACCGGGATCCTCCACCGGTTACCATCTGTTTCCCTGGTTTTCGAAGGAGCTGAGATAGCTGTTTCAGGTCAGCCGCTATTATACCGAGTCCCACATCTGACGGTTGGTAACGATTCGGTTTATTGTTTCACGTTTGGAAACTCCGATCTTATGGGAATGGAGGCGTACGTGATTGGCCACCATCATCAGCAGAACATGTGGATTGAATTTGATTTACAGAGATCACGAATCGGTTTGGCTCCGGTACAATGTGATGTATCTGGACAGAGACTAGGAATCGAGTCGTAAACCGTAGATAACCGGCCCGGTAAATCGTCAATACCTGTGTAATTATAGTTTTTTTTTGCGGTACGTAGAATGGTTATTATCTAGTAGAAGGTGTGCAGGATGCACGTGACTATAGTGAGTGAGAGTGGGCTTCGTTTACCAACACATGCGTACCGGTAATAACTTCGAGTTGTTAGTAGTTGTCTATTTTGTTTGATTGTTTAACACGCTTCTTATGTTGCGTTTTTATTTTCTTCCATTTTAGGGATTTTTTTAAAAAATTTATTACTTCTTTCAACGACGGCTTAATCATTTTTCCACCACTGATGCTGAATCGTAAACACGATACTTATAACAAACGATCCAATTGCGTATAGTGATCCAACGAATTCATGTTATCATAACAATTGTATATTTGTATTGTGTGAAGATTTCAAGATTGGTATAGTCCAATACCTTGCTTCTTCTTTCCTTTTGTTCCTTGTCGAGAGTACTACCACTATTCATATATCTAAACGTAGGTGTAGGCAGATCAATAATGTTGTACGAAACGTGTTCAGTGATTTATTTATTGTCAGAAGCTGAAACGTGTTCTTTAGATGTCAGGGCCCTATGCAAGTCTCACTCTCACGTGGGAACAGCATGCGGTTTATGATTGCTTTACGTAGTTGAGATTTATGACATTTGATATTCTATATTAATTTGCTCTCAGCGATATACCACGATATGATGATAGTTTCTGAGGAATCGAGCAGGAAAAAGGAAACGTGTCAGCTAGAGAAGCAGACTTGTTACCCTTACCGAACTACTTTTGTCTGTGGAGCAACAACAAGCATCTCTCCCTGATACTTCATGTCCATCCTCAGATATAGACTCTGCAGAATGTTCTTATGCATTTTACCAAAAAAAAAAAAAGAATGTTCTTATGCCATGGAAGACACAACCCGGCGATGAGACCACTTCTTCTGCATACAGTGGGTGCGTTGTACATGTCTAAAGACTCTTCGTATTCAACCCTAGAGCAATGCTGTTCCAAGGGAATTTTCTAAAGACAAAAGACAAGCATACGTTGAAGACCTGCAATATATAATATTTGTCCACACATGGTGGTTGAAGATCTTCAAGAGCTAGCTACTGTCACGTTTTATTTGATTCATTCTGTTGTATTGTCAAAATCAACATTGAAGATTCGGAAGTAGCTAGAAAGACACTAAACATTGATCAAGAGTTTGAGGAGTAAAGTTGCAAAAAAAAAAAAAAAAAGAGTTTGAGGAGTATTTTTCAAAACTTATGATGTAAACAAGAAAGCTACTACATACGTGAATATTTCACCTTGTTTCTGGTTAGAGGAAACACAAAGCAAAAAACAGAACTAATAAAAGCCTAAGGACATCTGCAAATGTTTACGCAAGGTTTGATGTTTTCTTTTTTCTCACTATCTTTCTCCCTCAAATCAAATGTAACCGAAGAAACACTTGACATCAAAATCGCTGATTAGATGAATCAGAGTTTCGATCAAATCGAATTTATGAGAAAAACATATCAAATTCAAACAACACAACAACAATCCTATACTGAATAAGAAAAGATGCATCTACAGAAGAAAAAAAAATCAAATCTAAGTGAATGCTGCTTCTCTTCGAGGCTGTGCATAGAACAGAACCTCCAGATCCGGCGGCTGAAAATAACCGTTCCTCGGCGGATCTCGACTCCTCACTGTCACCACCTTTGATTTCCTCCTCGGTGGCGGAGGACAAACAGACGACACCGGAATCCTATACTTTCCGCTTCTCGGCGTCGTACACCCATCCTCCTCCGTTCTCTCGTGTAGATCAGATCTCTCTTTGAATCCATCCTCTCCATTTCAAAAATCGTTAATATGAGAAGAAGCGATTACATGTTTTTTTTCATATAATATAGTGTGAATAGATAACTTTAAAATTTATTTCAGATTAGTTTCCTTTAAAAAAAGTCGAAATATTTGGTAACTTTATAAATTTAGGAGGGAAGAAAAAGGAAAACGGGAATCTTCTGTTTTCGTGTCTTTCATATCAAACGGACGGCTGAGATTGTTGACAACAGCTGCTTATGAACTGGATATGCTGACGTGGACGTATTTTATTAGTTGATAGCGCCAAATTTATGATATACGCCGTTTCGGACGCTCTACCATCATTATTTAATCTTGGTAAAACTTTATTATATACTAACAAATAATGAAAAAAATTATGATATCATAATCGAGAACAATTTTTCGCTTTCTCTTTCAAATCATTAGCAAAATATATTATGAAAACTGTTAGGGAAAAAATATCAAACTATTTTTGCAAAGATTATGTATTTTCACTATATTATCATCTGCTGACTGAAAATGATTTTAAAATTTGTTTGAATTGAAATTAAATACCAATGAGAGAAAATGATGGCTAAATGGCTTCGTAGATTTGATCTTAGTAGTAAACAAAATTAAAAGTTAATGTCAAATTTGGTTTTAAAAAGTTTTGTAAACTTTGTTTTAAAAGGTTTTGTCTAAGTTTGTTTTTTTTACCAAAAAAAAGGTTTTCTCTAAGTTTTTGGGGTTGTGTTGATCTTTATTTTTGGAAACTGTTTTCTGTATGAGTATGTTGCAGTTGTTATTTGAAAAAGTAAAATCATATGTTTCACAGTGGAATGTTGGTCAGAAGCTCTAATCTATCTCAGTGTTTATATAGATTTACATATTTGATAGATATTTACAAATGCTGAGATGAATTTCTGTTTATACATTAATTTTGTAGTTAAAACTGTTTTCTTCTTGTTACAAAAAAAAGAAAGAAAAAACTGTTTTCTTCAAAAAAGAATTTTAGCGAAAATATATTTTCATTGATGCCGATCAAAACCAAATCAAGTGATGAGAGTAAGATATTTATTAGTAAACATAATTTCTTCAAGCAAATTCCTGACATTCATAATCATACGAGATTTATAAATCCATTTAAGTTAATAAAAGATAAAAATAGTGGAGAACACACTACACATATATATTCCATATTTTATTTCCTCTGAGTGTTGCCAAAATATATTTTGACCATGATGTTTTAAAATTTCTCTAGACTTGCTATACTATATTGAACTCTAACATTTACTGGTTGATGAAAAATTTGAAATCTCAGAATTTAATCTTATTTATCATTACGAAACTGAAGAAAGGACATCGACTTTCATGAAATACTTTCTCTAAGGAAATCATATCACTTGATAAGTTTTATTCTTTAATCAGCTTCTCCTTATATCAGTGGGTGCACCATATCACTTAATCAGTTTTATTCTTTAATCAGCTTCTCCTTATATCAGTGGGTGCTTCCAAGCTAGCCGACAACGTCTGAGTCAACGACTGCATGGAATAATAGCCAACACATTCACCAAGGTAGGTTATGTACCTAGAATTTTTACTAATCGGAGTAGGCGTAGATGAATTTATAAGATTGCATTATATCTACTTTGATGCCTTTCCCTCTGCTCTTCAAGGCAATCTCAAGCAAAATTGCTCAGAAAGACATGGACTTGATCACTGCTTATTACTAACAACTTAGGGTATGTAGTAGTAAAACTATTCGAGTCCTTGCTTTTATTTTTACTCATGTCATTGTTTTTTTTACCAAATCTGTGTGATCGTGGCAGGAGAAAAAGATATCTTGAGAGGGATTCTCGAAGAAGCTGAGGATGATTGTTGGAGATGATCATCTTTTGAAAACCACCATTACAGCTCTTCAATGCTTGCCACACGCTGCTATGAACAGATGAATGGTCTAATCCTATAGAGGTTGGATAGTCACAAAAAGGCAAAGATTTGGTGAAATGTTCATCCTTTTATTGATGATGATTATTATTGGCTGTTCGTTGCTGATATACTGAATCAAAGAGTATGTTCTAATTACATCAACACCTTGCTTAATTTCCTCCAATATCTCTGTACAGAATATTCCAGCCCAAACAAAAACTAACAAAAAGAATAGCCAAAGAAACTCAAAAGCATCTTCTAATTTGATCAACACTCCCAACTTTAAGAGATTCCACAAGTCAGCGGACAACTTTTATCCATCAGCATCATTTCTGCAGAATTACTGAAGCAAATATTAGCAAACAGTTCCAAAAATATAATTTATCGGCTTGTGAAAGATGATACCTTTCCGTTCTCGGCTGCGTCTGGGATATCGTAGATATCTTTTGTAACTTCACTAAAATAATGAGCTGGATACAATGACTACATCCAAGAAGAACAACAAAATCAGAATTCAAAAAACTAATCATTAAAAGAAAGAAACATGATAAAATAAAAAGAAAGACTTTTGGACTTACATCGATCTGTCTCTGAACGTTTCTGGGACTTCCACCTCTTTCTTCGACAGCGTCGAGTTAAACTTGGGCCTCACTCCATTCTCCTCACCCAATCCTTTCTCCTTGTACTGATTCCCATCGGAATCTGTAATCAAAGCCTTGCAAACCGCTCTTCTCTTTTTCAAATTCCAAGGTGGAGAAACCTCCCCCTCTTTCTTGTTCGTCGTCTCTTCTTCGTAATCCTCTTTGATCCCTTCCTCGCCGCCATTTCTCCAATCCTCGACTCCGATTGTCGCCGGATTTGGGAGGCCAGGATCGGCGTCAGAGTCTTTGATCAGCGGCTACGACGGGGGCGCCTTCAGATTCGATCTTCGTGCATCTTAGATTACGCTGTAGGAGAGCAAATCAATGTGATTAACAACATCGGGTCGCCGTCCCAGAAAGAGGAAAGACAACCTTCTTCGTTTCTCATCTACGGATGTATTAGGGTTAGAGCCATATCCATTTCATCGGGCTGAAAACACTTACCAAGTCCAAAACCCAATCATAAACAAACGAACAAATCCTACGATGATAATGAATAAATGAAACATCGCGTTTTACTTAACTGGACACATGACACGAGAGAGACCAATTTATCTAGTTTGCAGTCGACGTGGAGAGTTCAGGAAGGATGAAACTTGTGTTTTATAATAATAGATTATTTTCACTTTCAATTTTTTTTTTTTTTCAATTCGTAATTTTTTTCTGTTTGCGGCGTCGCCAACGTGCTTAGCAAGTCCATTTGCGCGGGAGATTTAGGAAAAAAGTCCTGTCTTTATGCAGCTACAAGCCCGAAACTTTGGTTCTACCTTAAAAAAATGAATGGCCCATTAAAGTACCTAAAACACCAGTAAAATTAAACGTTAAGCTCTGATAAAACCCACCAAAATAAATCTTCAAATCCAAGAAGAAACCGAACGAGTATAAAGAAAACCCAACAAATGTTAACAAACATTTTACCAAGAAAAAAAAATCTTAACAAACGGTCCACTCGAGTTAATAATCTAATATACCCATTTCAGCATGAAGCCCATAAATCAAACCGGGAAGAGCTTGTTCTCCCCTTTTGAACATTGAGAGACGGCAACAAAAAGATCATTATATGATCTTTTTTTTTTGAAACTACATTATATGATCTTGTAGGCTTGTAACTCCGACGATGAGTAAATCAAGCTCTTATTAGGGATGATTTTTTTCTCAGCTTCGTGTTCTTTGTTGCGGTCATCTATTTTTCTTACTCCTTTGCATTTGACTCGGTCCTTTAGTTTCAAGATCGATTTACTTGGTCCTCGTATACGTTAAAAAAATCTTATAATTACAAATGTTTCTTTGATGAATATTAGTTTATTCAATATAAAAACAACAGATTTTATGTGGAACACAAGAGTTGTTTGCGGGTCTTTGTTGTCAGGGAAAACTTTAATTGAAATTTGTAGTTTTGCAGAAATGTCAACGTATACGTAATGTGAACATGGAGGCAGTGCCCATCATACTCTCGCTGATAGTTAGGAATACCAGAAAGATAATTGTATATACTTGGTCTACATTTAAATAATAATAAACTATCCAATATCGCTTCGCTGCTTGCAGGTCGGCTTTAATATATATTCAAGTTCATTATCAAACAAAACGTAGTCCTACTCGTACGCTCCTGAACTCCAAAATCATGCGATTTATTATACGTTTAGAGATTCAGTAATCATATGTAAGGAAAGGAAAAAACAATAAAAGATGTTCAGTTAAAAGTAACCACTTTGCTTTAGTAAAGTTAAAAAATCATTTAATTAATGATAAACATTACAAACGAATAATATTTAAAAAAGGAGAAGTGACAAAGAAAATAAATCAGCACCGGTCCAAACATAGTAAAAAATTTGTATGACCCTAAGCCAAAACAGACAAAACTGTATATTCGTATAGGGAAAATTCTAAAAGAAAATATGCATAATGGAAAAAAAATTGTACAACCACGCCCCCTCCGAAAATGTACCGGGGGTTTGCATGCAAGAGTAATGATGGGCATCTCATGTTGATGTCTTTCTAGAATATCATTTTTACTTTTTTAGTACCTATAGGTTTTGTCGTTTTCACGGTTTCATCAATGATTTAACTTTTTTACGAGTCAGAAGTACACTTCATTTTAAAATAAATAACGCGATTTTTATGTATACTACTTTATTGTTTACATTGACTTTTATTGTAAATACTAGTAGTTTATACTTTATACTAACAGATTCGGATCTACTATTAATTATTTCAGCTATGTTTAAAAATATATATATTCCAAAATCTGACCTCTTCTTGGAAGCATTTTGGGATCATAAATGACCTCAGATACATTTTTATTTTTTTATTATTAGGATATTTACATTGTATTTATATACATGTTTGTGTTTAAGGTTTTCTAACATATTCCGTGTTAACATGTTTGATACTATCAGTAAAAAAAACATGTTTGATACTAGAAAGTACGGTAACTAGAAAAACACAAAATGATTCATCCTATATTAAATATTTTAAATGAATGTATAAGAGCCAGTATAATTTTGATATTTATAATTACCCAGATGAAATGGTTAAATAAATATTTTTTTCGTTAAAATTTTAATAGACAATGTTTTAGGATTGTGTACATAGACAAAAGAACATTAAAAAATTTATATTTTCTAAACAAAGACATTAGTTATTTATCCAACCACAGTTATACCAATAATAAAATAAAAGATATAATAGCATTGATTAAATAACATAATTATTAATAATTTTTTACATAAAATCTGAAAATATCATCTAATCTGGAACAAATAGTTTTCCTAAAATGTCACATACTAAAAACCGGGAGGAGTAAAAACAGAAAAGCTGTAATTTACAATAGCTGTCAGTTTTAATAAAATAAATCGAAAAATATAAAAGAAATCAATTAGAGCAAACTTAAATGAACAAAAATGTCAATCTCAATGCCAACTAGCTGATTTAGAATAAGTTTTGACCCCCAGGAAGTCAATTTAAATCAAAGTTACAAGGTGTCATTTTATGCACGTATTTCCAGAGATTAGTAAAGTACTAGTATTTGATTAAGGAGAATTCATACAAATGTGTATCAACTTTAAATGTTAGAAAAAAATCTTTAAATTTATAACATAGTAAGTTGCTTTGGTGAAAGTTTAATTAGTCTAGTGGTTGAGTGATTCTATGAAGAACTCAGCGACTTGGGTTCCACTTTCAGATAACTTATTTTTTAGTTTACAAAAAAAAAGTTTTTAAGTAGCACACTTCGTTTATGTTTTCTTTCGTACTTCTTCACAATCCACGAGTCCAATTATTTGCCACTTTCATACATCAGAAGACAAATATTTTTATTTTTAAAAGCTGAATTGCAAACAGCTGTTGTTTCTTGTACAGTTGTGCATTTCGACTATATTCTTTTTCAAAAGTACCAATCATATGGCCACTGTGTACTACTCATATTTTCTTCTTTTTTCTGATTAACAAAAGATTTTTATGACATAATTATATCGAGACAGATTCGCACTCTAGTAGTATCTTATATTCACGTCTTAGCTTGTTTGGTAAACAAACACTTCTCTACAAATTTAAATATTTAATTTCATAAATATAGATTAAAAACGACATTTTAAAACAACTCCATTTTGTATGTCACAACTATATACCTGTTGCAGTAGTTTTATGCACAGGGATTATGTATCTAATACTTGATTCTAATGAAATAAGTTGATGGAAAAAAATCCATAGTTGGAAACACGAATAATAAGAACACAATTTATAATGAAATAAGCGAACTCCAAAATACTTATGATATTATTTTTGCAACCAAATATTAGGTGCAACGGTTGAAACCCATACGAAGGTTCTTAACAATTAAACATAAATATCTTTTAATGTAATTATATTAAACAGTAAAATTTTAATAAAACTGACCAATAACTAAATCACAA
Organism: Brassica juncea; assembly: GCA_018703725.1. Lineage (NCBI taxonomy): Eukaryota > Viridiplantae > Streptophyta > Magnoliopsida > Brassicales > Brassicaceae > Brassica > Brassica juncea. Next base: position 49,792,935 of record CM031939.1, read on the forward strand.
GTGGACTTGCAGTAATTAGACAGGTTCTTAAAATATTTATTTTTAGAAACGATGTCTTTTCTCTCTATTCTTTTATATTTTTTTCTTCATCAATTTAATAAATAGAAAACTTTTTTTTGTTCAAAAAAAAAGTTTGGATCCCTAACAGTAAGAGACCTTTATGCCACTTACTCAATGCGTTTGGATCCCTAACAGTAAGATTACTTTTATAACCTTGTATTAATGTCAAATTAGGTGGCTCAAAAGACGGATTGATCATTGTAAAATAAATTTATTTTGGTAGTAATGAAAACAAAATATTAAAGATTAACTGGATAGCGTAAGATCTATAGATATGTTTTTGGATTATACTAAATCGTTTCAATATATATATGATTTTTTTTTGTAGTAAAAATCTTATAATTTTTTATAGTGAATGAAAAGTTGATGTTAACTCAAAAACCGTATAGAAAAGGAGAGAGAATGTTTAGCAAAGGCATACACAATTTTTTTTTATATATATAACACAATTGTTTCAGTTCATATATCTGGCAGTACATTTTAAATACCACTTTTAATATACAAAATTACCAACCACTACTTTTTTTCGATGTCAAAACGATTGATTTATGGTTGTTTTGGGATGGACTGAAAGCTAAATGCATTTTATGATATATAGTTTTTTAAAATACTCTAGGTACAAGGGCATTGTATATATTCTCAAAAGTTAGTTGTTACATGGTGACGACTTATGATGAAATGATATATGTGAATCTTTGGGTTCACACCACTAAATAATTTCCGAAACAATATGTTTATCGTTTACGAATTTAATAACATGGGATACAGATATGGAGATCAGTGTATATATATATTCTAATAAATGGTTGTCTGATTTTATTTAGTTATTAATGACAACCGCAGATGAATTAACCTCTCGTTCGATTTGCTTTGAGTATAATCGTGCAAGTTTGCCACTGTGTTAGATAAAGACACGTGATACATAACAAGATGTACGCATAAACACTTGGCCACTTGCACCGTATCGATATAGAAGTAGTCGATTCAACCACCCAAATCGTACTAATATCGATCAAATTAGATCATAAAACAAAAACTTATAATGAAACAGATACATTTAATAAATAGAAGTTTTCTGAAATATATATTTATCTGTGATTTTTTAACCAAACAAACACAGCTCGTATATAGAATCCGTCTAAAATTTCTCAAACTCAAACCGAACAAAACTGATAATTTTCTACTATATTAGGTAGTATTTTTTCTAATGTTATTCTGAATGTTTACAAACAGATCTGAATGCATTTACCAATTCTAATTATTGTATATTGGGTATTGGCGAAAGTATTGTATTGGGTAAAATAAGATGATTGTTTTTTGTTTGCTGTTGAGCTTTTGTTATATATGGTTTGTAGTTTTTACTCGTTAGTAATAGATAATTGTACTCCCAAGGTTTAAGTACAAACATAAAGGACATAATGTTTACCGGTATAGGCGGCATAAAGAAATCAATGATATGGGGGAGTGCATGCATAGAGAATTACGGGGGAGTGCATGCATAGAGAATTACAAAAAAAAAACAACTAGTGTGCTACTTTAAAAATTATTAATATTTCAATTTTAATTCACATGTCATTAAGTATTTTAAGTTTAAATGAGCATCATATGTTCACATACATTTGTCAACTATATATTTCACATTTTTAATTCAACTAACTAGTGGTGATTCCTTGATTGATAGCTAATCAAGGTAAATATTAAAAAAAAAATCACTAGTAATAATATAGAAAAATTGATCATGCTCGTGTTTCGCGTGGCCATCTTCATGGAGATCGTGTTCACAAATGGAAGTCTAGCTAAAAGCCCTAGAGAGACGAGTGGAGCTCCAAGCTAGAATTCATTCTCATTGCTTGCGTACAACTCCCATTTCCTCAGGTCTCACTCACAGCGAAACCAAATGTTATGGTCTCTTGATGCAATCTATCGAGCTAGCCCAAATTTATAAACCATCATCATTGAGAAAGAAAAACAAACCCGAAGGTTCCAGACCAAATACAAAAGTAATTTCTTAGGCATATATATGAATAAAAGAGTCGAGTATTATTTCTTAGAGTATGTTTATTGGGAGTCTCTTAGGTTAGGTCTCTTAGCGTAATATAAGATACGGTCTCTTAATTTTTAACTAAAAAAACTAAGAGACGTTTCTTATATCTCTTATTTAAGAGACGTCTCTTAGCTTTTTTAGTTAAAAGCTAAGAGACCGTATCTTATATTACGCTAAGAGACTCAAACTAAGAGACCCCCAATAAACATGCTCTTAATAGGTTTGTAATGGCCAAATTCAAAAAGTTCCTTTTTTTTTTGTTCTGAGATTCCAATCAAAATTAACTATTGTATTTAAATGATATATAAGAAAGCATAAGTCTCCGCAAATTTCGGAAAATATTAATGCTCTTGACATTACTTGATAAGTAATTTGCCATATTTCATTATTAGAGATGGGCATTCGGATTTGGTTCGGATCAATTCGGGTTTTAGATTTTCGGGATCAAAATTTGTAACTCCATTTGGGTATGTAAAATTTTTGAGTAACGTATATCAAAATACCTAAACTTAACATAAAAATTGATTTAACTTGAATATTTGGATGAAGAATTAATAGATGGTTTAAATATTTTTGGTGTTTTCGATATTATTTAGCTATTTTCAATATTTACTTTGGACTATTTGTATATATTTTCAAATATTATAGACAACTTCATAATATCTTATGCATGATATTAAATATAAAATAGCTAACATATTTAAGTATATAGATCTGATTCAGTTATCCAAAATATTTCGGTTCGGATCGGGATCGGGTTCGGTTCCAGATTTTTAGATACCAAAATTTTAAACCTGTTTCAATATTTAACAAATTTCAGTTTGGGTTTGGTACTACTTTTTTAGATCTTCGGTTCTTCGGGTTTAGATTTTTTTGCTTAGCCCTAATCATCACCATAGTGATTTTGAAAAAAAAATGATGACATGATATACTAACAACGATCACGAGGTTTGAAATTAATTATGACATGAATATTTAAATTTAATATTAATTTATAATTTTGGTTATTTTTAAATATGGTAATGATTATAAATCATCATTAATATAAAATAAATAATGTAATAGTAGAAATAGAAATATAAAAATATTTTAAAATTTATGAATTAATTCTATTTTTGTAATTATATAATTTTTACAACTAAAATAATTTATCAAAATTTATGTAGTTTTATTTTTTAAATTATAATGTCAATAGTTTTTTTTTAATATCCACAAATTTTAGACATATTATTTATTTTTACGTTTTAATAATTGTATACCTAAAAAAATTTCTTTTTTTTAGAATTTAATTTTATATATTTACCCAACATAAATATATAAAAAAATTTCCAAAATTGTAATTTTAAATATATACATATATATTATTAAATATAATTTGTTTTAAAAATATTTTTATTTTATTTTTACATATAATTAAATTAAAACTTAAAGTTAAATATTGTAGAAAAATAATAAAATTTAAAGTTACAATTTTAAATGTAATTTAACTTTTTTTTTTTTTTGAACTGAGGCTGTGTAATTTAAATTTTAAAAATTCCATTTCTGCATGTGGTGTAAAACACCTAGTTTCTTGTAAATTAATGGCCATCTAACATGTGTTTATTACCTGTCATATTAATCATTTTTTTTCTCACGGAACTTATTCACAAATTATTTGCTTTCGATTTAATATTTTATTTTGAACTAACTAAATAATGGACGATATCACGATATAATATGAAATATAGAGCCAAGAAGGGTAGCTAATAATGTATTCATCTCCGGATGAAACTGTCGTCATGACTTTCCGTCTATTTTGTCACAGCCACTTAGATCCAAAAATAATAATTTAGCGAGTCCATAAATTCCAAATTTTGAGTCTTGAGGACACATGTGCTTAAGTTCTAGATTAGATGATGTCCTTTATTCTAGGAACTAGCGTCCTAGACGCACCAACAAGTCATACAAATGTTTAAATGATTTTAGTTCCTCAATAATTGGAACCAGAGAGAGATAGGATCGGCTTTTGATCCTATCTTCTTGTTTATATAATTAAAATCAACGCACCATTAGTGATTGATTCAAAAGAAACAAAAAGCTTTAAATAACCATAGATTTCAACGATATTATCGTATTTTATACACAATATTATTGATCATTTTATTTTACATAGTAAATTGCTGAAATTCAACCCAAACAAATAATAGTTACCTATATTTAAAATTTATCAAACTCGTATGTATATAACTTCAATATCAACTACCTGAAAGTTTATCTTTGATGCATGATGGTGGATCAACTTGGTGGCCCTTATAGCTGACAACCGATATTATATTCATATTATACGATCCGACTCCAAATATCCAATGTTGAAAGAAATATGACTATTACGATTCTAAAATTCAACCCAAACAAGTTTTCTTTCTTTCTGTAAAACAATCATATGATACATATAATTATTGCAATGTTTCATATACATTAGCACGAAATAAGAAAGAGAATGGCGCGGTCATCCTCTTTGTTCCTCTTAATTTGACTTGTACGTTAGAACTTAGAAACGCACACACATGGTTTTAATTAAAAGTAGCTAGGCGGACAATGCAATTAGCTAAGTATAATAATTTATAGTTAAAAATTTGCAAATAGCCTTTAGTGATCGAAAAGAGCCGGAGAGAGTTTCCTATTTAAACCCCTTCTCTGACTCTCTCCATCCTTCCCCTACACCTCTCTCTCTCCCCCCTCTTAGACTCTCGAATCTGCCAGTTTCTGTTCAAAGCTAAGGTTGAACTACTAAGTTGTCCTCCTTCAACACCCTCCTGTTTCATTCTTCCGTTTAGTAGCATTATGTCGGTCTGTGCTTTGCTTTCAAACACCTTGCCATTTTCTCGTTTTCCCTCCATTTTCCTAAAAAACTGGTTAATAGTTAATACATAGACAATTACATTGTGTCTAAAAAATTACATTGTGTTGTCCACACACGTGTTAGTCTTTATATGTATACATGATACGTGCACAAACACATATATATATATATATATATATATATATATATTGTCCTTTGTATATCTGTATACTGATAATTATTTGGAAACATCAATCAGTGGTTGTAATTCGCTGAATCTCTCAGTTCACGTTTTAAAAAATCTTATCACGACTTTCTTAGGACACAAGCAACTATGTCCACTCATTTCACAAAATTATTTCTGTTATTTGTTTTTCTGTTTTCCTCTTTCATAAGTACAAATCTAATCTGAAAAAATCCATTTGGATCATTATTATCCATGAAAAATATCTGTGATTCAGAATTAAAGCCCTATTTAAAGTAATGCTTTTCTTCTATGATCAAATCAATTGTTTCAGAAAATGGAGTTCGAAAACCGGTACGGGCTTTCAGCAACGCAGAAGTACGACTGTCTCTTGTTCGGTACGTTTTTAGCCATAATATACCAATGAAATTAATTAAATTACAAGGATATAGTTACCTGACCAGCTTGTCAAAAATCCTCTTTAGATTTGGACGACACTCTTTATCCTCTTAGCACCGGACTCGCAAGAGAATGTGGGAAGAACATCAAAGGTAACATTCTTGCCTTTCTATCAACTCTTCGATTAATAAACCATTTCTGACATTTTTTCCGGTATGATAGATTATATGGTCGAGAAACTCGGTATACCGAAGGACAAAATCGTTGAATTGTCTAATCTTCTCTACAAGAACTATGGAACAACAATGGCCGGTCTCAGAGTACGTGATCAACATCCAATACCACTTAAATCTCATTTTCTTGTACTTTTATTTATTATTGGTATGAACCTACTTAACCCGATACATCTTCTCGTTTTATAGGCGATCGGATATGACTTTGACTACGACGAATATCACGCTTTCGTCCACGGTCGTTTACCGTACGACAACATAAAACCTGACCCTGTTCTCCGAAGCCTCTTGCTTAGCCTTCCTCTCCGCAAAGTCGTACGTGACACAATCATATTTTGATGTACCATATACTATATTAGTTTTGGTAAATAACTAAGCAACATTTTCCTCCCGTTACTAGATATTTACCAACGCGGATAGAGTTCACGCGGCCAAGGCGTTGAAGAAGTTGGGATTAGAGGATTGTTTCGAAGGGATCATATGTTTCGAAACGCTTAACCCGACTCACACAAACGCTGCTTCTGAAAATTTTGAGATTTTTGATATCGTTGGACATTTCGACCGGTCTGAATCGGTCGGTTCACTCCCTAAAACGCCTATTGTGTGTAAACCGTCTGAATCCGCTATTGAGAAAGCCCTCGAGATCGCCAATATTGATCCTAACCGAACGGTATATCTTACCGGAGTTCTAATAATTGTTTATTTCTTCCAATTATGTTTTTTTAAGAAACAAGGACAACAAAATTAAATTTTTTGTTCTCATCGCAGCTGTTCTTTGAGGATAGTGTTCGAAATGTACAAGCTGGAAAGCGCGTTGGCCTTCACACGGTTCTGGTACGATTACTTTAGTTAGACCTAACCGGAATCTAAATTAATTAAACCGAGTTTGTAGTTGACTCTTTTAAATTTGTTGTTTTCAGGTTGGTTCACCAAACAAAGTTAAAGGAGCCGATTACGCCTTGGAAAACATTCACAACATGAAGGAGGCATTACCAGAGTTATGGGAATCCGACAGAAAATCTGCGGATGTTGGATATCCCGGCAAGGTCGCCGTTGAGACATCTGTTAGAGCTTAGAACTGTTTTACCCGTTGTACCTAATTTTCATCCACTGTCATTTTTCATTTTTTTTTTCAAATGACCTACTGTCATTTATGTTTTTCGAGTTGTGTTTATAAATTTAAATAAAAACCACGAAATAATTTCCATTTAGTTACAAGAGAACTGAATAAATTTTGATAAAAAAAGAAATGATCGATTACCATACGTGAACGGCTCTGGCCCATAACTGGAATACATGGCCTACAATATAATTAAGGGATCACTAATAAGAACGATGAAAGCGTTCAGCATCATACTCAATAACAAACTGACTAGGGGTGGACGATTACTTGCTATTTTCTGTCATATTTTTTTTGTCAACATATACTTCATATTTTGCTTGCTTTATATGAACGATAGAATTTTAGATTTGTATTTGACTTGTCAAAAATGAATGCTTCAGGTTCAATTTTTCTGGTACACGAAATTAAGTTACATTGTTTTACTCACCTACATAGGGATGGGCTCTTGTATTCGGCCTATTTCGAAAATTCGGTTCGCGAACCTGTCCATAGATAGCGCGTCTCCAAAAAATTAGACTGGACTTTTCCATAGACTTGGGATTTACTTCTGAGTTATAAAAAATGAATACTTCATATTAATTTTAAATATTTACTCAAAATATATTACTGACAAATTATTAGTCTCCCTCAGTTATTGTTTTTTTTTGACATTCCCTCAATTATTGTTATTACACGTATTTATGAATTACTTGAAAATATTTCTGAGTTTTTTTAAGAATTATTTACTAGATAATTTTCTATTAGAGAGACATGAAAATTTGTTTTTTTTTCACTCGACTTGGAAAAAACATGTGAATTACTCTAAACAAAAAATACTTATAAGTTATACCTACTATAAAAAAAGACAAAATCATCTCGATATAAAAATACTTCGTACTTCGTACTTCCGTTCTTATGGTCTAATTATCTTCTGCTTTTCAATGACAAAATAAATAATGGACTATATCAAACCGAATCGCTAATTTTTTTTTTTTGTTATGCTTGTTATTTATCTTATATAGAAAGTATCAAAACTCAGCCCAAATAACGGATATAAAGGAAGTAAGTATTCGTACTTTGCCCCCAATGCTTACATTACATCGGACGGTCACTAATGAACGTCGCTGGCCCAGAACTGAATACGGACATGAGAATTGGGCATAAAATATATTACATGTTAAGGAATTATTAATAAGAATGACAGCAATCTGCACCGCTAACAAAGAGATACGTGTCCAGACATTAACAAACTTCGTTTACATCGGACGGTCATTAATGCTCACACCTATCGGTTCTTGTACTTTTTTTTTGGTCAAATCGGTTCTTTTTTTTTGTCACGAGGTCAAATCGGTTCTTGTACTCTTTTAAACTGTAAAATTTTAAGAGCTCCGAAAGTTCACTCAATGGCAAGTCTCCCCACCGTTCTCGTTACTGGCACTAGTGGCTGAACAGGTACTCAATGTTCCCTTTGCTGTTCGTTGGGATTCAAACGTCCAAAATCTGAATGCATGTGGAGTTTATATATATATATATGTGTGATGATCAGTCGAGCTATACCCTAAAATTTAATTCGTTGTTATTGGAACTTCTCTTTGTTTTTACGAAAATGATGATGATCTTCTTAGCGTCTTCTTCGTGCGATGAGTTTTTTTGCAAGGAGTTGATATAGGCCATATTGTTTACAAGGAGCTGAAGGAGAAGTCGGACAAGTTTGTGACAAAGGGGTTTGTCAGAACTCCTGAAGGAAACAATAGGAGGAGAATCTGATGTTTTCCTTGGTGATATAAAGGATATCATATAAAATTTGCTTTGATATAGAGTACTTTCTCAATCTTGGATTTGATCGATCTAAAGGTCTCAAACAGAGCTTGAAAGCCTTGAGAAATATATACACTTTACTAACGTAGCATGGAGATCAAGATATGCCGAATCTAATCATATGGACTTCACATTGTTGAGCCCTTAACTCTAGGCTTATAATAAATAAGTCGGCCTGAAGCCCATGCTTCTATGGCTTTGGCCGGGGCCGGCTCTACTTTTGATCTTGGCTCAAAACTAAAGGGAACCAGTTCTCCAACCAAAGACTTTGAGGCTAGATCTTTTCTCTCAGGCCACCTCTAGTTTTTATATCTTTTTCTTTTGTTGCAACTGACTAAGCTGGGATGTCTTGTGCTATGATCTGCTTTAAGAATTTAGAGCTGGGGATATATGGTACATGATTATATGGTATTTAATACAATTTTACATAATCTTATTGCAAGTCAACATAAGAAACTTGCTTTGATATATATTACTTTTTCTATCTTGGGTTTGATCGATCTAAAGTTCTCAAACAGAGCTTACAAGCCCTGAGAAAGATATTCACTTGATACTAAGGTAGCGTGCAGTCCAAGGATGTCGGATCTAATCATATGGACTTCACATTGTTGAGCCCTTAACTCTAGGTTTGTATGTTTTTTTTTGTATGGAAACTTGACTTCTATATAGTATCTTTGGATATTATATTCAAGTAAAGATTATATTACGTACAACTGTGGATATGAAAATATAGAAAAAGACGGCCATAATGGCTATCTAAATGTATATAAAATTATTTGACCAATTACCTTTTGCGTATATATCATAAACCGATTTATAAGTCAAAACTTGCCATGACCTTATAGGCCTAGTACTTTCTCGAATCTCGATCTTATATGCTAATGATTGTACCAAATGAATCGTAGATTCTCCTCCACATCTAAATATGTAAATCCAATTCCAACATCAGATACGTACAACTCATGGATTATTTTACATATACGATTCAACGTAAGGCCTTACAACGTATACACAAAGCGGGTTTACTTGTAAGATACTAGAGAGTAAAGATAGTACTCTATATATGAATTGTGATTTTCTAATATTTAGAATGATGCGATGATAAAAACAGAGAACACGAATTCGTACGTTTTATACAAAGAACACGTACCGAAAGTTTAGTTGCAGGGGGAAATGAAAAAGTCAAATGCTGAAAATGTACGCCGTAGCACTTAAATGAATATTTTCATGTTACTATGTTCCTACATTATGTTTCAGAACAATTAATACCGGTCACCGACTAGTTGATAATTTGATATATACATAAGAATAAGTATTGCATATATTAACTTAATTATAAACACATGTTCTACAGATAGGAAGAAAATGATATTTCTTAGTTCAAAATTATATAAAATAACATTTTCAAAACAAAACTAAAATGTTCAAACGATGTTTACTACTTCCTCTATTTCATTTAGTTGTCGTTTAGGTTTGTCACACAAATTAAAGAAAACAGTTAATTTTATATATTTTCTCATTATTTATACAACTAACTACATTTTAGTCAATAAAAATAGAATAACATATAAAATTAATAATTTTTGCATTAAAATTATAAAATGATATTTATTTTAAAATGAAAACTTTACAACAATAACTAAATTGAAATGGATGGAGTATGAGATGAAATAAATAAAATCCAGCATACATTTCTCTGTTTATGATTAATGAAATAGTCAAATATTTATCTCAACTAGGAATTAATAAAATAGTAAAATGTAACGTGAGGGCGGTTTCGGTTATACATTGGGTATCATACTATCATTAAACTATTGCTCGATGTTGCAAATAGTACGGACGAAGTGCGATCTAAGTGTTTGTTTGCTTCTAAAACTACTCTAGCAAAAATTAAATGCACATGCATTAATCTTTACTAATTTCTCATAAAAATTAACTCGCATGTAGAAACAATTTAAGTACATTTTATCAAACAAAATAAAAACGAACTTATAAATTGTCGTATAATGCCATAAGTGATTAATTTTAGGTGAACATTCTTGGAAACAATCACATGTGCTTCTTGAAATTTTACTTGAAATAAAAATCTCTGACGTTTATTGACTTCTCGTTTGATTAAATTCACTTACGTACTACTGTATCTAAGACTATATGTATAAACAATGGACACTGTAATTAGAATACAATTTGTTGAATGATGAATCGATAAAACCCCAACAAGTGTGAAACCATTTATGGTGTACGAAACGTAGTAAAAATAAATAGATAAATATCGAAGCCCCCTAAGGTAATGGCTTACGTACCTTGAGATCAATTATTTATGCTATTAAACAAATGTAAATTTGCAATAAATGAAGGCACATGGATATAGTGGTCGAATATTTTAAATCTCTCTATTACTTTTTTTTTTTGGTCTATGATTTATACATATATACGATATGAAGATATTTCCTGGGTTGCTCGATATAACTTTGATTGGCAATATAAGTTTTAGACTTTTAGAATATTTGATATGGTGTGATCTTCTGTATTTTTTTTCTTTATGCATTTGTATCAGAATGAGTTACGTTTTACATTGCATTTCAACAACTATACATATTTCTCGTTACAATCGATTAAACTCATTTATTGCTTTTCCTTACGATCATTCAAACACATTTATTCATGTATTTTTCTAACCCACTCAGATGCGTTCGCTTAATGAAGATCACTTAAGAATGAATATATGCGTCGCTATGTTTGTAGTGAAACGTGATTATGGCCCCGCAATCGGTTGAGTCCCCAACTGCATCGACACACGGTCTTGTTAAATGCGATACCGTATTTTCCGTGTACTCATACGGACACTCTAGTCTCATTTATAGTCCAGAAACAACAACAAAATCTTATGATATTTAATTAGCAATTGTATAAGAGTTTGAGACAATAATTAAACGTTTGGTTGTAACTTATGTTTTCACTAATATGAAATAGACGGGAGAAAGAGAATTCATTCCCATTATCAAATATTTGTAACCATTATCTTTGTTCGATAATTCATTTATTTCACATGACTTGACTATTGATCAAGAAAATTATTGCAGTGTGTGTGATATTTGAGTTCATGTGGGATTTCCAATTGGCACAACTCGCAAATTGACCGAAAAAAATGCATGAGATGCCCATGTGTGGACCACGTGTGTTTGCTATCCTTTTGGCTTATATAAAAAATACGTATTTAGCTGACTTGCAGCTGATTAAAAAACATTTTAACCTTAGTATATCGAATCTACAAGCTTTTTACGATGAATTTATAAACTTTAGAAAAGGATTTTCCCAATAATTAATCGTTCAAGCAATTGACATTCTCTAGATGTTTTCCAAAGATTTTTTTTAGGAATTCACTTTTGGTTGATAGACTTAAGTCCAATACTTTTGTTAAACCTAAACAAAAACTAATAAAATAAGATATTGATAAGGAGAAAGCTCAGAAGATTTTCGTTTTAATTGCTTTACAGAAAGTCAGAAACAAGTGTTCAGTTGTTCTCTTTGCACTTTCTTGGAGAATAAGTACCAAATGTTTGATTTTTTAGCTTTATAATGAATTACCTTTTGCATCCCCTTTATTTTCTTAAAATTTACAACTATAGACATTTTCAGATAACACTTCTAAATATCATAAAATCAATTGATATTTTTCCACAACGTATCTTTTTTTCTCCTAAAGAAACATTATTCACAAATTTTTATAAATGATGAGATAACAAGCACAGTTACAAAATCGGAATATAATAAGCAGAGAAACTCAAACAAAAATGAAAAAATCAAATTTAGTTTTTTTTTGTATAAAACAGCTCAACAGTAATTTAATTTTACTTACTATAACCAGTCAATTATTATTCTCGGATGAAATTTTTTAATCTCTTTTGAGTTCGGTGGAATATATTAAAAATATTTATTAGATCATGAGGAAAAAATAAGAAATTACAAAATACTTTATAAAATGATTAGAAATAAAAAATAAAATCATAATAAAATAAAGCCGTAAACTCTTTTGAAGCCTCTTCTCTCCCTCCATAAGTATCCTTCCCATCTTCCACTTCCCTCACACAAATCTCCTCTTTCTCCCTCTTCATAAAACCTTTTTCCGTACTGAAGAAAAAATGGCTGCCAGAGTAATGACAGTAATGGCGGTTATGGTGGTTGTTGCTCTGACGGCGACCACAGTGAACGCCAGAATCCCCGGAGTTTACACCGGAGGTCCCTGGATCAACGCTCACGCAACTTTCTACGGCGAAGCTGATGCTTCCGGCACTATGGGTACACCATCTCTCTTTCACCCCTCTGTTTTTTTTTCATTGACATGTAAAATGTCGAATAGTTATGTATCAAAGGTTGTTTAACTTCAGCTTCTATCATATTCTGTATGAATTTTTATTTAAGGTCACGTTATTTAACACACTATGCACTGAATAGACACTTAACTAATGGTTTGTATTGTTTTAGGTGGTGCGTGCGGTTACGGGAATTTATATAGCCAAGGTTACGGTGTGAACACGGCGGCTTTAAGCACGGCCTTGTTCAACAACGGTTTGAGTTGTGGCGCTTGCTTTGAGCTAAAGTGTGTCAATGATCCAGGCTGGTGCCTTCCCGGAAACCCATCAATCCTAATCACCGCAACTAATTTCTGTCCACCTAACTTTGCTCAAGCTAACGACAATGGTGGCTGGTGTAACCCTCCTCGTGAGCACTTTGATCTCGCCATGCCTATGTTTTTAACCATCGCTAAGTATAGGGCCGGTATCGTGACGCAGTCGGAAATCACTAAGGTTAGCAAACACTAACCCTTAGATCAAAATCAAGCTCTCAAGCAAGAACTCGAATATTAAGCTCTGGAATCCACCAGAAAAGATAAAAGCTTGAAAACTTCTATTGATAAGAAAAGATATGAATGTCCAAAACAGAATACCTAAAACTCTCTTATATAGAGAGAGCCTAAAACATAAAAAGGTAAATCCCTATAAGAAAAAGAAAACATGAAATAAAAGGAAAACTTCTAGATTAGGTTATGTAAATCTAAGAGTCTCCTACATCAGTCTCCTCCACCTCGAAAGAACTCGACCCCGAGTTCTCTTCTGGATAAAGAACACCATCAGCATGGTACTCATAGATGTCAGCCACATTGAACGTATTAGAAATGTTCATGTCTTCTGGAAGTGCCACCACATAAGCATTATCATTTAACTTCCGCAAAATCTTGAATGGACCATATTTGCGAGGCTGTAGCTTGCGATATGTGCCCACGGGGAATCTTTCTTTTCGTAGAAACACCATCACTTCATCTCCTTCTTTGAAAACCTTGAGTCTTCTACGCTTGTCTGCTGCTTCTTTATTCTTTTGGCCAGTTGCTTCTAACTTCGCTCGGACAGCGTCTCTAGTTGCTAGAATATCCTCTGCCATAGCCTCAGCTGAGATACTAACTCCAGGAGCTTTAGGCAACTTAACCAAATCGACCACATGCTTCGGAATAGAACAATAGACCAAAGAAAAAGGTGATTTCCCTGTAGCTGAGTGCACGGCACTGTTGTAAGCAAACTCCACTTGAGGTAAAGCCAGATCCCATTGTTTCGGTTTATCTCCACAAACACTTCGAATCATATTCCCCAAAGTTCTATTCGTCACCTCGGTTTGCCCATCAGTCTGTGGATGAGCTGTAGAACTCCGTTTCAAGCTGGTTCCAAACATTCTCCAAAGTGTAATCCAGAAGTGACTCAGAAACTTGGTATCTCTGTCGGAAATTATTGTCTTAGGAACCCCATGAAGACGTACCACTTCCCGAAAAAATAACTTGGCGATGTTAGAGGCATCTGCAGTCTTCTTGCAGGCGATGAAATGCGACATCTTGGAGAATCTGTCAACGACCACAAACACAGAATCGACGCCTCGCTGTGTACGAGGTAAGCCTAGCACAAAATCCATAGACAAGTCTTGCCAAATATCTTCTGGGATTGGTAATGGCATATAAAGTCCAGTGTTCTGAGATTGTCCTTTAGAAACCTGACAGATATAACACCTTTTAACTATAGCACCCGCATCTCTCCTTAAATGTGGCCAATAAAACCTTGTCTCCAAGCTAGCAATGGTCTTGTCTCTTCCCAAATGACCACTAAGGCCGCCACCATGCAAATCGCGAATCAACTTTTCTCGTAATGACGAGCAAGGAATGCACAGCCTGTCTCCTTTAAAAAGATAACCATCTCGTATGTGGAAATCTGCCGAAGGATGCTTCCCATTACATTTGCCCCATAACTCCTTGAATTCAACATCACATTCGTACAACTCCTTCAAAGACTCGAAACCCACAACCTCTTGTGCTAAGATAGTGAGTAAGGAAGCTCTTCTACTCAAGGCGTCTGCCACCTTGTTAAGAGTCCCAGACTTATGCTGAATAATGAAAGGAAACTTTTGCAGAAAACTTACCCAACGAGCATGCATCTTATTTATCACTTTCTGGCTGTGAAGATACTTTAGAGCTTGGTGGTCTGTAAATAGAACAAACTCTCTCTGAACCAAGTAATGCTCCCATTGTCGAAGAGCTCGAAAAACCGCATAGAACTCTTGATCATATGTGCTCCACTTTTGGCGAGCTTCACTTAACTTTTCACTAAAGAAAGCTATCGGTCGTTTTTCTTGTGATAAGACGGCACCTATTCCCACACCACTAGCGTCACATTCCACTTGAAACACTTTGTCAAAATCGGGTAAGGCTAATACTGGTGCAGTACAAAGCCTCTCTTTAATTAAAGCAAAACTCTCTTCCTGTTCAGATCCCCAATGAAACTTCCCTTTCTTCAAACACTCAGTGATAGGCGCAGTAATGGTACTAAAATCTCTAACAAATCTTCTGTAGAAAGTAGCTAGACCATGAAAGCTGCGTATCTCAGTGACTGACTTAGGAACCGGCCAATCCCTTATGGCACTCACTTTCTCCTGGTCAACCTGAATCCCTTCTTCACCAATAACAAATCCAAGAAATAACAGCTTGTTGGTGCTGAACGTACATTTTTTAAGATTGATGTACAATTGGTTTTCTTGTAAAACCTGCAAAACTTGCTTCAAATGTTCCATATGCTCGTCTTTTGTTTTACTGTATATCAAAATGTCATCAAAATAAACCACCACAAAAGAACCAATGAACGGGCGGAGAACCTGGTTCATTAATCTCATGAAAGTGCTAGGAGCATTTGACAACCCAAAAGGCATCACCATCCATTCGAATAATCCGTCTTTACTCTTAAAAGCAGTTTTCCACTCATCTCCAGGCCTGATTCGAATTTGATGATAACCACTTCGAAGATCTATCTTTGAAAACACCTTAAAACCTGACAACTCATCAAGCATATCTTCCAACCGGGGTATAGGGAATCGATATTTAATGGTTATCTTATTAATGGCTCTACTATCAACACACATCCGCCACTGGTTACCTTTCTTAGGAACTAACAGAACCGGTACGGCACATGGACTCATGCTCTCACGAATAAATCCTTTTCTCAGCAAATCTTCAATCTGTTCCCTTAAAATCTCATTCTCCTTAGGGCTCATACGGTAATGGGGAAGATTTGGCAGACTGGATCCTGGAATCAAGTCAATATGATGCTGAATATCTCTCATGGGAGGTAGATCATTAGGAAGTTCTTCCGCAATCAACTCTTTGAAATCATCCAGAATTTCTAACACTTCTCTTGGGGTTGACGTTTCCTCCGTTACTGCACTCAACAACCCTTTAACAACCAAGGGATAGAAACACCTTGCTTCTTGAACATCCCCATCAAGCTCTTTGTCGTCATGTGTCATAACCAAGAAACTTGACTTCTTTTCCTTCGCAGTGTTACAAAAATCCTTAACAGGTGCCATGGCAATTTTATGGTTGCCCCACGTAAACATTATCACATTGTCTCGACCTCGATATGTGATATCGTTATCATACTGCCAAGGTCGTCCAAGAAGAATGTGACAAACATCCATGTCAAGAACGTCACAAGTGATCTCCTCCTTATAATGTTTACCTATAGATATGAGAACTTTGCAAGTCATGCTAACTCGAACTTGTGATCCTCTCTTCACCCAACCAAGACCGTACGGTTTCTCATGACGGGTTGTGGGTAGCTTCAGATAGTCCACCAGCTTTTGAGAAACTAAATTCTCTGAGCTTCCATTATCCACAATCACATTACACACCTTGTTTTGAATAGAACAATGTGTTCTAAACAAATTCTTACGTTGGCCTTCTTCTTTAGATGATAACAAGACTCGTTGTAGCACAAGGTTTATCATCTCTCCAGATTCTTCTTCAGCGAATTCAGCTCCCTCATATTCTTCATTCTCAGCGAAATCCCTTTCATCCTCTTCATCTTCTTCCTCTATTATAGCAACTGTTCTCCGACTTGGACAGACATTTGATTTATGACCATGTCCTTGGCAACGGAAACACTTGTCAATGGAAGGCTTAGCATAAGAATTGTTTTGTCTCTGAGCTGGTGCCTTGTTCTGTTGGGTTGAGTTAGAGCTACTAGCTCCTTTGTTTCCCGGATTGGAGTCTTTATTAGCTACACTCTTTTCTTTCTCACTTGTTGGTTCAAAATTGGTCTGAGCCGTGTTTCTTCTAAATGTTGAGAACCCGCGTGATGACTTCTCCATTAACTCAGCTTTTAATGCTAGACTGGAAGCTTCCTGCACGGTCCATACGGTTTGCAAACCCATCTTTCCCTGAAGAGAACCCTTTAACCCACTGATGTACCTAGCCACCTTCTGATTCTCTGTTTCGCCTAACTCATTGCGTTCAGAGAAACGCAAGAATTCAGCTGTGTACTCGGTCACAGTTCTGTTTCCTTGAACACAATCGAGATACATCTTGTAAAGAATTTGTTCGTAATCTTCCGGTAAGAATCGCTCCAGCATTAATTGCTTCATTCGACGCCAAGTCCTAACTGGTCCTCTCCTTTGTCTTTGCCTTTGGATAACGAGTTTATCCCACCACACTGCAGCAGTCTTCTTCAGTTTGACAGCTACCATCTTAACTTGTTTATTCTCAGGAACGCCCATGACATCAAAAAATCGATCAACATCAATTTGCCAATCAAGAAACTCCTCCACTCCCATAGTTCCATAGAACAATGGAATATCGGCTTTTACCCGATAATCATAATTGTTTTGTTGGTTTCCTTCAGCTATTTCTTCTTCTGATTCTTCTTCTGAACTAGAATTATCAACAACAACATCCCGATTGTTTCGACCTTGTTGACCCCGAATTGGTCTTCTTTCTCCACCTCTTTGACCGGCGTTATTAACCTGATTGGGATAAGCCACAACCTGATTATTTAACGCAGTTACCAGATTTGCCAATTGAGCAGTTACGGCAGTGAGGTTTGTGGTTGCCTCCCTTAAACCTTCTGCGAAACCCTCGAAGTCGGCTTTGGTTACTGGTTGATCACCCATGGCTGATCAAGCTTCGAAAAGAGAAGGAGAAGACCTTGCTCCGATACCACTTGACGCAGTCGGAAATCACTAAGGTTAGCAAACACTAACCCTTAGATCAAAATCAAGCTCTCAAGCAAGAACTCGAATATTAAGCTCTGGAATCCACCAGAAAAGATAAAAGCTTGAAAACTTCTATTGATAAGAAAAGATATGAATGTCCAAAACAGAATACCTAAAACTCTCTTATATAGAGAGAGCCTAAAACATAAAAAGGTAAATCCCTATAAGAAAAAGAAAACATGAAATAAAAGGAAAACTTCTAGATTAGGTTATGTAAATCTAAGAGTCTCCTACATCATATCGTCCCCGTCTCTTACCGCAGGTAAAGATCTTCATCTTTCTCTAGTCCACTCTGTTTTATCTCACTTAGTTATAAAAATGACGTTAAAATAATGCGTCGGGGTAAAATCCCGAGGGCGATTCAGTAATTTACAAGTCTCAATCCATAAGATTCGGAGACATTTTCTTTTTGCATCGAAGTCAGCTAAGATCCGACACTTCTTCACTTCACCCCATACATTTGCCCGGTCATCGACATAACTCAAAATCGACCCGGGTCATCAAAAACATACTATAAACTCACTCCCTTTCATGACGTTGCGTAGAATTATTAAAATATTCTTTAATTTATTACTATGTTTTTTAAAAAATCTCTAATTTATTAATTTGTTTTAATATCATACCGACGTAAAAAACGACCAAAACATTGATCTATGCGAAACAAACAAATCATCAAAAATTCATATAGTATACACTTTCATATAACTAATTGCAATATATTTTTTTGGGGTGTTGCAGGATCCCATGTAGGAAGAAGGGAGGCATGAGATTCACTATCAATGGTTCCAAGTACTTCAACTTGGTGCTAGTCACTAACGTAGCCGGAGCTGGAAACGTCCAGATGGTTAGTGTTAAAGGAAGCAACACAGGTTGGTTAGGTCTTAGCCGTAACTGGGGACAAAACTGGCAATCAAACGCTATTCTGGTCGGCCAATCTCTTTCTTTCCGAGTCAAAACCTCCGATGGTAGAAGCTCCACCTCCAAAAACATCGTTCCGAGTAACTGGCAATTTGGTCAGACTTTCTCCGGCAAGAACTTCCGCGTCTGATTTCTAGAAGATAAAACAATAATCTGCGGAAGATATATTTGAAGTTTTTTTTTCTTTCTAATATATATATATTTACGTGTCTTTAAAATTAGTTACGATTTGGAACTGAGGTTCCTACCATTTTTCCCTTATTTTCTCAGGGAAAGTATTGGGGTTGCTTGGTTTGGAAGTTAGGTTTCTATTTTAAAACATTTAGACTTTGTTTTTGGTGTGTTCTGTCTTGTTCGGTTTATGTAGAGAGGCTCTGAAGCGGCTTCAAAAAATCAAAACGAAAGGGTTGGGATAAAGATAAATGTAGCCCGCAGCTCTCCGTTACGCTCCGATCATTGTACTAAGTATATATCTATGATATTAAGAAACTTGGATTTTCCATTTATATAAATAAATGATTGGCTATTCATTTTGATCCCATTTATTATCTTCAATATGTTAATAATACATAAAATGTAATGTATGGATTGCTTATGTTGGTTTGTTGTGTTTAACTTTCAAATAGAGATTAGAAAATATTCAAACTTCCTATTTGTTTTTAAAATTTGAGTATCAATATTTTATTCGCCCTTAAATAAAACTGTCCCTTATCGTTCCCGTGAAATCACTATACTTTGATCAGTCAAACCTATAAGCACGGAATCTATAGATTTATACGGCCCATAATTCCGGGATATACGGTGTACCATACGTACATTGGCATGTACTTATGTAGAGAGGTGATGCACTAAGGAGAAAAAAATTCATGTGATGTGATGTAAATGCATTACACCATCGTCATGTGCACCCTGGGATCACAATTTATCAGAGAGAAACAACAAAAAGTAATGTAAGATATTGAATCAGATTTTACAGAATCTTATCTTATATTCTGATGATTTAGTTGATGGGCCAACCAATGTACATTATAATGCGTTTTTATTTATAGATATATAGTTTGTTACATACTTACATTACTGTTGCGGTTTTTATTTATCCCATGACAATGTTTTATATGCTTACATCTAGATGCATACTAATTAGATCGCATCAGCCAGTGATGTAATAACAACGGTCTTAGTTTTCTTCTCTCTAATTCTTTCGAGATGAGGTATTTGTTAGTTACCGTGCATGTCCATCATTTCAATTTATAAATGTTCTGTAAATTAGTAAATAATTAATGGTAGTATATCTTTTCATACTATAATCGTAATTATCTTTTGCGAATTACAAAACCAAAAAGTAGTTTAGGTCGCTGTATGTGGCTGGTCGAAATGGATTATCTATCTTAACTGAGGCCATATGAATCCGAATAACATTTCAAGTTTTTTTTTTGCTTTAATATGTTTCAGTTTCCTTTAAGCAGCAATACACAAACATAAAGCTGCGATAAAAATAAAGATATACTCATATATAAATAGAAGCATCTGTCTATTTGGTCGGTTCACCTGCAAGAAAGATAGAAAGATTAAATATGGTTGAAAGCATAAATCCTATATAATCTCATCTTTAAAGCATCAATACTTTTCGGCACAAAAGAACAATATTAGACGAACGTAAGAAAATCACCGGTGAGTTCAAATGTGACATCTTACTTGTTTGTTGGGTCGATTCCCAAATTTTTTTTTTTTTTTTTTACAACCGAAGATAAGATATCTTGAATTATTTACGATAGGAGATGCCAGAAAACCAAATATAAGAATACAAAACTGTAATAACATATACTTTCGGTTAAAAAGATGTAATAACTTATTCAGTTCTGATTTATAGAAGTGAAAAGTAAAGAAAATACTTAGTATTAAAGAAAATACCTAGGTGAACTTTTAAATTCACCGCATTCACTTACAACCAATTAAACTGCTACAATTAAACAAAAAAAATATTTTAAAAAAAAATTAAAATAACTGGAATAAGAAAACATAAAATTTAACGACCCTAACGCTGCCGACTATAAATCTTAAACCTTAG
Source organism: Brassica juncea (assembly GCA_018703725.1). NCBI lineage: Eukaryota > Viridiplantae > Streptophyta > Magnoliopsida > Brassicales > Brassicaceae > Brassica > Brassica juncea. Next base: position 49,814,161 of record CM031939.1, read on the forward strand.
ATCGTGAATCTAAACTCTAAATCTAATCCCCAAACCCTATATCCTAAATCAAACCCTAAATCTAAACTCAAACCCAAACCCTATACTCTAAACCCAAAACCTAAATCTAAATCAAAACCCTATAGAATTTAGGTTTAGGGTATAGAGTTAGGTTAAGATTTAGGGTGGATTTAGGGTATAAAATTTGGATTTAGATTTAGAGTTTGGATTTAGAGTATAGGGTTTGGATTTAGATTTAGGGTCTAGAAACTAAAAACTAAAAAGGCCTATATAACGTCATTAATGAATATTCACTAATGGATTGACTAAATGTAAATATCATCTTGATAGTTGAGTAAAATAGTAACCAAACATGCATATAATCTTTGATCTATAAGTAATATAGTAACCAAATATACTATTGATCTTAGGGGTGGACACAATCACTTGCTACTCAGTTTGTATTTGTTATTTGGTCCGTATTTAGGCTTTGTATAATCGAGTACTTGTATTGACCAAGTAAAGTATCAAGTTTTAAAAAAAAAAATTCAATTACTTGCAAATATAAAACAAATATCAACTACTAAAATAAGAGTAATTATTTATTTATTTGATGTTATTGGTTTGTATATGTGACTTGTTATCCATTTTTGCTTTTGAACAATTTTTTATAAATTATAATAAAATAACTCGTTTATATAATAAATAAATTTAATAAATAACTCGTTTATATAAGAAATCATGTTTTCTGTTTATGTTGATAACAAAAAGATATAATTAATTAATTAATTAAAAATAGTACATCTATAGAAACATTCTAGAGTTTTAATTTTATATACTAGATGGACGAAAATCTTTCTCATTTTTACTGTTATTATATATTGATTTAAAGCATATGAAAAATAAAGAAATATTCTTTATAAAAGAAAAAAAAATTTTAACTTAGAATTCTAATTAACTAAGTTTTTCTTAGAGTCATGAGCAATGTTTAAGTAGTTTAAATAATAAATTATTATTAAATAATTTACAAATAATTATCTAGTAACTTGTATATTAACAATTAGTAAGACATGACAACTAACTTGCAAGTATTCCATTTTTAGTAAGTACTTGAAAGTGCAAGTACTCATTTTTAATAAACCAATTACAGGTCCACATTTTTAATAAACCAGTTACAAGTCCACATTTTTATTACTCAATCAAGCCAATCCAGATACTAAGTATACCAAAAATGTCAAGTACTTGGCTTGTACCCACCCCTAGTTAATCTTGTCAACACTAGTAGTATAGTAACCAAACATACATATAATCTTGATAGTTGAATGAACATACTATTGATCTTGTCAATAATAATCTTGTAATCTGTAATCTAAATCCCCGGTGAAGTCACATCTTGTGGATTGTTACATAATTGAAGGCCTAGGATAATTCACAGCTTGTGGAGATTTGTTGTTGTCACCACTGCTGGGTTGAAGACTCTGATGTTCTTTTGGTGTTTCCTTTGGGACACGAAGTTCTTCAAGTGTCTTGACGATATCGTTCATGTTCGGTCGAACCTTGTAATCTATAGTTATGCAGTCGAGTGCAAGACCTGCAACTTTTAAAGCCTGGGTTAGCGAGTATTGACCTTGGAGACGAGGATCCATCACTCGGAGAAGCCTTCTTTTGTTTGTTAAGTAAGGTCTTGCCCATTCCACTAGAATGTGTTCTCCTACTGGTTGGTTCTTGTCCATTGCTCGTCTTCCTGATAACAACTCCAGTAACACAACTCCGAAGCTGTACACATCACTCTTTGCCGATAAATGACCTTTCAAAATTTGACAAGAAGATCAGTTTTTTTTTTTTGCATTGATCAGAAAAAAGCAATAGAAAATGCACATGTATTATACAGACATACCGGTAGCTAGATATTCAGGAGCAGCGTATCCTTGAGTTCCCACGACTCTGGTAGTTACATGGCTAATGTCACCCATTGGACCATCTCTAGCCAAGCCGAAGTCTGAAAGCTTTGCATTGTAGTTCTGCAGATACAGAGAGAAACATTAAAATAAAAACTTCTATGGCTGCATCCAAACCTACACAAAGTATCAATCAATCATGTGTCATACATACCGAATCAAGCAAGATGTTGGATGCTTTGAAGTCTCGGTATATAACTTGAGGTTGAGCATTGTGAAGAAAAGCGAGTCCTCTAGCTGCACCAAGAGCCATTCGAACCCGTGTGTTCCATGAAAGTGGCTGAAAGAATGTTCCTCCTGTTTTTTTTTTTTTTTTTTGGGATATCAGAAATTAATAAATCATATTATGTAAAAAACAGATTATCTGGCGTGGGCTTATTTTGAACTTACTTCTGAATAAGTGATTCTCAAGACTACCACGAGGCATGAACTCGTATACAAGTAGCCTTTGCTCTTCATCCAAGCAGTATCCAATCAATTTCACAAGGTTAGGATGATCCAACTGACCTAAATAATTGATCTCCGCCTGTGTTTTTTCATAACGAAAAGAAAAAAATGTTCAAACTCGGTACTTGAAATAGACTTTTGTGAAATAACAAAACAAAAGAGATGTGACTATACTAACAAGCCATTCTCGATGACCTTGAAGGCCTTCTTGGTTAAGTCTTTTCACCGCAATGACAATTCCGCTCCCTGGTTTAGAAGGAGCCAAGGAAGTCTCATCGATCCATCCTTTGAAAACGCGACCAAAACCACCTTCTCCAACCATACTATCAGGCCTGAAGTTCCTCGTTGCGGACTTCAGTTCACTGAGGCTAAAGTTCTTCAGATTAGCATTTTGCAGTATCTCGCCTTCAGTTCGAGGCATATGAGAGAAGGAAGTAGCCGACGAGCCCTTGCTCCCATCCCTACTCAAGAATTTCGAACTCAGCCCTGCAAGAAAAATCTTCTTTTAGAACAGTTCACACGCACAAGAATTTTCACAATCCTCGAAACTGTACTTTTCCAGAGATTTAAAGTGACAGTTATTTATACTCAGCCGACCGACACTGAACTTTTCAGAGATTCTAACACTTAATTTCTAATAATGGAAATAAATGGACTTCTACTCTGTCTGAACAATAAAAACCTTTCTAATTCAGGACAAAGCAAGTGTGGAAAAACCCCATAAATCATTGAAATTTCTGTCACTCTTCAAATTTAGAAAATAGTAATAACAAGGGAAAGGCAAGAAATTGAGTAAAGAAGACTCACATGTGCTGGAAGCAATATCCGTTCTGATCTGATTGCTGAAACAAGCTCCCATTTAAACACTAATCACTCTCTCAAGCTCTATACTCTTGGATCAACAGCAAAAAGGAGAAAAGACGGATCAGCTTTATGTGTGTAAACACAAACCCAGAAGAAGACGTACTAAATGGAGCAAAAACTAGAAGGCTCAAGAAAAGTCCAAAGTAGAAAGAAAAATGAAGATTCCTACAGAGAAGAAAGGAAAACTATAGAGAGCTGGCTAATGATGAAACTCCAAACTTTTTCTTTGTCTCCTAACAGGAAAAGTCTTTCGTGATAAATATTTTATTTTAAAAAGAAATGTGCAATAGGAGGTTTTTTAAGTTCTTTCATGTCTCTCTCTTTCTGTTGGGACTTTGTTTTCTTCCTCATCCTTCTTTGTTCATCGTTGACTTATTGACTTTTTTCATAAGACTTTTTGGAGTCTACCACACTCCACACTTAAGCGGCAGATAAAATCTTACCTTATATGTGATGCAGATAAATATTTGGAAAATATCCAAATATTTATTATTTATTTTATTAATTATTTAAATAATTATCTAATGTTTTAGAGTTTTTATGGTTTTTTTATATATAGCCGTCCAGACTCAACTTTGTATTCAGTTTATGAGTTTTTGATTATTAATAAAAGTTAAAGGGTTTTCTCTTTTGTTCCTTGTTTTCGGTAGATCTATAGAGATCTCAACGAATTTAAGAAGACATTGATCTTAGGCATTCTTAGACTAAATAAGATCATTGTGATTATCCTAGTTTTCTGGGTATTCTCAGAATCAACGGATCTCTAGTTCTATCCTATAAAGCTTCCGCTACATAAATATGTAGACTGTACACGCGGATATCCAGATTTTTGAAGGTATTTGTGATTTATTTCGCATGTCACGGATATCTAATTTTTCTATTTGCTTTGCTTCAGTAAAATACTGATATTCGAAAAAACAGATATCCTGAAAATACTCCCTCTGTTTTTATTTGTTAGTAGTTTTAGCAAAAAATATTTGTTTCACAATATAGGTAGTTTACATATTTCAATGCACCTTTTTCATTTAGAGGATATTGTGTAACCAATGGATTAATGTTAGGTTTTTTATAATTGGTTGAATCAATTAATTAATTGATACTTTTTAAACAATAATAACTTTCTAAATATTTGAGCTTTTAGGAAAAATACTTACAATTAAAAACAGAGGGAGTATATAGATATTTACGGATATTTACAAATACTACGGATATCTCATCTGTTTGGATTAATACAAATAATCTTACAAATTTGATACAAATTTGTTTTGTAAAATATTTTTTGCATGATATAAAAGATAAATTTTTTAAAAAGTAGCGAATTTACATATTTTGAAAAAAATTTAAACTTAGTTAACAATTATAATAACACAAAACTTAAGAAAAAAATTTATAATTGTCATAAAGTTTTTCTCTTCTTTTTATTTAATATTTTTATATAAGTAATAATGTGAATAAAATTTGTCAAATCATATGTTAGAATAATAATTATAAAATTTTATACATTTAAAACTTTAAATATAATCAAGATATTCATGTATTTACATATTGCCGGATCGGATTGGATATTCGCTTCCCAAAATTTTAGTATTTGTGATTTGCTTCGATTTTAACGGATATTGAGTTTTAATATTTGCTTTGCTTCGATTCGAAAGTTTACGGATATTCGGAATTTTCGGATCGAATTGAAACAAGTAACGAATCGAATCAAATGCCCAGTCCTACTTATATGATTAGACAAAAATAACTGTATCTATAAGAAGCATTAACGATGCATATTTGTCAAAAATAGAAATTTGATATTTACACTAAATAGGATACATAGTTTTACTTATATGTTAATTATGTTATACTAGATGATTTTTCCGTGCTCATATATAAATATTTTTAAAATAAATATATTATAATAATCGATTGACATTTTCTTATAATTTTAAATTAATTTAAAAATTATATGTATAATTTATATTAATATTATATGACTTTAATTAGAAATATAATTTTAGATATGTTATATCTAGTCGGTTTTGTTTTATAGTCGATTTAGTTATCATTTGGGTATATTAGATTACATATATTTTTCTGAAGTCAACTATAATATTTTTCCAAATTATTAAAATTTTATTAATTTTCTTATTTGCATTTAGGTTGATTTTTTTCTTAGATATGTAAATATATTTTAGTAAAATTATGTATAACTTAAAATATATTATGCTTAGAATGAAATAAAAAATAAACTAAAGTGTCTGAATCCAAATTACATAAATTAATATAACGATAATATGCTGAAGTCTCATGCATATATATAAATTTTACAAAATAACTAAACTGTAACCGTTGCTTATTATTTTGTTTTTATTTTATTAATATGTTCTGAGTCAGCCTATAATCTATGTTTATAAAATAAATAAATTATTATGCTAAAATTGTAGTTAAATCAAAGTAAATTAGTTTTATTTATCACTTAAATGTGCATGTATTTTCATAATATTTATCAAAGTATATGTTGGGTTTTTTCTAAAATATTTGAAAATAAAGCGATGATCAATAGGAAGTTACATATATAAGTAGCTAATAAATTTCTCGAAGCTCAAGAACAAATATAAATATTTAAAATATTTAAAATATTTTATAAATTATAAATAAATTTATGCCTTAGGTTTATTGAATCGTAAACTGAAATTTATTTTAAATAATCTTACAAATGATAATTCAGATTTGCTTTGGTCTTTTTATTATGTTTATATTAAGTTCCACAAGCATAAAAACATAAAACTTAAAAATCAAACTAATTATTAAGAAAAAAGTAATTAAAAATGGTAATATATAATATATCTACCTCTTTAATTTATATAATGTTATGATATTTAAAAATATTTTGTAATTATTTGTCCAAAAGATGTTCATTGTTAATTTTTATATTTTTATATTTTTAATATTTCTTAATAATAAGCAGTAAAAAACTAAGATAAATTAAAATATAATTAATAGATACTATTTGCTGTTACTGTAAGATATTATTGTCAACTAAATATATGAAAAACAAAATAAAACCGTTCAATAATTTTAATTATAAACTATTTTAAGTCAATTAAACATATACCAGTTTACGATAGTTAATTAGTTTATGTTATAATTTAAGAAAAATGATAGATATATAAAAACTATATTTCTATTACTTTGAAAATATATATTTTCTGTAATGTCTAAAATTATGTTTTAATAGAAATAATATTTCTTTTTCTAATATCAAGATTATCTGTGTAAACTTTTTTAATGATCACATTATATACAAATATAATTTTAATATAAGAAAATATAAATATAAAGAAAGTAGTTTATTACTTCAAAAGCATATTTTATGTTATTTAAAAATATGTTTTAAATGGAATATTACTATTTTGTGAACTTTCTTTTTTAATGAAATCATATTATATATACTTATATTTTCGTTTTATTTTTTTTTTTTAATTTATAAATATTTCTTTTTTATTATATATTTTATTTGGAAAATTTAAAATGAAATTAAGTAAAAATCAATTATTAAAATTTACTATTTTTAATTCATTAAGGATACCTCAGTAACTAACCTTCGTAAGAATTAACGTGGGGGCGACACGTAGGAAACTAAATTTTCAAAATAATATTATAGAGATATACAATCAAACAATGATTAGCTATTGTTTATAGATTTGGAAAATAATTATGAATTTCAGTCTAAATTGTTTTATTTAATAAAAAATGATATATTACTCATATTTATACTATTAAATCAGAATCACTAGTAGGATTCTGCTCTTATTTTTCAATTTTTTTACAATTGCATGCCATTGCCTTTTTTATTTTAGAAAAACTAAATTCGGCCACAATATATACAGCCAATCAGAATCTATACTATTAAAACATAATCCATAATAAGATCTTGTCCTTAGTTTTTCAAGTTATTTACAAGGCTATACCATTGCCTTTTTAATTGCTTATCAATAATTAAATTTATTTAGAAAAATATTGCTTTGCATTAAAGTGATCGTAATAATTCTTAACAAAAATATAGGAACTTCCAAATAACTTTGGTGACAATATATGCCATTAACTACATAATCAAATCCTATTTAATTCATTGGTTAGCGAATTTTAGAAAGTTATACGGGTATGAAACAGATTTTGATTTCTACATTCTGTGAATCTATTAACTAAACGGTTTAGTAAATTTAACAAATATTTTATCATGAGTATAATCTTAAAATTCCTAAAACTAATTGATCATATTCCCTACATATTTTTTTCATTTAACAAGTAGATTTTAGGCAATCTAGAAAGATTACACTCATTTAAATGCTTGACTTTTATTGACAAAAAATTAGAAAGCCCATTTCTGAAAACAGTGAAACAGAAATAGTTGATTCAAATTTTTCTTTATATTTATTTTAATCAAAAATTTTAATATGCTACGAAAAAGATATTATATTCGTAAATATAATAGTTTACAATAAACTAAAAAATTAATTAGAAATCCCATTTTTAAAACAGTAAAACAGAAATAGTTGATTCAAAATTTTCTTTGTATTTATTTTAATCAAATTTTAAAAAATGCTATGAAAAAAATATTATTTTTTGTAAATATAATAGTTTACAATAAACTAAAAATATTAATTCAAGGAATTTTTTTAATAAAAAATTAACTCTTCAGAATTACTTTGTTTGATTATAAAAAATAAAGCTTTGTAAATTATATCTTCGCACCAATTAAAATTTGTCAAAAATAAGACATCAACACTATTAAAAATATGAGCTATCAAATATTAAACACATAAGATTATAAATAACAAATATTTTTCTTTTTAAAAAATTGACTTTTAAAGAAAACAAATCCCGCCCTTTTTAAAGCACTGATAAATATTAAAAAAAAAAAGAGAACGAAATAGAATCCCTCTATATATTAAAAGAGAAGTCCATTTGCCACATGTCACTCATACAGAGCTTCTCAGAAGAATTCTCTTGATCTTATTGGTTGATTTTTTAGAAATTCTTTTTTGATTTATTTTTATCATCGACATACTACAAAGGAAATCAACACTAAATACATATCTTTTGTGTTTTCTCTATTGAAAGGTAAATGTATTTTAAACATCCACAATACTAAAAAGGAAATTAACACTAAATACAAACTAAAAAGGAAATCAGTACTCTTAATTGATTGGTCGATCACTAATTATTTACTAACCTTACTAATAATTAATACATGTATTAATAATTTTCCTTATTAGATATTACTTGCGCAAGAATATTAATTAATACATGTATTAATAAATTATCTTATTACAAATACGGAAAACAATCCACTCTTGATATCATATTGATTACATTGTTTAGTGCGATTTATCGATTTGTATCTAATTAGATTGTTTGTAATTATTAACTTACCTTACTAATATTGAATATACAGTTTCTAACAGTGTTCTAAAATACGGTCTAGGCGTCCGTCTAGGCGGCGTCTAGGCGCTATACGGTAGCCGACCGTACCGTTTTCATGGTATACAGTATTTTATGCGGATTTATATAATTCGGGCGCATAATAGCGTTTAGGCGGACATTATGCGGTCTACGCGGACGCCTAGGCGGATTTTGAACAATAATACTCAACAAAATAATAATATTATTATTATTATATTACATTAATGTTATTATTTATATTAAATTTACTTATTTTATGTGTTTATATGATTGTAGATATTAGTTTAATTATTGCAAAATCATTTTAAATTTGTCATCTTTATATATTTAAAATGATTTTAATTTTATAATTTAAGACTATTTATATATGTTAAACTATATACTTATACAAAAAATTGTATTTTAAATACATTTATTTTCATTTTTTAAAAACTAATGTATGTATATTAATTTTATATTTATATTTTGTATAAAATTATATATCCGTATATACCCCGTTTAGGCGTCCGCCTATACGGCTAGGCGCTATACAGTCATCTCCCGCGTAATGAGCGCCTGGCGCATTTTAGAACACTGGTTTCTAATATATAGTTTCTATATACATTTTCTCATATGATTAATCGTATAGAATATATAATATTCTCAATAATTTATTAGAGAATATTATATTTCTTAGCTTATTATGCAAGCTAAATCATTGAGAAACGTCCACCAATTTACTATATATAAGACATTCACAGTAGGAGAAACGAAGCCACTGAACTTTTTATTCTGAACTTTTTATGTTGATATTGTTTTTGTTATTTTACATCATTAAGCTTTTATATATACATATTTCATCAGAGCTGACTTTTCTTTTGGTTTATATGCAGATGCCCTATTATAACGATTTCACCACGATGCAGGTAAATTTTTTTATCTTTCTATATGATTTGATTAATCGTAGATCTATTTGAATTCTAATTCTTACTTTTTTAAATATGTTCATAGTTATTGTCTTTCTATTTAATGATTGTTTGTTAGAGCTTAGAAGGAGAAGAATGCTTTCATATGTATTTTTCTATTGGTTTTTTAATTTACAATTTTAGTTTATATGCGCAGACCGACGATTATGATGTTTCCTCCTGTGGATCCATATGTACTTAAATCTCCCTTTACATTCATGTTATTCAGAGACATGAACATTACAAATGATCATATCATCCAAAACACGTAAACTACAATGTAAAAGTTTCATGCTTTGTTACTTTCTCTATGTTTTTCAAATAATTATTTGCTTATACACTAAAGAAAAAATCTTTAATCAATATTTTATTATAAAAGTTAGTATAAATTTTTATACATATTATCAACTTTGTACTCAAATATGATTTTATACAATTTATCATATTATAAAATGTATATCCTATAAATTCATATATGTAAACTATATAGTTCTTTTTTTTGTCATCATAAACTACATAGTTCTATGTCAACTATAATATAACTTTATACAATTTATCACATAATAAATTATGTATATAATTTAGAGTTAGAATATGATATGTGTAACATTTTTGTATGATATGATATGCGTAAGTATTTATTATAAAATTAGAAAATCATATTTGTTACATATTTATATGATCTTTTTAATTAAAATTAAATATCTATAGTAATATTTATTAATCAAAAAGTTGTTGCAACTACTTTTTATATTTATTCTTTCCTTATTATATATCATTTAATATTTGAATATCTATAGTGAAATTTGTCTTATCAAAAATTCATTAATGGTCTTAAAACACAAACATTCTTCTTATTTTGTTCGATCCTTTATGATTGATCATAACTTTGCTTGGTTCGGACTATTAACTATTGGTCTCTCTGTCTTATGTGTTTGTTGTTCAATTAAGATTGGTTTGTGTTTGATCGTAGTAGTAACGTCAAAACAGAGTTGCCGTGTGCAGAGGATAGGGAGATGTTCTTTTGCGTGTGACAAAGCATCTTTCTTTTTTGTTCTTACCATTATTGATTACTACACTTCTCTTCCAAGTTTTTTTCTTTCATTATTTGAGTTGATTTGATTTTGATTGTTTCACATCATCTTTCTCTGTTCTTGATTAGAAAGAAGAAGTTTTGATTATAAACCACAACCTTGATACTATTTTTACAAGCTATGGTTTTGAGAGTTATGGCTTGGATCCTAACTTGTTTCTGTTTCCTCTGTAGATAAGAAACTTGTTGAGCACGAGCCATGTATCATTATCAACAACGATCTCAATAACATGCGCTAGCTAGCTCACATGGTTCAAGCTTCAAACCAAATCAACAACGATCTCAACACCATCGAACAAGGTAATTTTTTTTAATCACACAACAAGGTAATTCTGTTAGGGTTACTGCTAAGTAATGTAATATAGTGATTTAAATTTAAATTAAACCCAATAATTGAAAAAACTACACACTAATATATATTTCTAATACTAATGTTAGAATTAAATCGGTTATATACAAATTTCTATATTAAATATAAGTGATAAAACATAATTATTATATATTTCTATAGATTTACAATATATCAAAATCAAAACAATTTATTATTCTTTAATTTTATACCCATATTATGATATTAGGAAAGATATACCTGGTAAAGGATTTTAATTAGTTAATTCGTTTATTAATAACTTGCCTTTTTTATCAATTACTTGCGCAAGTTGATATGATGATTACCTTATTTTGCCATCAATTACTTGTCTTAAATGGTATGTTAATTATTGCAAATTTATCACAGTCAGTTTTAATATCTTTCTTTAATTGCTTCATGCTTATTAAAAGAAAACAAATATTACAAGAACCATAAGACTTTATATATCTCAAGAAATGTCTTTACAAAAATTTTTATAACAAATATTTCAGGAACCATAAGACTTAATGATAAAATATGATTATTAATTCGTAATTATTCTTTAAATCTGAAATATTCTAATTTTTTTTATTATATATAATTCTAAACGAAATAATCTTTTTAGGAAGTATTTTTTTAAATAGAAATTTAATTGACAAATTTAAAATTTAAATTTTCGTGAAAATATATGTCTATTAAGTAAATTTCTTGTTCTTTTATGATGTCATTTATTGGTAACTATATACATGTGATATTGCATTAAATGTGTATGTTCTTTATTTTTCTTAATTAGTTAATTCCGAAATATGATGATTACCTTATTTTGCTATCAATTACTTGCACAAATTTATATGATAATGGTGATTTGAGTTAGAAAAACCCAAAACTATTATCCATTTAGAAAATCACAAATATAATGGTGATTTGAGATTTAGAAAAGCCAAAACTATTATCTTTATTATATGTATATACATATAAATATATGGATCTTAAAAATGTAATTTACTATATATATACATTTGTTTGTTTTTTCTATTAACAGATAAATAACACATATGAAAGACCGGTTGTAGTTGACTACAAACCATTTTTCAATCTGTTTCAATAGCGATATGCAAATTTAATATTATTTTCGTCTCACTAAAATTTAGAAATCAATTAAATTATTTTATATTGTACAATTGCTAAAAAAATTTGACAATTTTTTGCAGGTTTCTATGGGATTTGTTTAATTCATAATTGTTCTTCTTATTTTATATTACTTATGAATTATATTTAAATTTTTATCACATTTTCTTTGCAGGTTTCTATGGGATTGTGATATCTATGAGATTTTTATCACATTTTTAATATGTCACTGTCTCCTGTATATTTTTCTTACATTTGTTTTTTTTAATAGTTAATTTTTATTAAAAACATACTAATGATGTTAATTTTTTTTACTTTAGTTAACTTTCATTTGTTTATTCTTATATGCTTTTTGTGACTTTTTTAGTTTTTGTTTCAGTTTACTATTGAATTTAGTTCACATACTTTATGTGTATATGTTTTAAAACATAATTTTTCTTTTAAAAAATTAAGCGACAAAGAGCCTAATTAAACCGATCCAAAAACAAACCGAACCGTATATAAATTGAACTGGACTAAATAAGGTTTACTTCAGTTGAAAAAAAAATATTATAACCAAACTAAACAAACCAAACCGAAAAAGTAATGAATTGCCCACCCCTACTGCATCCTAGAGATTTCCGCAAATCTTGTTTCAGCATTGAAACTCTCACTTGTTCCACTAACTCCCACATTTGAACTCAATCGACACACTACAAGAAAATTGTTATATAGTGACAAAAAAAGTTGTCACAATAAAAAGTATTCCGTAACAATATCTTTATTGCTACGTTTTTGTGACAATTTGACAACGGTGACAATACCATCGTCACAAATTTTTGGGGGTAACAAAAACATTACAATCTTTGTGACATATATTATAGTAACCATTTTGTCACAAATAGCAACAATTAGAAAAGTAATAAAATCGTCACAGTTATCAACTAAAAAAGTTACAAATTCGTAGTACTATGTTAGTATCAAAACGTCACATGCCGTCGCTTACTACACCACAATTTTAGTATCGACCCGTCACAAGGGAGACTGAAAAGTTGTAACAAATTGGTTCCTTTAAGACAAATTAATAATCTCATATTTGTCACATTTTATTACGAATATATCATCATGAATCTGTTTTAATTAGCTACTGATTCATTTCAAACTAATAGAAATTCTTCATTGCATTACTATCAAACTTAAATTACTGCCAAAATCATATATGCGTATTCATATCATGTACGCTATATTACATACATTTCTAGGGCGCATCTAAGCTATACATAATAATAAACATATAATGGAAAATAACATTGATAAGGAAAAAATAGTAACGAAGTTCTCGTTCGGGATTCTAATTATTAACAGAATCCCGTGATCTGTCTTCTTCTTCATTGTTTCTCTAGCCACCCACTCTGATCTGCTCTGTCTCTGCCCTTGACTTGCAATCTGCTCCAGCCTTTGACCCACTGATCTTCTATTATTTGACCAACAAATTCATCTTTCTTCTCTGAAGAGATTCTCCATTCATCTCCTTGCTAGGGAATCGACGGACGGGAAATATACACCAGACTAGACAACGATGACGACGAAAGGTAAGGAGATGAAGGGCTCCCTTTTCTCTCTAAGGCTGCGGCAGCTTTTTTCTACGTGCACGAGAGCAGAACACATATTTATATATGTACACGTAACGCACACATTTTGTTAGGGTTATACATTAATGGGTTCTAATTGGGCTTTTATACTAATATTATTACCTTTTAATCTCTAATAGTTTAGATTATCATATAAAAATAAAGTAATAAATAATAAATGCATAACTTTCCAATATATATATACACATATATATATAATAATAATATATTATGGATTTACAGTATTTAAATTTTTAAGTACTAAACTTATATTTTAAGTTTTATATTGTGTTCCAGAAAAAAGTTATATATAATGTTAGATTATTAGTTTAGTTTTTTTTCTAAAATTATTTAGTATAGTTTTATAAAACTATATTTTATTTTATGGTTTGTAACTAATTTTAGTCAGTTTACCTGAATACATATAACTAAATAAAGCATTTGTATATTATATATAATTAGAACATATTTGGTATATTTTAAAGTTGCAATATTGTCACTAGTTTGTAACAATTATCCACTAACATTTAGTTTCTATATAATCACAAATTAAACTCAACATTCGGTAACAAATTCGTTACAACTGTAACGATCAATATAGTCACAACTATGTCATAAATTTGTTACGTCATTTTCTTCGTCACACTTATGTCACTAGTTGTGACAAAATTTAATTACTAATTAATCGGTTATAATATTGTGACGGACTACCTACTATTTTGTGATGTAAAAATTTAGTTACATAATTGTCTCTAATATGTCACAAATTTGTTACGATTAATTTTAGTCTCAAAATCTCGTCACAATATACTAATTTTCTTGTAGTGATACTCCTGTCTCAGCATTATACTATATTTTTATACCCGCACATGGTGCGGACGGGTCACCTAGTAAACTTTTTAAAAGACATGAACATTGTTTTTTCTTCTTCCAGTAATATGAATCAAGCAAATAGGCTATGCTAACAATCGGCTCAGCCCAATATATCAAAACCTTATTTGGATACATTTGGAGAAGACGTAGGCCTTGGATAAGTTTGATCGGTAAGACCTTGTAGATTCAGATGTTTTGCATGCCAAGGTTACCGATTTGTTACAGGATATCGATATGCTCAGAGGAAAGCCACTATACCTGAATGAAGAACGTTATGATGCTTTAACTTACATAGTAATTAAATGTTGTCTCACTAAATCAAATAGGAAGAACCAAGTGTGTATGGATGGTAATATATATAAGTGTTCTGCTTTGGTGTCAGGTTGGATCTCATGGACTCGATCACAGCTCGAGAGTTCTCAACCAAACCACAGTCGGAGCCTTCTTAACTTGAAAAAAAAAAATCTTCGTTCTCTTTCTATCCTTTTTTTCTCGGGGATTGTTCTGTGTGTAGATTATATATGTTGCTTTTAAATCATCATCATCAGTTAAGATCCTGACGATTTGAGATGATTTTTCTGATGATTTGCTTTCTTTATTTTTATTACTCTGTCACGTTGTTTTTGTTCTTTATTTGTGGAGATGACATCATCATGTTTGTAAATAAAAGTATTTTCTTTGCAATACAGTTGCTTCATTTGTTCAAAAATGGTCGAGAAAACTCCAAATTTTCCTACACATAAATTGATCACAAGATAAGAGTAAAACGAAGATTATGATCTCAGCCTTCGGTTTGTGTAAACCAAGTCCAAAGCAAGTGTGGTGAGCCCCTTTTGAAGATAATCCGTGGCTTGGGTCGTTCATTCAGCTCAAGACAGATACATAACATGTTCAAAAGAGCCAATGAAGGAATACTTGAGAAGCCAGTTTGTCTCAACGACTCCTTAGTTGTTAACTCTAGCAAACAACAATCAGTTTGGTTTGAGAGCTTGTGTATTGTATGTTGCACGTTTTTAAGTGTTGAAATATGCCTTAAATCTGAGAATTGGCGAAGATCGGACGATCCAGGCATCATGAATCGGGCGATTCCTGGCAGAGAACGAACATTCCCATATACATGGAACGGGCGTTCCCATACACATGGAACGGACACTCCCCAATATGGAACAGGCGATCCCATATACATGGAACGGGCACTCTCCGACATGGAACGGGCGTTCCCTACGACATGGAGCGGGCGTTCCTTGCCAATTCCAAAAAATATGGAAAGTTTCATTAAACGCTTTCTTATATATATCCTTAGGGTTTTACCCTATTTTGTAGCACAAAGTGTACTCTGAAAACTCGCCTCCATCAATAAAGTACTCTCTTTACCCGTGGACGTAATCCTAGGGTGAACCACGTTAAATCTTTGTGTCTTTACTTTATCGTTTACCAATCTGTTAATCTATATCTTCTCACATCCGTAACAACAGACTGGTATCAGAGCTTGGGGTTGAATCTGGTGAGAAGATGTCTGGGATGAACATGAAGATCGACAAGTTTACTGGAAGGAACAGTTTCAGTCTCTGGCAAATCAAGATGAAGGCGTTGCTAAAGCAACAAGGTCTTTGGGCACCGTTGTCAGGGAAGAAGGTTGAACCTGTTACAGCTGAGATAGAGGTTACTGAAGAGAAGGCGTATTCAACGGTTTTGTTGTGTCTGGCAGATGAGATCATCATCTAGGTTTCCGGCGTTGATACTGCAGCTGGTTTGTGGTTGAAGTTAGAGAGTCTATACATGACGAAGTCTCTGACTAAGAAGCTACTTCTGAAACAACGTCTCTTCACTCTGAGGATGCAGGAAGGTACACAACTTCAGGATCACTTTGACAGTCTAAATTCCATTATGTTGGATCTGAGGAATATTGACGTTAAGGTGGAGGATGAGGATGCGGCCCTGATTTTGTTGGTATCACTGCCTAACTCATATGAAAACTTTGTTCAGTCATTCATAGGGAGTAAGGAAACAATGAGTTTGGAGGAAGTCAGGTCGGCACTTCATAGCAGGGAGTTGCGACACAAGGCCTCAGGTTCTGGTACAGACGACCAAGCTTCTGGGTTGTTTGTATGTGGTGGAAAGAACTTTGGGAAAGGCAAAAGGTCGAAAGACAAAAAGTCGTTTCCAAGGGGTCCTAAACCAACTGATATTTGCAATTACTGCAAAGAGAAAAGGCATTGGAAATCGGATTGTCCTAAGAATAAGAAGCAAGCTGGTTCCGTTGCTGTAGCCGAGAATGAAGCTAAGTCTGATGACGATATTGCTCTAGTTGCTCATGGAAAAACACATTCTAGAGATGTGTGGGTTCTAGACACGGGAGCGTCTTATCATATGTGTCCAAGGAGGGAATGGTTCTCAGAGTATGAGGCAGTGACTGATGGCAAGATCAAGATGGCGAATGACTTTGCTTGCGATATTGCAGGAATCGGTTCTATTAATCTCAGGACACATGATGGTAGAGTCTGCACGTTGACTGGAGTTAGACATGTTCCATCTATGTCGAAGAACTTGATCTCAGTTAGTCTTTTGGATAGCAGAGGTTTCAAGTATTCAGGTGGAGATGGAGTTCTGAGTGTCTACAGGGGTTCAGATGTGATTCTCAGAGGCTTCATTCATGGTACTTTGTATTTGCTGGATGGTTTTACGGTTTCAGGTTCAGCAAATATTGCATCTCCAGAAGTTTTCAAAGAAGATATGGACAAGCTGTGGCATATGAGGCTTGGACATATGGTCGAGCGTGGGATGCAGATTCTGTCGAAGTAAGATCTTCTTTGTGGTCATAAGACCAAGAGTCTTGATTTCTGCGAGCATTGTTTGTTTGGAAAGCTACACAGAAAGAAGTTTCCTAAGGTTGTTCATAAGATAAAATGCACGCTAGAATACATCCATTCAGATTGTTGGGATCCCTCCAAGGTGGAGTCGCTGAAGGGTCACAGGTATTTTGTGTCGATGATTGATGATTATTCGAGGAAGACTTGGATAACATTCATGAAGCACAAAAGTGAAGCTTTCAACAGCTTCAAGGAGTGGAAGATACTGGTGGAGAATCAAACTGAGAAGAAGATTAAGAGGCTTCATACTGATAATGGTCTGAAATTCTGTTCATCAGAGTTCAGTCAGTTTTGTAAGGATGCAGGAATTGCTAGGCATCATACGATCAGATATACACCACAACAAAATGGTGTAGCAGAGAGAATGAACCAGACATTGTTAGAGAGAGCGAGGTGCATGCTCTCTTATGCTGATTTAGAGAAGAGGTTTTGGGTTGAGGCAGTGAATACAGCTTGGTATTTGATTAATCTGGGACCGCATACAGGGATCGAGTGTCGAATACCTAATGAGGTGTGGTCAGACAGGTCTGCTGATTACTCTATTCTGAGAGTCTTTGGTTGCACGGTTTACTATCATGTTAATGAAGGAAAACTAGAACCAAGATCAAAGAAGGGAGTGTTTATGGGCTATGGAGATGGTGTCAAGGGATACAGACTATGGTCTCCATCTGAGAAACGACTTGTAATGAGCAGAAACGTTGTGTTTGATGAGAGTTTCATGTTCAAAGTTTCAGATGAGTCCATTTCAGAAGCAGAGCAGGAGGATTTTGACAAGCAGGTGGAGCTGCAGAAAGTGCAGTAGAATTACCCAGGATCGACCGATCCAATGTAAGGGATCCATCGATCCATGCCAGGCAAGGGATCGGGTGATCCTCAAGAAGAGATCGAGCGATCGGCGTCTGATGAGCAGCCAGAGTCTACTAATTCTGAAAATCAATTTGCTGAGCCTGAAAAACGCAGTACTGCTAGAGACAGGCCAAGGAGAGTTGATGTCTAGCCACCAGAGAGATATCAGTTTGATGATATGGTGGATTATGCACTCAAGGTTGCAGAGGAAGTGGACACTCACGAGCCGTCTACTTACAGAGAAGCCACTTCAAGTTATGCGTCTGGGAAATGGTTTGCTTCAATGGGAGATGAGATGGAATCTCATGAAAAGAATCACACATGGAATCTGGTCACACTACCACCTGGGAGAAAGGTTGTGACTTGCAAGTGGATTTATAAGATAAAAGATAGTCAATCATCAGAAGAGGGAGTTAAGCATAAATCTTGAGTTGTTGCTAGAGGTTTCAGTCAAAGAGAAGGCGTAGACTACAATGAGATCTTCTCACATGTGGTCGGACACACTTCTATCAGAGTGCTATTGGCGATAGTAGCACGTCAGGATCTGGAGTTGGAGCAACTTGATGTGAAGACTGCTTTTCTTCATAGAGAATTTGAGGAGGAGATCTATATGACTCAGCCTGAGGGTTTTCTGGTTCCTGGTAAGGAAGATCACGTGTGCAAGTTGAGAAAGATACTTTATAGACTTAAGTAGTCTCCTAGACAATGGTACAAGAGGTTTGACAGCTATATGGTCAAATTGAGCTATGACAGGAGTCTGTATGACTGTTGTGTCTACATGAGCAAGGTGGAGGATAGGTCGTACATCTACCTGGTGTTGTATGTAGATGACATGCTGATAGCTGTCAAGAAGAAGTGTGATATTCAGAAACTGAAAGAGCTACCGAGTTCTGAGTTTGAGATGAAATATTTTGGTGCTGCGAGGAAGATTTTAAGTATGGAGATCTTCAGGGATAGAGCAAAGAAGATCTTATTCTTGTCACAAAAGGTGTACATTGAAAAGGTCTTGACGAGATTCAGGATGCTTAATGCTAAGCCTATCGATACTCCATGTGCTGCAAATTTTCATCTTACCATGAGTGATGAAATTTCTGACGGGGAAATCGATTATATGTCACGAGTTCCTTATGCTAGCACTGTAGGAAGTCAATGTATGCTGTGGTCTGTACAAGACCAGATCTTGCACATGCTGTCAGTGTTGTGAGTAAGTTCATGGTTCAGCCACGAAAGGAGCACTGGATAGCTGTGAAGAGGATTTTCCGGTACCTTAAGGGTACATCTGATGTTGGTCTTGTCTATAGAGACAAGGATCCAAGACTAGTTACTGGGTATTCTGATTCGGATTATGCAGGAGATGTGGACAGCAGGAGATCTATGACTGGTTAAGTATTTACTTTAGGTGGTTCTGTTGTGAGCTGGAAGGCGACTTTGCAGTCGACGGTGACTTTGTCTACTACTACTGAGGCAGAATATATGGTATTGACAGAAGCTGCTAAAGAGGCGATATGGTTGAGAGGATTGGTCAGTGATCTTGGTATTCATCATGATCAGGCTACTGTATTCTGTGATAGCTTGAGTGCTATCTGTTTAGCCAAGGATCAGGTTCATCAAGAGAGAATCAAGCATATTGATGTAAGATACCATTTCCTGAGAGATGAGAAGAGGATTGAAGTGAAGAAGGTAGGAACAGCTAATAATCATGCGGATACGTTCACTAAGCCGGTTCCTCACAGCAAGTTCAAGCATTGTCTTAACTTGTTGAACATCTCAAGCTGTTAAATCTGGCCCTGATGGGCATCTGGCCCTTAGGGGCATCTGGCTCGAAAGAGCATCTGGCCCAAATGAGGGCGTCTGACTCTGAGAAGCATCTGGTCTGACGGAACATCTGACATCTGAATTCGACGGAACCTCTGAGTCAAAGAGAGAGTCTGGTACATTTGTATTCTGAGCACGGAGAAATGAATTCTGGTATATCTGATTATGGAGGATTCAAAGTTAAGGTGGAGATTTGTTGAAATATGCCTTGAATCTGAGAGTTGGCGAAGATCGGATGATCCAGGCGTCATGGATCGGGCAATCCCTGGCAGAGAACGGGCGTTCCCATATATATGGAACGGGCATTCCCATACACTTGGAACGGACATTCTCTGACATGGAACGGACGTTTCCATATACATGGAACGGGTGTTCCCAGACATAGAACGGACGTTTCCTGCGACATGGAGCGGACGCTTCTTGCCAAATCTGAAAAATATGAAAAAAATTATTAAACTTTTTCTTATATATATATCTTTAGGATTTTACTCTATTATGTAGTATAAAATATACTCTTAAAACTCGATTCCATCAATAAAGTACTTTATTTTCCCATGAACATAACCCTAGAGGTGAACCATGTTAAATTACTGTATCTTTACTTTATCGTTTACCAATCTATTAATTTATATCTTACTCGCATCCGTAAGAACAAGGAGTAAATCTTGATTGTGTACTAAGCAAGAAAGAAAGAAACAACCATAAAAAGTTCCGACTGATTCAATTACAAACCCCATAATCATACATAGTCACACGGATACAACATGCAGAGAGATACCTAATGAACAAACCATAAAAATACACAGAAGACAACAGGGCTAATAGCACCGGCCAAACAACCGGCTAAAACAGCCATTATTTCATATAACCTTACATAACATAACATTAGGTTTACTGCAGAGTTTGGGGGGTTGTTCATTTACAGGTACAAGGGTTGTCGCACTTGCAGTCAGATCCGCATTTGCATCCATCATTCTCGGCGACAAAAGTCTCTCCAGACGCCTCGTACTGTGAGTTCATCGACGGAGCAACGCCGAGGATAAGAGTCTCGGTGGTGGTAGTCTCCCCTGAGAAGCCCAAGTCTGGGTACATTTTGCAACTGTATAAACCGAAAAAAAAACCATGTTTTTGTGAACAATATGATTGATAAACCTCCAAATTCAATATATAATTTTCCGGGATTTGAAACACACAAAGAGAGTTCCTCAAAAACCCATGCATGAGGCAGAATTTCTCGGAAAAAAAAAATTTGCAAAAAAGGACAAGAGAGTGGGGAGATATTATTACCCTTTGCAGCCATCGCACTTGCAGTCAGATCCGCAGCTACAGTTTCCTCCACAGCAAGACATCTTCTCTAAGAAACTTTGAACAAATCTAAAATGTTAATTTGGCTTTGAGAGAGAGGTATTGAGATAACGAGGAGCTCATGATCCCATATTTATATGGAAAATAAGAGACTATGGACCCTCCACCTGTCAAGACTTTAGTCAACTCTTATCACCTTAATAATCGTTCCAGTATTCATTTCTGTTGAATACTTTCCTTCCTTTTCTGACAACAGAAAAATTATAAACTTTGAGAATGAAGATGGTTAACATTGCAAGTTATTTCCATTGAAAATGAAGTCAAACTCCATCATTAAAGTTCATGTGATTTATTTCAAAAAATCCTTTTAAAATTCCCATCAATTCAAAATTTATTTCCTTTAGCCCACGGAAAATCAGTTTCTTACCACCATTCAAGACCAAAAATATTACTGCATATATTTGATGGAATAAAAAAGGAATAAATCTACAATAAAATCTAACTTAAAAAGGAAATATAACTCTGCTTTTTTTTTTTTTTGAAAAAGCCGAAATATTAAAAAACATCCTCAAACTTGAAAACTATCCCACCACCATAGAACTGCTTGTCACTCCTCCATGATGCATCTACTTGACATTTTTAGATTGTATGATTGGTTTTATAGTTTATCATTTGTTGATTTTTCTAAACTCTTGGATTAGTTTAGATAATACACTGATTGGTTTGATTTTCTTTAAAAAGTCTCTTAAGACAAGATGTTGTAAAAGAAATTAGTGTTCCAGAGTTTGGCTTTCGATGACTTTTGGCAAAGTGAAATGAAAGTACTTAAAAAGATAAGGCAAGTTGGGGTGGGCTACCAAGCGAAATGTGTACCCATGATGGACCTTGTCCATTCTATGTGAGTATTCGAATCACATCTAGAGAAAAAGGTAATGGTAAAATTAGGAGGACCATCCCATATGGGTATAATGCAGTATCGACAAGTCCAATTCTATAATGATTATGTTTTGCTTTTCTTTTCTTTTTTATTGGATTGTGTTTTGCTTTTCTCGTGATAAGAAAGTAACGTAAAGATTACCAAAAAGATGTGTTAAAAAAAAAAGATAACCAAAATGAAGGAACAAAATGCTTAGAATGTTAAGAACTAGTTTTACAAAGAAAATGAATATTGCATAAGTTCATATCTGATTGGTATTATTTGTTCTCCAAATTTCAAGGCTAGGAACACAAAAACTAAAATATTGTCGCCCACCGTGGGGCTTGAACCCACGACCACAAGGTTAAGAGCCTTGCGCTCTACCAACTGAGCTAGACGGGCTTTTGTAGATAATACTTAAGTATTCATTCATTGCAGTTAAACACATAACTCGATCCAAGCAATTGATTCTATTGTCAGAACTTTTTTTTTTTTGGAACATGTCAGAACTATATTCTAATAACAAAAAGATACAGAGACTACATACTCTCTGAATTCTGAGGAACCAAACCTTTGTTCCTACCAAATAAACCTCTGGACACAGGCTCCACTGGAAAGGGGAAAACCAGAACATTGCCATTGTAAACACATTGAAACAGACAAAGAAAATGGGCTTTTATATGGGCTTATCTATATAAATTAAACGTGGCGAGTTGAACATGACATTTACGAATCCTCCCCCCAACCCAATAATAGTGTTAGGGATCCCTTGATTATCTCCTTCCCACTCCTCTCCCTCCAAAACAAATCCCAATCACACGACAAAGAAAGAAAGAAAAAAAAGGCTCGCAAGAAAATTTGAATTTTAAACTGGCAAAATTTATCCAAAAACCTATGTATAGTTATGGCGAATCGAGACGGCGTGAACGGGAAACAACTCGAACGGAGGAAGACGATGACGATGAACTGGGCGGGGTTAGGCGAAGTTGAAGAAGACGACGTGGACGACGACCACTTCTTCGAGAGCTCTAACCGCATCTCCACCGTCGCACCTGTAGATTTAGCATCGTCCTCCGACGAGGAAGGCGAGTTCGACGATTGCCGGGTCTCCTTCTCCTCTTCCCTCCCTCGCCCCACTCCTCCCGAGCCTCCGAACATGTCGCCGGATTACGATATCTGGATGTCGGCGCCGGGATCTATCACGGAGCGGCGGCGCAAGCTTCTCAACGGAATGGGGCTCGAGTCGAAGAAGAGCATGCTCGGATCCATCTCGATCCAGCGAGTGAGCAATCCCGTAACGGATCGGGGAGGCGTTACGGAAGCGAAGGAGGTTAAGGAGGAGCCGGATCGTAATCCTCCTCCTCCTCCGGTGGTGGTGGTAGATCAACGGCTTCATCATCGATCTCCGGTTTTGATCGTACGGTCCAGATCCGATTCTGACATCGAATCTTCCTCCGCAGAAAAGAAGAGGAAAGACGAGATGTTAGGGAAAACGTCGAAATCGCGTCTCACCAAAACCGCGTCTGCGGTCGGAGTTCACTGCGCGAGAGCGACGCAAACGCGATCCTCACCGTCGGACGAAACAAACGGGCGATCATCTCAAGGCCAACGCAGTGGCGCGATGCTTTCCTCCGCGATTTCGAACACTCAGTTCAGCGCCTTCTTCCTGATAAAGAACCTCGACACCGGGAAAGAGTTCGTCGTGAAGGAGTACGGGGAGAACGGGATGTGGAACCGCCTCAGCGATATCCAGACCGGCAAGCAGCTGACGATGGACGAGTTCGAGAAAAGCGTCGGTTACTCGTCCGTCGTCAAGGACCTCATGAGGCGAGAGAACGCGAGCTCCACGGTTGTTGATATGAGGAAGTTCAATTCGTACGTGTCGAAGAGCTTGAGAGTGAGCAAGAAGAAAGGAGCCGCGTTGTTGAAGAACATAAAGGGTGTTGCTCACTCGATGAGCTCCAAGGCGGCTTCTTCTTCGGAGAAGGATTCTTCTACTGGTAGTAGTGCTACGAGTAGTCCTAAAGTAGTTGACGGGAAGAGCAACAACGACCAAGGGAATCAATGGGTGAAGGTGAGGCATTCAGGGAAGTCTCATAAAGATCTGAGCGCTTTGCATCTGTGCCAAGAGATTCAAGCTCATCAAGGAGCTATTTGGACTATGAAGTTCAGTTTAGACACTCACTTGTTAGCGAGTGGAGGGGAGGATTGTGCGATTCATGTGTGGGAGGTTCAAGAATGCGAGATCATGTCGATGAGTGAAGGGAGCTTGACACCCATTCATCCTTCCATGTCTGCTGCTTCTGCGGAAGGCGATGATTCAGAAGTGCCAAAGAAAAAAGGGAAAGGTTCATCTGCTAAAAAAGGAAACCAGATCCCAGACTATGTCCATGCGCCTGAAACTGTCTTCTCACTGTCGGATAAACCAATATGCTCTTTCACTGGCCATTTGGATGATGTTCTGGACTTATCCTGGTCTCGGTCAAATGTTAGTTTATGTTTCTTTATTGCCAACTTTGATGCAAGCACATACATGGTTTGTTATTTTGATAGACTTAAACATGCCTTTCTCATGCAGCTATTGCTTTCTTCTTCCAAGGACAAAACCGTACGATTATGGGATATGGAAACTCAAAGCTGCCTAAAACTGTTTGCCCACAATGACTATGGTAAGATAAGAAATGTTTGTAAAAACTCTTAATGATAATGCTAACATTAATATTGTTTTTGGAGCTTTATGCTGCCTTACACCTTGATTATCAGTTACTTGTGTACAGTTTAATCCATTGGACGAAGATTACTTCATAAGTGGCTCTCTTGATGCTAAGATCCGTATATGGAACATATCAAACCGTCAAGTAGTGGAGTGGAATGATCTTAATGAAATGGTCACGGCGGTTTGTTACACTCCTGATGGTCAAGTACATAATTCTCTTAAACTATCACATTCATTTACTTGAAAATTGATGACATGGTATTGATATATGTATGCTTCTTTGGCACGTAGGCTGCATTTGTAGGCTCACATAAAGGAAACTGTCGGCTTTACAGTGCAGAGGGTATAGTGGCTAAATACAACTATGTTTAGTAATTAACCTTACACTCTTCATAATTTTTTGAAAATTTTTAATTGACCAGATTGCAAGTTGGAGCAAACAAACCATATTGATTTGCAAAACAAAAAGAAAGCTCAAGCTAAAAAGATCACAGCTTTCCAGGTTTCATTCTTTTAAAGACATTTCTTAGTTGGTGTTATATCAGAGAAGATTTTTACTTACCTTTGAATTTTGTATGAACAGTTTTCACCGATAAATCCAGCAGAAGTTCTTGTAACTTCTGCTGATTCACGCATTCGGATTCTTGATGGTACTGAACTTGTTCAAAAATTCAGAGGTATGTCACTGAAAACAATTCATTCATTTCTTCATCTGATTTCACAAAAATAAATATTTTTATAAATCTTGTATTGATCCATGCTAAACCTGCAGGTTTCAAAAACACATGCAGCCAAATGACAGCATCTTACACACTAGATGCTAAACACATTATCTGCGCAAGCGAGGACTCGCAGGTTTACGTGTGGAAACACGAAGAGCCACGACTAGGAATCACCGGTAGAAAAACCATCGCCATGTGTACTTCTTACGAAGCCTTCCCTTGCAAAGACGTCTCCGTCGCTATCCCCTGGCATGGCGTCGTAAAAGGCGAACCACCACCCACACATGCTCATTCCAAGAAAAACACGAAAAAAACTACACAAGAAAACGCAGCCGGAGGTAAAAAGTCCGGTCTCCCACCGTTACCTAAGAAAAACAATGACAACACCGCAGACGGAGCAACAGAAGAACATCAAGAAGATGAGCCCACGACGCATACTCCTAAGAACGAAACAGAGAACAACAATGCAGGAGAGACACTAAAGCCAGGGGACTCACCTTCTACGTCGTTATCATCTCGTATATCTTCTTGGTCTTGGTTTGATGGTAGTGGCAGTCATGGATCGCATAATCAACCAACGGCTTGGGGTATGGTGATCGTTACATCCACGATCGGTGGCCAAATCCGGGCGTACCAGAATTTCGGGTTGCCCCGCAGAGTCAGTCGTCAAGGCTCTCTGTTTTGACGCTGTTCATGTACATATATATACGTATATTATACAGTGTACAGCTCCTACGAAGTTATAGTCTACTGAGTTACATAACCACAGATCAAAAACAAATTGATATAGGAAGAATAGATCCAAACATTGTATTGCTTCATCAAAATTCATATTGATTTTAGAGTTGGTACATGACCTCTAAAAGAACATGTTATTGATCTTCTTGCTCCATAGCTAAGAAACTATAGTCATCATGGTCTTACGAGCTTGTGTGCTCAGTATGGGCTTCGCTGACATAGTCACATCCCTACTACTCCCTAGTTTTAAAAGGAACCTACAACTGCAAACAAAGTAAATCCGTTATACCTCAGTTTTAGAAACAGCTGATTATTCTGAACATTGAACCTTCGTGTGTTTGAATTCTATGTTGTTGAGCCCAATCATGTCTTTGAAAGGACAAAAAAATTGAAAGGTACAAAACAGAATGATGTGGTCCAAAAAGAATAAAGTGTTAATGTCTCTCGAGGTACACAGAACGAAGCATATGGTCTTTGTCCACTCCAAAGCATTTCTTTTTCTACTTTTCTCAATTTCGAGCTTCTAACGGTACTCTATATTTATATATTACTCTAGCTACTTTCTTTACTTATTACTTTCATGTTTAAAATCATTTTTTACTAAAATCAATATGTATGGTATCATGGCGAAACCGAATCTAAACCTTAAATAGCAGAGATGCTAACCAGAGGATTATAGATAACTGAAATCCTCCGTATCCCAGATAGTATCTAATCAAACAATTTAAACTCGAAATGTGATATCGTTTGATAACAGTTGAAGTGTAACGTACGTCACAGCTTTGAAATCAGATTGTTGATTCAAAGTTATAAAACTGGCCGGATAGAAGTTTGCCGCAATATAGACATTTGATCATATTAACTTTCTTGTACTTAACTTACACAACGGTTTCGTGGTGTAGTTGGTTATCACGTCAGTCTAACACACTGAAGGTCTCCGGTTCGAACCCGGGCGAAGCCATCATGTTTTTTTGTTTTCTATGATTGTTTAGGCTAGTTATTAAATGCATACAAAAAAATCTCTCTGGTAAAGTATATATACATTCTTATTCTTAATTTTGGTATACATCTTCTGTTCTATAATTATCATTCAACCAAATCTCTCTCTTCTCTCTCAGAACTCCAAAATGGCTCATCAGGTACTCCTAATGCTCTCTCTTTTCTCTCACTTTCTAACACAATAGCATCTATGCACTCATACCCATAAAAACATGTCTGATGGGTGTAATTACAGGAGGAAGGATGGCCGTTGGGTCTGAGACCAGTAAATGCAAGAATTGGAGGACTCACAAGAGAAACTCATCCTCATGAACAAGTTTCTGCTGGTTCCATCTCCTTCAGCTCTCTTCACTCTCCTTCTCCCTCCTCTCCCTCTTCCTCTGATCTTGATTCCCAGGTCAGATATATAGTTACACTCCTCTACTTTTACTACACATATACAAACACATTTCACATGACTATACAGCAAACGACTTATTCATTCATTAATCATAGGTCTTGGCCGATTCTTACATTGTTTTCTTGCATATCAATTGATGCGTCCTTTGAATCTGTGTGCGATTTTTTTTTTTTGGAGAAATTCGATAATGATTATACTTTGACTACTATTTTGGATCTGTTCAATTCACATTGTCTTTCATTTTGTTTTCTGGTTTTGTTTATTAAAATTAGAAAAATACTAAAACAGTATTGTTGTTGGTTGAGATGACTTCTGAGCGAACGTGAACCAATCGTATGCTCTTTAAAGCTGCGATGGTGTCTGAAAAGGGCACGTTTGTCGGAATTGTTATTTCTCATTCTCAAATTAAAAGTATTAGTAATTTTTGATAAAAAAAAAGTATTAGTAGTTTAGTACTATACCATAAAAACAAAATACTAATCATAGCAATTTCTCAAATATATTCGCAACTTTTTGGTCACACCGTACTGGAAAGTGGAACCATTGTATTGGAAAATTTTACCAGTAATCCACTGAGCTTATGTGAATTCACATATTTTTTTTTTTGTCATTTTCATATATAGTTCCGATTTCTTTTTGATCTCAGTTCTACAAAACAATACGGATTTAGCTTCATTTTTTTACACGTTATACCTTTTTGGTCACCATTCTCCATCATAATTCAAACCCTCCTCTTCGATGAAAGTAAACATCGCAACCACTACAAGATTTTATATTGCGTGTAGGTGCATCAATGTACTTTTCCCATATATACACTAGGCATAACATCGATCACTCTTATGTTTTCAGTCAATGGGATCATTTTTCCGAGATAGGGGCTACACACTAGGAAACCTAATGGGAATATCAAGCTTTCTAGAACTTTCAAGAAGATCAAACCGACCAAGGATTGATCAAATAGCTTCGAGGAACCATCAGCATCAGAAGAATCTCAAATCTTACAAGCCATGGATTTTCTCTATATGTTCCAAACTAAGCACACACTCCACTATCATCCCCCATAACAAAATTACTTTAAACGAGGACAACCGTCGTAACAATGTGCAGTCTCTCGGACATTTCCTCATGGTGGAGAGACGAGCCATCGGATCAACCACACGGTCCGCACCAACTATGTGAATGTCCGAGAATTAATAGCGAAGCAAGCTGGCTCGTTGAAATTCGTGTTAGAATCCCTAATGATATTTGAAATTTGTTTTCTTTGTAGTCTAATGAACATAACAAATTCTGATTGTATTTTGTATTTGTTTGTTTCGAATGTTTTTGTATTTGGGAGCTTGAAATATTTTTTCATTGCATAAGTTGCATCACTATATATGTGATACAAATACTTGAGTAGGGAAGGTGATATTATATGTAATTGTATTCAAAAGTAGAATTTTATTTTGCGTGATTGAATTTTATTATATGGTAATTAATATGTTTACCTCCAAATAAATTCACAACATTTTGGTAATTTATCAAAACACACACAAAAAAACTTTTTCGTGTACAATGGAAAATTAATATTGAATAAAGATATAAAAACAACTAATCGTACTTTCATATAAAATAATCAAATATCTATCTTGGTAACATGTTAATTCAGTTCATCTAGTCATAGTCTCTAACCGATGACCATTAAAATAGTAATAGAAATGAGTAGAAAAAGAATGTAAATAAACAAAATAAAAGGAATGAAAAAATATTTATTATTTACTGTTTCATATCATTTTTGATAAGGAATGCGTTTGTTCTATAATTCTTTAGCAATGAATTATATGGAAAAAAAAATTCTTCATAAATGGTGTAATTTTCAAGGAGTGAATAAGAATTCATAATTTTCATCAATTAAAGTGACCATTTAGAACCTAGTGTTAAAAGATATTGACAAAGCCCAATAAACCAAAAATAATTCATGATAGAATGGTCCATTTATATAAAAGCCCAATTATTAAACTCCTTTGCTCAGTGAGATTCAACAATGAGGGGGTGGTCCTTCGAGTTCATCCGAAGCGCGCAACCAGAGAGATTCGTACCCAGGTGCTGCAGGTTAGTATTATTCATCCATGAGCGATCGTAGAATCTTCCTCTCTTGATTTCATAACCACTCTCTTTCGATCAATTTCGAACAGGTGTAATCTACAAATCTTCACATTTACTTCTACATCGTGATATGTTTATCAACTTCAGAGCTTCAAATCCATGGCGGAACCAAAAAATGGTCTCCGATTTCTTCTTCCCGAATTTCGGAGCGTGGAGAATCACATCTACTATCTCTCTCAATGCTTGTTAAACCTCGGTCACAAGGTCAGCGTGTGAACTAAGTAATGTAGCATCAAAGTGTGATCTTATGATTGATTGATTTGTTAAATGTTCAGAAATAGCTAGGCTGTGTTTAGGCGTCTTTTAGAAGATTACTGTTTCTGTAACAAAAAAAAAAACAAATAGATAAATAGAAGTTTTTTTGTCAGAAGGTTTTCATGACATACGGACAAAATCCGTCTGGGTTGGCACCAGCGAAGGTTTTCATGATACCGAATGCTGTTGATACTGCTATGTTTAAGCCTGCTTCTGTCAGGGCCTGGTACTGATGTTGTCACTGTAGTTGTTATAAGTAGGTTGGTTTATCGGAAAGGTGCGTGTTGGAGAGGAATTTGGGTATTCCTCCACAAGGCCCATTGAATAATAGTATCAAGCCCATCAACACCGACGACCCAGTCATAACCGACTTGGCTGAGGGATCGATCGACTGGGAATGAGCAATCGGTCGGCTTAACACGTCAGCCGACCAAATCATTTAAAGTCGAGCACCGACTCAGCAAACCGGGGTTCGGTTCGAAAGCCCATTTAACTCAGAGATGGGCCGAAATACTAGGGCGACCTAGCTCTAGGGCGAACGAAGTGAAGGAAGCCAAGACTATAAAAGAGAGGCGTAGGGGAAAGAGAAGGGGATCCGAAATTTGAGATAATAAGACTGACGGCCAGATCTAGGGTTTAGCAACCGATCGAGTCTCTTACTGTCTTCGTCGGTGCTTAACAAGCTCCGACGCTCGTTTTCTTTTCCAAAACCTCTTTGTAATCACCATCGCTTCATACTCTGTTAATAAAACGTCTTTGTAAGATCCACTAAACCGAGTTTATTCTATTATCATTCGATCGACCAAACTCGTATTCAACATTTGGCGCCCACCGTGGGGCTACAGAGCAACGTTGACAACGTCAGTATGATTCCCGACGATACACCTGCTGACGGCGGCCGACCGTCAGCTTCTGCTACGCCGGCCTCCGATGCGCCGGCTGCTTCGGTCCCGTCCGTTCCTGAGATGCTGCAAGCCATCATGGCACGCTTCATTCAACAGGAAGAAACCAACAGGGCCACGAACGAACGTTTGGCCGCCCTCGCCGCCGCTCTCGGAACCCTAGACGGCGAGCACGACAGAACTGAAACCGCAAGAAGAAGACTGTTCGCCACAACTGGAGGCGACGCGAACCACCCAACAAACGAAGCACAGGCGACCGACGGCTCGACCTCTTCAACCAGTCGCCAGATCGCAGATCTGCAGCTTTCCCTGCGAGATATCCATTCGGAGATCGAGCGTGTTATCGCTTCCACGCAACGGAACCCTTTTGCCGAGAAAATAACGAAAGTCAAGATTAAGCAGGCAGAGAAGCTTCGTATCCCTCCATACACGGGCGTCAGCGATCCGACCGATCACATGACCGCCTTCAATATTGCCATGGGTCGGAACAACTTCTCAGACGAAGAAAGGGACGCAAGTCTCTGTCAGCTCTTCGTCGAGAGCCTCTCTGGACCGGCTCTAAGTTGGTTTTCCCATCTTGAAGAAGGATCGATCGAAAGTTTTCACGACCTATCTGCATCCTTCCTCAAAAATTTCATCATGTGGTCTCGTCAAGGAACCTCCATGGCCGACCTATGGAAGCTTTCCCAGTCTTCGACCGAAAGCCTTAAGGACTTTATGGAGAGATTCAAGCAAGTCTTGTCCAAGGTCCCTGTGCCAGACCACACCACCGTCGACGCCCTGGTCAACGCACTCTGGATTAACTCCAAGTTCCGCAACTACCTCTACGCGAATCCAACGATCACCATTGAAGACGCTCTCCACAACTCTAAGAACTTCATTCGAATGGACGAAGATAGAAGAGCCTTCAACGCGAAGCAACAGGCCCAAAAGCCGACGGTGGCCAAAGTCCCTGACACTAAGGAACCGCGACAGCATGCTCCTTACAAAAAGAACGGATCCGTCTTCACTGTCGCAGATGACGACCGTTCGGTCGCAACCACCGCAGTACGTGACCCCAAGTGGAACGTGTGGGAACGAGACACAGAAGATAAAACACAGCAGTCTCGACAGGTCGTTTCTGCCAATCCCAAGAGCTCGTTTGACAAAAACAAGTTCTGTGAGTACCACGACATGAAGGGTCACGATACCAAAGAATGCCGGCATCTCTATGAAGCGTGGCTCACAGCTACCAGCGATGGTCGTCCAAAGGTCGAGCCACCGAAGTCCAAGACGGCCAAAAACAATAAGAGTTGGAGTAAGAGCAAGGACAAAAAGAAGAAATCCAGCGAGAAGAAGGAAGAAGGCTCTCCTCCAACGGATGATGGTGATCAATCACCTCGCGACGAAGATTCGAACTCCGACGAAGAAAAACCAAAATCTTGGCGAAAAATCTTCACGATCCGAACCACGTTGTCCCCTGCTCCATCCACAACAGAAAAGTCAGGAGGCGATCTACGAGCGTCGCTCAATCGACAGTCGATGATGACGGTCGAGAGTCTCACTTCGACCGACAGCACGCACATGGAAGTCGACTATGCGCCAGCAAAGGCCAATCGCTTCAAAGGAAAGCTCAACGCTTCTGATGCTCGGCACGTCCTCGACGCCAAGCGAAAAGAATGCCAGCAAGACGAACTTAAACGGGAAGTATGGTCAAGCGATCGCTCTGATGAGTCGGAGACGACCGATCTTCGAGCTCACCTCAACTCGAAGGTCCCTGATCTTCGCGAAAAGCTCAAGCGATGCAAAACCGGTCCCTCCGGAGCGGAGCCAGAGCCGATCATTCCTTATCAGCGTAAACCCCAAGACCTGTGCACCCGTCTCAACTTTCTTAGGGCCGCGCGAACGACGCAACCGGAAAAGGAACCAACAACCCAAGGGCAACCACAACACCTGAACGTGATCATGGGAGGATCCCCTCTTTGCAATGACTCCGTCAGATCGGTAAAGGAGTTCCGCAGGAAAGCAGTCACAGCCAAACGCTGGCCCACCATCCCCGAAATCAGTCCCCAAATTACCTTCTCCGCCGAAGACGCCGAGGGTGTTCATATGCCACACAACGATCCACTCCTTATCGACATCGGCATCAGCGACTGCACTGTGACCAAAGTGCTGGTGGACACTGGCAGTTCGGTCGACCTCATCTTTAAAAGCACACTCATCAAGATGGGCATTAGCCTCGACAACATGAAACCCTCCGTGCGTTCGTTGACAGGCTTCAACGGGTCAACAGAGACTATGCTCGGGACAATTCGCTTGCGCGTTTACGCTGAAGGCGTTGCAAAGAACGTTAAGTTCTCAGTTATCGATGTCCGAGCTCCATACAACGCGATCCTCGGAACACCATGGCTCCATTCAATGAAAGCCATTCCTTCTACCTATCACCAATGTGTCAAGTTCCCCGACAACGACGGACAGGTCATCACTCTTCGGGGCGATCAAGCAGCCGCTCGCGATCTTCTCGTAGCCGAAGTGAAGAACCAAAAGTCGACCTCCCACGTCAACACAGTCGCCCCGCCATCACAAAAGCTTCATCCTTCTCATAAGGAGGCTCTTGAAGTGTCCATCGACAGCAACGACCACTCCAAAACAGTCCGAATTGGCGCGCACCTTCCTGACGGGACGAAAGACAAAATCGTTTCGTTTCTCAGAGACAATGCGTCGACGTTCGCTTGGACCGCTGCTGATATGAAGGGGATCGACCCTAGCGTCACCACACATCAGCTCAACGTCGATCCAACCTTCAAACCGGTTCGTCAAAAAAGACGGAAGCTCGGCCCCGACCGTTCGAAAGCTGTTAATGAAGAGGTCGACCGATTGCTTGCCGCTGGGTCAATCGCAGAGGTGAAGTATCCCGAGTGGCTGGCTAATCCAGTCGTTGTTAAGAAAAAGAATGGCAAGTGGAGAATCTGCATTGATTTCACAGACCTCAACAAGGCTTGCCCAAAGGATAGCTTCCCCCTTCCTCATATCGATCGGTTGGTCGAGTCAACAGCAGGCAACGAGCTGTTAACATTCATGGACGCTTTCTCCGGTTACAACCAGATATTGATGCATCCGGACGACAGTGAGAAGACGGCCTTCTTAACGGACCGCGGCATATATTGCTACAAGGTAATGCCCTTCGGCCTCAAGAACGCTGGCGCGACATATCAACGCCTCGTCAACCGAATGTTCGCCGAGCAACTGGGAGTCACCATGGAGGTCTACATCGATGATATGTTGGTAAAGTCCCAACAAGCAGCAGACCACATCGACCATCTCAAAGATTGTTTCAGCGTCTTAAACAAATACGGCATGAAACTCAATCCAACGAAGTGCACTTTCGGAGTCACGTCTGGCGAATTTCTCGGCTACATAGTCACTCAAAGGGGGATCGAAGCGAACCCAAAGCAGATATCTGCCATCCTCGACCTTCCCAGCCCCAGGAACAGCCGAGAAGTGCAACGGTTGACAGGACGTATTGCGGCCCTCAATCGATTCATCTCGCGATCGACCGATAAGTGCCTACCTTTTTATGATCTCTTGCGCGGCAACAAGAAGTTCGTCTGGGACGAGCGTTGCGAGGAAGCATTCAACCAGCTCAAACATTACCTTACAACACCACCTGTGTTGGCCAAACCCGACAAAGGTGACACACTGTATCTTTACATTGCGGTTTCCAGCGCAGCTGTAAGCAGTGTGCTCGTCAAGGAAGATCGAGGCGAGCAACGCCCGATATTCTACACCAGCCAACGCATGACTGGCGCCGAAACACGGTACTCGACGCTCGAGAAGATGGCTCTCGCCGTTGTAACTTCGGCACAAAAACTCCGACCTTACTTCCAATCTCATTCGATCGTCATACTGACCAACCTACCGTTGCGCACCGTCTTGCAGAATACCAATAACTCAGGTAGACTTTCGAAGTGGGCTATCCAGCTCAGCGAGTACGACATCACGTTTCAAAGTAAGCCAGCCGCAAAGTCCCAAGTACTGGCCGACTTTCTCATCGAGCTAACGCCAGACCTCGAGCAAGACCTGCAGCTGCCGAACGCAACCTGGATTCTGCACGTCGATGGATCGTCCTCCAACAAAGGCTCCGGAATTGGCATCCACCTCCAATCTCCGACCGGTGAACTGCTCCAACAGTCTTTCCGACTCGGTTTCAAAGCCTCCAACAATGAAGCTGAATATGAATCTCTCATTGCTGGCCTGCGCCTTGCGCGAGCAGTCCAAGCGAAAAGCGTCCATGCATACTGCGACTCTCAATTGGTCGCTAACCAATTCAGCGGAGACTATGACGCCAAGAATGACCGAATGGACGCCTACCTAAAAGTCGTCCAAGACCTTGCCAAAGAGTTCGACTCGTTCCAGCTTACGAAGATTCCCCGCGGTGAAAACGTCTGTGCAGACGCTCTGGCAGCACTCGGGAGCAGTCCAAGGGATCAAATCAAGCGAACCATTCCGATTCACCAGATTGACAAACCGAGCATCACCCTCCAAAACGATGAAGGCGAACGTGTGGTGGCTATCGCCGCGGCAGACATGATGGACACAGGAGAATCGAACGATCGGCCCGCTGAGACACCACCCGACTGGCGAATCCCACTCATCGCGTACCTCTCCAACGGATCCCTCCCCGTAGACAAATGGGAAGCCCGTCGCCTGAAGACCAAAAGTGCACACTACGTGCTCATCGATGGGAGGCTACATCGCTGGACATCTGCTAAAGTTTTATTAACATGCCTTGGTACAGAAGAAGCATCTTTAGTCATGGCTGAGACTCACGAAGGCGCCGCAGGAAACCATTCCGGTGGCCGAGCGTTGGCCCTCAAGGTGAAACAACTTGGTTTCTATTGGCCAACAATGATCGCGGACTGTGATACGTACACACGCGCATGCGACAAGTGCCAACGGCATGCGCCCAACATCCACTCTCCGACCGAACTACTACATAGCATGACCGCCCCGTACCCATTCATGCGTTGGGCAATGGATCTTATTGGACCAATGCCGAGTTCCCGCCAACGCAAGTACGTTCTGATCATGACCGATTAATTCACCAAATGGGTGGAAGCAAAGGCGCTCGTACACATCACAGACAGAGAAGTTCAGAATTTCGTTTGGAAAAACATCATATGCAGGCATGGCCTTCCTTATGAAATTGTCACAGACAACGGCGCTCAGTTCGTTTCGAACGACTTCCGCGGTTTCTTGGAGAGATGGAAAATCCGCTTGAACACCTCGACGTCTCGTTATCCGCAAAGAAATGGTCAAGCCGAAGCCACCAACAAAACCATCATCGACGGCATCAAAAAACGCCTCGACCTCAAGAAAGGCCATTGGGCTGACGAATTGGATGGAGTACTCTGGTCACACCGCACAACTCTACGTAGTGCGACCGGTCAAACGCCTTTCTCTATGGCATATGGAGTCGAAGCTATGGCCCCGGCAGAGGTCAGCGTCACCAGCCTCCGCCGAGCAAAGATGCCACAGAACGAAGACCTCAACAAAGAAATGCTGCTCGATGTCCTCGACGCGATCGAAGAACGGCGAGACCAGGCACTCCTCCGAATCCAGAACTACCAACATCTCGCCGAATCTTACTACAACAGGAAGGTGCGCGCTCGACCGTTGGAAGTCAATGATCTAGTTCTCCGTAAAGTATTTGAAAACACCAAAGAGTGGAAGGCTGGCAAGTTGGGAACGAACTGGGAAGGACCTTACAAGATAGTCGAAGTTGTCAAACCCGGCGTCTATCGATTGGAAACCTCAACCGGCGAACCAGTACCACGAGCTTGGAACGCCGCCAATCTTCGCAAATACTACGCTTAACCTTCCGTTTCGGTTGGCCTCCTAAAAAAAAAAAAAAAAAAAAAAAAAAAAACGAGTGAATGGCTTTACCGTCACCTTCACCCCAATTGCCGAACGAATGACACCACGTCACTTTCACTCGGCCTCGGCCAGATGACCCTGCGTCACTTCTGCCCGAGCACCAAATGAGCATGTTCATGTCACTTTTGTCCCACCCAAGGCAAATGACGTAACTGCCATTTGGGCAAATCGAACTACGATTGGCTTGATCCCCTTATCAGGGTACGTAGGCAGCCTGCTGCCAGGTCCAGCCATAACCAAAAAAAAAAAAAAAAAAAATCGTCGTGCGAACGCTTTTAGGTCACTTCGAAACGGCGAAGATCGACTATACATCGCATGATCACAAGGTCATCCTTCTCACGTACATCACTTTCACCTCACCCGAATGATTGCGCATCACATAATTCAAGCACGAGCAATTGCTTCTCAGCCGTTCTTCGTCATTCATAACAAGGATGATTGATCAATTACACCTCACGAGGTCTAAATACGGCCTCCTGCTTTCCCACCGATCGATCGATCAGCAACACACTGCCTTCCTCAAAGAACGAGCAAACATAGCAAAGCAGGTGTATCTTTCTTAAAAAGTTCGAACTAAGAACAAAGTTAAATATCACAACAACCATTGACCAACCGAGCCAAACGCCGGAGCAATCAAGAGGCACAAAGAAACCCGAAAGGCAACAGGTCCAAAAGGAGATATCCAAAAGAAAGATAACAACATAATGTAAGTAGTAAAACAACAACATGAGGCCGCCAATCGCCAGCGACTAATCCTCAGCAACCAGGTCATAGGAGGCTGCACCAGACGCCTCGTCGGCTCCCATTCCCTCCGAGTCTGCGGCCACAAGCTCCTGATCTCCGATCGGATTTCCTTGCTTTGTAGAAGGCTCACCGGTCAGACCAGAAGATCGACGATCGAGCGTGGCGGGTGGATCGACGTTTCCCGCACTCGAGTCGGATCTAGTCAAATTAAGGGAAGCCTCGAGACTAGGAAAGCGGGGGAGAACAAGGTCCTGCTCCGAGATAGCCTCGACAATTACTTCCTCCATCTCTTCCCTGAAATTTGCTTCATTAGCAGATAAGGTATCGATCAGCTCCTTTGGGATGGGCATACCCAAGTCTTTTAATACATCCATTGACTCCAGGGTCCCGAAAGCTGCGCTATGCAGAATGAGCTTCTCTTCGCGTTTGTCTCGGTCGGCCATGTATCTCCTGAACTTGTCAAAGCGATCCGTCGCTGCAGCCGAAATGCAACTCGTCTGGGACACGAGATCGCGACGGTGAGCCTGCCTCATGAAGTCCCTCGTTTTCTTCGCCGTCTCGGCCTCCGCCTCCAACCGCGCGACCTTACTACGAGCATTCTCCAGCTCCTCCTCGAGATCGTCAGCAGTCTGTTTGGCTTGCTTGCGCTCACGAAAATAACGAGTTCGCTCATTAATGATCTCCTTGGACTTTTCGAGAGCGGCCTTCTTGAGCTTCTCGATCTCTGCGTCCCTGGTCTCGATCATGGCCTCGGCCCTGGCGTAATCTGAAGCCATCCCCCGCAGAGCAACTTCGTAATCCGATATGAGTTGGTTCCTACGGCAAACGGCCTGCACAATGAATACATCGCTAAAAATGAGGAACACAATAATCAATCGTGCGCATGAGAAAAGCTCTAAAGGAAATGAAGTAAACTTAGTGAGTAAAAACGCACCTCAATATCAGCTCGGGCGGACTCAGCAAAACTGTCCGGGAACGCAAGCTTAGAGACCTCCGGCATCAAATGCATACCGCCACGAATCTGGCGCATCAACTCAGCATACGCACCATGATCGCTAACGA
Source organism: Brassica juncea (assembly GCA_018703725.1). NCBI lineage: Eukaryota > Viridiplantae > Streptophyta > Magnoliopsida > Brassicales > Brassicaceae > Brassica > Brassica juncea. The sequence continues at coordinate 49,853,208 of CM031939.1, forward strand.
GCGGTACGTCCTTGTCATGACGAAAAACCCAACGATCGGACGCAGCTGGTACGAGCCTATCGGACGGAGGCTCCGATCCGCCCCAAGGCAGCAAGCGGGAAGTTGGCAAAGCTATCTCTTCAGAAGAATGAGAGCAGCTATCACGAGACCTCTTTCGTCCCTTCTCACCGATCTCAAGGGAACGTCCGTCGGTCGGTTCTTTCCTTTTCCCAACAAGCGAACCGGCCCGACCATCCTCAGCTAAGATTCTAGGACCCTTCACACCGTCAGCTGAACGGTCGCCAATCTCTCGATCCCTCTCAGCTAAGTCCACTTCGCCCCCGGTCTCTATCACTGCCTTTGTCGAAGACTTGTTCTTCTTTTTCTTCTTCTTCTTCGGCGGGTCGACGCCAGACGTCGGTTCAACCACCCCCTTTGCCGAGAGATCGGCTCCCGCGGCGTCCGCCATTTCATCCGGAGCCTTCAGAGCCTCAACATCTTCCAAGTCAATCGCGACCGTGTCGGATAACGATATACGAGCCTCGGTATCTTTGTCCTTTGACGCCGAGATAGAGCCGAAGCTCCCGCTACCTAGCTGGTTACGAAGAATCTCACTGTAACTGGGATATGCCTTCGGAATTTTACCCATGAGTGGAAGCGTCAATCTCTTCCCCCTTCCCTCAACAAAAGGTTCATTCGACATCCAATCGACTGGAACAAACAAATACAAGCAAGAGAGAGCGACCGATCAGTATGTATCAGCAACAGCTCTTGGCAGAAGTTGAGCCCGATCGATCAACTTTAAAGAGTAAAAGAATACCTTTAGCGATTCGCTCCCGCTGACGTTTGATTCTGTCAAGATCGAAGTCTCCCCACTTCTGCTGGCTGAGCACCACGATTTTCGGAATGTCTTGCCAGAAGGTATCTAAGGGACCAATGGTGTTTGGAGAACCAACTGCAAAACAAAAAAAAAAAATGCAAAATATCAGTATCGATAACAACGGAGCATCACTTGGCGCGAGTTATCTACCGATACAATCGCTCCATAAAACGCGGCACTCATCGCTAGGCGGGTCCTCGAAGGCCGATTTGTCAGCCTTTACGAAAAAGTAGGAGCGTTGCCAATGCTTCGATCCGGAAGGATGACCAGACAAGACATGGAGCCCCGATCGCATCTGTACAGTGAGAAGACCGTTCGGTTTAGGCTGAATCTGAGTCAACTCTTCAAAGGTACGCACGGACATCGACACGTCTATCTCAGCGGCCATCACCATCAACGCTACCGCAATTCTAATCACTCCAATCATCAACTGCGTCATAGCCACGTCTCGACGAGTACAATAAGAAGTTATCAAGCGAGGGATAGGGAACCATAACCTCGATTCCCGCCCAAAGAAGGACTCGTACACACAATAATAACCCACCGGAGGCGTCCATGGTCGCTGATCAGTACTCGGAATCACGAAAGTCACGTCCGAAGCTCGACACTCTTTCAACAACGAGGTAACACTCCCGACCGTCGACTGAGTGGATTGAATATCGCCCCAATCCTGCCCCTCAACCAAGGACGGGCGAACGAGCCCCGGCGCTAAGTCAAGGAGCTGTTCAACCTTTTCGCCTCGACAATACCGAAACGGACTGCATCGCCCGGTCGCCCTCTTGGATCTGATCGATCGATTCGCAGATCCAGCCTCAGCATCGCCTGAATCCGACCCCTCTCCGCCGTTCCCCCTTCCTCCCGATATTCCCACAGCAGCACGGCCCCGAGCGATCGATCCCATTAGCTCGCCTCGGTGAGCTTCAATTGCATCCCCCAACAGTTTCGCGGACGAGCCTGTCGGAGAGCTCGAACCTGCGGATAATCCTTTCCCCTTGTCGAACGCGCCGGATCTCCCCCGGTCAGACGCCATCGATCGCCTGCAAATCGACGAACCGCCGGACGACTCGGATGCGCGGCGGCAGATCGGAGAGCTCGGTTGAGCGGCGGCAGATCGGAGAGCTCAGGTGCGCGGCAAACCGGAGAGCTGCGATTCCGGCGGAGATGTATTTTTTTTTTTTTTTTAAAAAAAAAGAAGAAGAACAATGATGAGAGAAGAGAAGGAGAGAAAGGAAAAAGAGAATACCTTTAAGTTGGAAGAAGAATGGGAAATTAGAAGGTCTCCCATCTATTTATAGAAAGGTAATCGCGGAGCCCGAGGTTAAGTAAAATCATTAACCCTATTGGGCCTAGGAGCCCGTTTTGTTTCTCGTACGAATGGTCCCTATTTCCCACGCAAGCTTTGGTCGGTCCAAACCCGCGGGCACTGAAAGCGGTCCAAACGATACAAGAATCGCGCGATAGGAATGGCCGGGGCGAATATCGATCGGTCGACATGTTCTAGAATAAAACACTGTGTTATGCAGTCAACCGATCGCCGATGCCAACCCTATCTTCGATCGTGTTGCATCCTGGGCTGTTTTGAGTCAAAAAGAAAACAGATCGATTCGAAAGTCGGTGGCAGGGCGATCGATCGGACAACAACAGCGTTAGGTCGGTCTCATGCTGATCGATCGGATCGAAAAACGGCGACTACCAGCTCAAGACACCCGTTTCGAAAGACCTCGCTGCACCACTTTCAAGGACAACGAGCCCGGCCGATCAATCGATCGAAAGGTACTATCGATGGTCATAAGTCAGGCGCGCGCCTCCATAGCGATCGATCGGTCATCAAACAGCGGATTACGGAGCGATCGATTGATCGGACAACACAGCGGTAAGGTCGATCTCATGCTGATCGATCGGATCGAAAAACGGCGACTACCCGCTTAAGACACCCGCTCAATCGATGGTCATAAGTCAGGCGCGCGCCTCCACAGCGATCGATTGGTCATCAAACAGCGGATTACGGAGCGATCGATTGATCGATCGACAGAGAACCTATGAAAACGGGCATGACCCCATTATTCTCAGAACCGACTCTTGCAACCCAAATACGAAGAACCGTGAACCTTCGTAAGTGGACTGGGGGGGGGCTTACTGTTGGAGAGGAATTTGGGTATTCCTCCACAAGGCCCATTGAATAATAGTATCAAGCCCATCAACACCGACGACCCAGTCATAACCGACTTGGCTGAGGGATTGATCGACTGGGAATGAGCAATCGGTCGGCTTAACACGTCAGCCGACCAAATCATTTAAAGTCGAGCACCGACTCAGCAAACCGGGGTTCGGTTCGAAAGCCCATTTAACTCAGAGATGGGCCGAAATACTAGGGCGACCTAGCTCTAGGGCGAACGAAGTGAAGGAAGCCAAGGCTATAAAAGAGAGGCGTAGGGGAAAGAGAAGGGGATCCGAAATTTGAGATAATAAGACTGACGGCCAGATCTAGGGTTTAACAACCGATCGAGTCTCTTACTGTCTTCGTCGGTGCTTAACAAGCTCCGACGCTCGTTTTCTTTTCCAAAACCTCTTTGTAATCACCATTGCTTCATACTCTGTTAATAAAACGTCTTTGTAAGACCCACTAAACCGAGTTTATTCTATTATCATTCGATCGACCAAACTCGTATTCAACAGTGCGGATTTGCTTGTCGAAGTCATTCCTCAAGTATGCCGTTTGTACCCTAATGTGAGCTTAAATACCTCCAAGATAGAGTCGAAAAGTCTATTTGGTATACGCATTGACTTTTTTAGTGTTTTGGTTTGGGAAAGGTTCGGTTTGTAGTTGGAGGGGATGGACCAAAACATGTGAGACTAGAGGAAATGAGGGAGAAACATTCTCTCCAAGATAGAGTTGAAATGCTTGGTGCAGTTCCTCATTCTCGTGTGCGCTCTGTTCTGGTCACCGGTCATATATTCCTTAACAGGTGTGGAGATTTTAGGCTGGTTCTTACAACTCATGAATCGCATGGAGTAGTAAATGGTTCATCTTTACTCGAGTTTTTGATCATGTGACAGTTCTTTAACACAAGCCTTCTGCATAGCTATATTAGAGGCAGCTAATTGTGGGTTATTAACCGTCAGCACTCGTGTTGGAGGTGTCCCAGAGGCATGTACCATTCTTATAATACCTTTTTTGCCTCCTGGAATTTATAAGATCAAGTTATCTTGATGATTTGTGTAGGTACTACCAGATGACATGGTTGTACTTGCTGAACCAGATCCGAATAATATGGTACGAGCAATCGAGAAGGCAATATCAATACTCCCAAGTATTAACCCTGAGGAGATGCATAATCGAGTGAGTTTGTGCTTCAAAATCCAGATCTAACATATCAACCTACTTACTAACCAGGAGATAAAAGACTATTTTTCCAAGCCTTTGATTTGCTTGTTGCAATACCAGATGAAGAAGATGTACAGTTGGCAGGATGTAGCCAAAAGAACGGAGAATGTGTACGACCGTGCCTTGAAGTGTTCCAACAGAAGTCTTCTTGAACGTCTATCGAGGTATCTTTCTTACTCAAGATTGTTTTTGTTTCTTTGGGTACCAAGGGATAAATAACATAAAGATGATGGTTGGTAGGTTCCTGTCATGTGGAGCGTGGGCAGGGAAGGTATTCTGTATGGTTATGATCATTGATTACTTGCTTTGGCGGTTACTTGAGTTACTTCAGGTGCTTATTATATGTCTTAACCCTTAATATACAAGAAAAATTTGAAATATTTTTGATAAATTTTGTAATATATAATCTCTTGATGGACAATGCATCAGCCTGATGATGATATTGAGGAGGCACCAGATATCAATTTTCGCCATTAGGGAGGTTAGTCAACGTGTCTCTCAAGTAAGGAAAAATATAGATCAAGAAATGGATGAGAGTCATGCAATGATAAGCAGAGTTCCAGCTCCCTCGATTGTTAGAGCCTTAAAATTCATTTTCTTCTTTACAAGCTCTTCCTTGATTTTGGTGAATTATATTTTGTATTTGTGTTATCGTATTCTTTCATTATTTGTCAGAGAGATTGGAATCTTTTTTCCTAGTGAAGTGGATATTACATGTTTAAACACTGAACACTTCAAATGTTTTACCTCCAAATATATATATACACTACAAACAAGCCCGTTAAAAAATATCGTTAATATGAAAAGGTCCAATAAATAAGGAAATATAATGAGCTCTTTGAAATTGCTAAGCCCTGATCCCATTGTGTTAGTATTATTGTTTTCTTCTTCTGATTTCATATCTAGTGGTCTCTTTCATGTATTAAGGAATCAACAAATCTTTCCTATCATCGGTGATTGTGTTTATGAATTGAGTTGTTCGTAGGTAGAATCGATTTCGAAATTGAGAGCTCGATAGTAGTATGCATAATGTACATTTTGATCTCTTAAGAGAACATGGCATACAACAATTAGATCTAAGATTCTCTTTTTATTCATATGAATCTGTCAAAAAGAAAGAAGAAAATGACGGCAGCTACACAAGCCAAGATAGGCTTATTCGTGGGGTTAAACAAAGGTCACGTTGTTACCAGACGCGACCAACCTCCTCGCCCTAACAACAGAAAAGGGGCATTGCTCTTAATTCATGCACAGTTTTGTCATCAATCATTCGTTTTTTTTTTGTTTTTTTTTTCTGATGATATGTGTAATTTGTAATCAGAAAACAAGTAAGAGGACTCTTTTTATCAGGACTCTCATCACTGAGCTTTTGAAGGTTGGTAAGGACAAGCGAGCTCTTAAAGGTGCCAAGAGAAAGTTGGGTACTCACAAGCGTGCCAAGAGGAAGAGAGAGGAGATGTCTAGTGTCCTCCGCAAGATTGAGGTCCCCTATATATATACATTCTCCTTCGCATCCTTATTATTAGTAATGCATACTAGCATTAATCATCTTTGCGAAAACAGCGTTGTTGGATTTCCATTATTCTGTTCTTGTTACAGAGTGAATCTTTCTACTTTAATAGAAGTAATCTTTCGATCAAAAAAAAAATCATCTTTGCTTGCTCATTTGGTGGTGGTGTAACCGAGAAGAAGAAGAAGTGCAACCCCGCTCCTTTTCTTCTATAAACTCTTCTTTTTTCTAAATTTTTTCCTATTGTTTCATTGGATAGTCTTTCTAGCAAAGATGATTAAAAGTTCAAAACCAGACCACTATGAGCCATTTGCCTTCTTGTTAGGCGGTTAACCAATGTCATTCTGGTTTAGAAATAAACATATTATTGACACCCATTATATAATCTTTCATAATTGGGCCTACTTGGAGATTTGACAAATATTTGTCAGTGATGATTTGCTTGATCGATGCTGATGTGCTTGAAACTTGAAAGCAACTACGGTCAACAAAATAATTTTTATGTAATATGTTTAAGGATGTGATGACAATTATTACAATTAGGCCTCGTGTGTTTTCTTAAGGACCAAGCAACTTTACATGGGCCGTCATCATCATCCGTCACAATCATCTCTTTATCGGCCACCATATCCAGTCTTATTTCGAAATAAAAACAAAGTTTCATATCGATATGACATAAAATATATAAAAAGAAACTAATTCTAATAGTGATTCATTTTCAGTATTCTCAGTGGCAAAATAATGTAATTTAGGGATTCAGTACGAGGATAAAGTATTTGCTTTCTTTCTCCCCCCTTCAAAGTCATTTATACTCTTAACCGTCCCTACTGCGTAAAAAACATTTAACTGATCAGTATTGTATTAAAAGAACTAACAAAAGATGAAAGAAAAGAAATGGAACACATGGAATATGTAAACTTATGTACTTATGTGTGTATACATACGTGTGTTAGATCTGGTTCTTAGTTATTGGTCGACTTAAAAAGGAAAGCAACTTGAGGTGCATGGCTTGTGTTACTAAAGCAAATTAAATTTGAAAATGATTGGTGCATGTACCAATCAGATAACACACACATATAAATTCAGTGTGACGTCATATATGTTTACAATTGAACGTAAAAGACTAAAAGTGGTGAATAACCAAGGCCCGTCTTGATTGTGGACAACGAGAGGGACAAGTGAACAAAAGAAAACTTCTTTTACCGGTAACAGACAAACTAATATGATATGTTTATCTAGGCAAGGAAAAATAAGAAATTCTTTGGTTCATCCCTTAGGTAAATCTATAGGTTCACCAACCAATGAGAATTAGTTATTTCATATGGAGATTTTTTCAAAAAATGAAATATAATATTTAGAATTTATTTTTTTAAATAAAAGGATAAAAAATAATAGTAGCTGTCGAAAAGAATTTTATTTTTTAACATTATTAAAGCTGTTCATACTAAACCTTAAAACTTAAATCCTAAACCATAAACACTAAACCCTAAAATCTTGGGTAAATCCTAAATCTTTGGGTAAACTCTAAATCCTTGGAATATCTCTTTACCCAAGGGTTTAAGGTTTAGTATTTTGGGTTCATGGTTTAGAGTTTAGAACTTAGTATAAACGGTTTTAACAAAATTTTTTTAAAAAAAAAATTACAGCTACTACTTTTTTATTTATTTTTAATCTTGTTGTTTAAAAAACAAATTTTAAATATTCTGTTTCTTTTTTTGAAAAAATTTGCATGTAAAATAATCAATTCTCATTGGTTGGTGAACCTATAGATTCACCTAGGGGATGAACTTAAGGAATTTTTCGGAAAAATCTAAGATGGTTACTAACTGATTTCATTACATCATGAATTTGAGATAACACAATATTTTCTATGACTCAGAAAATTCGGGTATCTCTCCGGTTTACAATGGTTGTGAACACAGTTTTTGCCTGGCAGAACAATATATAGGATTCGTAAAATTTTATAAAGTTTAAACATGTGAATTGGCTTGAAAGCTGTATTTTGGAAATAAGTCACATTAATATTATTTAGTTTATTTGACCTTTATGAAAAAGAAGAAAGGAGTTTAATTGACGCCAACAACCCATTTAATATATGTGAACACGAGAATGGTTATGTAATTCATTATATTTATTAGTAGTTGTATAAATCCATAGTCGTTTTATTAAAAAAAATTATATGTGGAAAATGGAGGGAGATTGTCAATGGTAATGATAATTGTAGGTGTAGGAGTTGCATAACGTTGTTAAGGAAGTCGTCGACAATTTTACTTAGCCATATCAAAAAGCTACCAGATCGGGGGGACCCTCGTTGTTTTGTTTTGGGTTATATAACAAGGAAAACAATAAATAAGATATTGGTAGAGAGAGGACAGGCTACTATGGAATCTTCATTTTAGTTAGAAAATTTGATAGGACAACTAAATATTCATCACATGTACGATATTGGTAGTAGTCCAGATATTCACATATTTTGAATATTTGAATCATGTCATACTACTCTACAAAGTCATAAACCATTATATAATAATTATATTTTAAAAGGAAAACATCAAAAATCAATAAATAGTCAAGTAATCATTTTTTTGCTAAAGAGAGTAATGTTATATCTTGCAGTTATTTATGTTACCAATTAAAGTCTCGTAAGTCCAAATACCACAAACACTACACCCTCAGTCACACTACTAAAGAATGAATAACATCAGTCAGCAACGGAACTAGTATCAGAAAAGTAAAAGCTAGGAAGTTACAGTAAAGAGAGAATGATCTTCACAGAAAACTATACATGGTGGCGTGAAACGAACGTATAGAAGAAAATTATGTATCCATGCATAGTTATTTCCCTATGTGTATAGACTCGACTTGGATTCTGAGCCAAGAAGTTTCCATGCTCTAGACTTCTAGTGATAAGTATTTCATAATAAATAAAAAAAAAAAAATATATATATATATAATATGGTTCTCATAATATATATATATGGAGGAAATATTGAATCTAAGATTTTGGAGGTTTGAAACATTTTTTAATTGTTTTAGTAAATTGTTTTTTTTCAAAATTAAAAGATTATGCCTATATAAAAAAATTCTAAAAATTTTAGGGATCAAAGTAAATATTTCACTGTTCAGACCGGCCATGAAAGTAAATTTCAAAGTGACATAAGACACACACATATATATATATATATATATATATATGGGTTTCATCTTTCCCTTTTTTGGTGTAAGGGTTTCATCTTTTTCCACGTGACACTCATACACAATTTGTTTTGTTTTTTTTTGACTAAACTCATACACAATTTGTTTAGTCGTCAACAGTTACTTATCTATAATAATCCGATTTTTCTTTTGGGAATTACATAATATTCGAATTTGGACTAACATTATTCCAGATCTCTCATTATCTGATCCGGCTTCATGGAACAGATTATACAAAATTTCCTAGCTACGGTAGGACTCCTATGAACGAATCTAAGACTTCAATACGAATGACATATATATAATTCGGATATACGACCAATATTTGAATAATTGTGTCACGGTATCATACTCATCATTTTTTATAATATGTCTGGTTTAGGTGAAAGATCGGTGTAAATTAGTTATTGATTCAAATCAATACATCCATGTATCTGTTAACTACGTGTAAGATCCAACGTCAATTGTAATGGACTAAGGGTCTGAAGGGAATGCAGAATAAATGCATGATAAACACAGATCAATTTATACGCAGATTATACTGTATTTTTTTGCCATTCAACATTTACATGCGGATAATTTTCTATGCAGTCTAATCTGCATGCAGATTATTATTGTAAAGAAATGGTTTGATCTGCAAAAGCCAAGAAAAAGATCTGGAATTTATGCAGAAGACCAATGAATGAAAATCTAATTATTATTTTTTTCTTTTTGTTAGCAATTATTTTTCTATGAACTATTAGTAAAGTTTATATTATTAATTTATTATATTCACTTTCAAACTAAACGAACATTTAAAAATAAAATAAAATTTTTTGATTATGAAATGATTTATTTTCAAATGAATTTATTTTCTAACATATAAATATCAAAAAAATTTACATAAAGCTAAATATTTTTAATGTATCTGTATTTCATATATATTGTTGCAATAAATAGGCATATATGTTATTTTGTTTCATCTAATTTTTATACTTCACTAAAATTCATATTATAATATTTACATTGATAAAAACATATATATTATAGTTCATTTTATTTTTATTCTTGATAATAAGTAATATAATTTAAATAACTAATACTTTTCATAAATTTTATTTTATAATATTTATATAACTTATTTTAATTGATTCATAAATGTTATTTGGTAATTTAAAGTTTATTATCTGTATTTAAGAACTTGTACTTTCAGTTTAGATATTTCATTTTATTATTTTAAACAAATATGATAATTTAGTAAATTTCTTTATCAAATAAATTAACATCTATTTTGTATAGTCTTTTTGTTTAGGCCTGTTCAATTATATTTATATTTTATTACAAATTTTAGTTTATATGATTAGAAGTCATATTTATTAAAATACAAATATATATTTCTTACTCTTAACTTCTAACTATAATATTTTCTGTTTTGTTTAACCTTTAAAATAGATTATGAAAATAGTAATATCATAACATTATTAAATAACTATATTTAGCACTAATATCTACCAATAAAATTTATGTTTTATTTAATTTGATGAATATAAGATAAAAAATAAACTTTTAAACTTAAAACAAAAAAGAAAATTAATAAAATCAATGTTTTAATTATGAATATCATATTAGTAAAATAAATTATGTATATATTATTAATTTTATTAGAAATTTTACATATATGTATACTAATATATTTTAATTATTCGGTTTCTTTGGTTTATTTGTTCGGATCAGTTTATATATCGAAATTATATCTATATATTGCGGCTTTTAAAAATATATATCTATACATATATATATATTCAGTTTATTCGGTATTACTAAATTCAAACCTATTTTTCTATTTCGGTTCAGTTTTCTTTTAATTGGTTTGATTTTACCAGACTAAACACTCCTTGATGATCTGCATTTAATCTGTATTATCGGTTTGATCTGCATTTGATCTGCTTGATTTGCATTATCTGTTTGATCTGCATTTTTTTTATCTGCATCCTATTCGAAGCCTAAGAGCATCCACATCGCAAGGATGCAAAAAAGGATTCTTAAATTTTTTATTTTTTATTTTTATTTTAAGTTTTTATCCAATTTAAAAATAACAAAAATAAAATAAACCAACCGTGGGTCGCCACGTGTCAGTGGGGTCCACGAATAATGCAAGAGACAACTCTTGTGTAAGAGGGGAGAGATGAAGGTTTTAAAAAAAAAAAAGTGGGTCCCACCACCGCCTAAGAACCAATCTAAAAACCCCCGATATTAATTTTAAGATATTATTTTTGAGAGTCTCACATTTATAATCTTTCATCATATATATCATTAAAATTTTAAGATAGTAAGATCGATATTTTAGTAAATAAAGCAAATCAAACTGTAGAAACAAATTAAATCTAAACTTTTGTACGAAAATCAATAATATTTGTTCGTAAGTTATTAATAAGGAAAACAATAATCTGATGATGATAAAACAGTGAGTTTGGTTGTCAGTCAAATGTAAGAAAAATCAGAAGTACACAGAAGTTTGGGATTTTATAGTGTTCGTTATATTAGCTCAAATTTTCTCGCGTACATTGGGGCGCGTGTAATTACCAGATCGAATCTCTTGTTCTTCGCGATGGGTCCCATCTCTCCTGACCACACCGTTACTTTTGTCGCCTAGTGGTCCGTGCACGTCACAAGCCTCTTGCTCTCTCCTAAGGCGCGTCGGTGTTTTCCTTTACTCGATAGTTTTCCGACAATGATTCGGTCGTCGTCACGGCCTAAGATTTCTGTCTTTTTACTATTTCTCTGAAATTCTTTCAAGAAATATTAATTTTATACTCCCTCCGTTTCTAAGATGTTTAAAAAAAATCTGTTGTTCCAATATATAAAATGTTTTCAAACTTCTAGGTAACTTTTACTTTATTAAAAACTGTGTAGCCAATCATATTTAATAATCTATTTTTATAATTGGTTGAATATCATCAATTTATAGTTTCAATACTACTTTATGTACAAAAATTAATTTTTTAAATATTTGTGTCTTTACCTAAACATCTTAAATTTGGGAACGGAGGGAGTAGAGTTTATGCTGATTAATTAACTTCAGTGTTCAATATAATTTTTTTTATCATCAGTATACTATGATAATGAAATCATGTTTTGATAGGACATAGATACTGAAATAATGTATGGTTGGAATTCTTGATCATTTTTTCTGAATGCCCTTTATAAAAAAAAAAATTCTTGATGATATTGTAAACTTTATAGCCATGTTCAGTACTCGATATAATTATTTATGATAGCTTTTTATCCAATTCATTTAAATTCAAATAACGTCTGATGATTGTAACTGTCTTTTTTCTGGTCAATAATTTTAATTGATTATTATAAGGCATAATTTACATACTTTTAAAGTACGGTCTACCTTATGTATTAGTTTATATATATATATATATATATATATATATACGTCTGATAATTCTTCTTCTTTTTTACCAAAAAAAATATATATACTTCTTTTTGTTGAATTCCCTTAGTTCATTTTTGTTCTAAATAATATTCTACAAAAGCATAGCCTGGTAGTAGATTACTTATTCATTTTCTCCAGTGACGCAGCCAGGATTTATCTTCTACTTAATCTAAAATCATTATGAACAACCCAAATCCAAATTATTAGTGTAGATGTATATCTTCTTTTTTGGTAAGTAGATGAATATATGTGTTAATCATAGTAGTACAAACAAGAAAATTCTTTAAATATTTTGACACACTTTTTCTTTGTTAACAATATTTTGACACACATTATAATAACTTACAACTTGTTATCCTCGCTATAAACTTCCCTTTGTGGTTGGGTGTGGACAAATCTTGTTTTGTCGTCTTCGATCGGATATGCATTATCAACGATCATGCATGCATTGTACCAAATTAATCTAATTATACATTTGGCGGGTTGGTCTCCACTACATACATATATTTATATACACACTGGAAAACACTATAATTGTCATGTATATTATAGACACTATAACCAAATATTGTATGGTATATACTCTAAATAATTAAAATGAGGCAGCAGACAAAACACTTCTCGGGAGTTACAAAGAACGTTCCTTTGCAGAGCATATAATGAAATCCATGTCCCTTACTACTAGATTTCTACACTATATATCATTATACAATCACCATGATTAGTGGACTTGATTAAAATATACCATGTTATCGATTAAAATTAATATGTTAGTAAATGATCTCAATATCTTCACATGTTATAAGAAATATGATATATATACATATATGTTTGTGTGTATATATCATGAACTTGAATTTACCAATTGTTGCAGAATCGTATGTGAGTAGTTTTCTTTGTCTGTGAGTAGTTATAATGCTGAAACAATCTATGTATATATAAGGCCTTTTCTCAAAAAAAAAGCAATCTATGTATATATAATATATGAGTAATCACTAATTGTTGTATATGTATAATATATATTTAAATCTATGAATATATCATAAGCTAATTATGATTTCGAAACAACATATAAAAACTCAATAATAAAATTAAAATGATAATGTCGTTGTAAAGCGTGTTAAGTTGCAATTCTAGTTCAAAATACTTACGAATTCGAGTACTAGTTTAGCTATATGTTCAACAGATAACTTGTAGATAAAGTCTCAAATAGATTCTTCTTTGCTTTACATCAAAATCATAAAAAGTCTCATTAAAGTATTCCGTAAAAGACTCTGTAATTTTAAAAACGGAATAATCATAAAACTATGCGGACTTTGGACAGATTTCATAAGCTCATAAAGATAAAAGAAACAGTCTTCTAATTTGTCTATAAGACATTAGACCCAAAAGCTCACCACCAAGAACACTTAGTAATGATATATATGGCTTAAAAGGAAACATAAAATACTAACAAATCGCCTAAATTGGAATTCATTCTTAACCAATATCTTTGCAGTGGAGTATATTGTTTATATATATATATATATATATATGTATGTATATCTTGTGACAGAACCGTAGGATGAAAATACAGGAACTGAAATTTTCGACACAATTTACGATGGCAAATGTGGGATACTTTCTTTCTGATGGTTATACTTGCAGATTTACTGTCTCATCCCAACAGAAAGTGCATTATTGATATTATGCCTTCTCGTAGCTAGAGATAAAGTTCATAGATATAGTCGATCGAGGCGAATTTTCTGCTTTTGATTTTTGTGTTGAGTTAGAGAATTTGAGAAAATAATGAGCAACAAAAAAACTAGTAAAAATATATTTGATATAACGCTCTAAGCTAATTTAAACACCGGACTCTCGCATGTCTGATACTCATATACTAAATAGAAAATAGAATTTGCAATAGAAGAAACCCTAGTTTAATAACAACCAAGAGAATCCAAAAACCAAATTAAATCAAAACCCCAAAACTAGAAGTTGTAATATAATATAAAACAAAAAAACCAAAAAGAAAAAGAACGAAAACCTACAGGATGGATCGATGTACTAACTTCCAACTAAGTACATAAGATCATACCACACCCTATAAGAAATTAATAAGAGTATCGCCATCACACAGAATATATCCTCGGAGTGATGCCTGATTATATATTGCTAGTAGAAGAAGAACTGAAGTTATTAGAGACATCACTCCACGAACTAGTTGTTGCGGCTGCGGTTGATGCTGCAGTCCCATGAATATTCCAAAGCTCTTGTTCGTTTCCAAATAGTTGTCTAGACATGTTGAGTTGATTGTTACTATCTTCCATCTTCACTGAAGCTAGTTGCGACGCGGTGGCTGTAACCATAGCTGATGAAGCAGAAGAAGAAGAAGAGGAAACAAGGTTATGGAAGATGTTCTTAGGTCGGTACTGACCCGATCCAGTGACCAGTCCGTAACCCGGGTTCTGATGATCAAACGGGCATATCCCGGAAGATGAAGTATTGTCTAAACCACCTAGCAAAGGAATTTGGTGCTGTGTTGCCGGGAACCTCCACTGGTCTAAACCGGTCAAAATAGCCGAAGCACCTCCACCACCGCTACCGCCGCTGCTTCCACCGCCTGTATGATAAGAAGGAGCTGAAACTGCGCCATATTGTAAGGTGAAGTTGTCGGTGAAGTCTAAAGGATGCATGAGCTTGAGAGGAGACAAAGATGATCCAAGTCCAAGTATGTTGTTGTTATTGTTGTTATGATCATGTCCGGGGATCAATCCGGCGTTGTAAGAAGATAGCAACGAGCTCAGAGAAGTCGACGAAGAAGGTGGTCCCATCTGATTATTAGCCATGGCTCGGTGGTGGTATTGGTCGTTGCTTGTGGTGCTGCTATCTTGTGACTTACTGTTGCCGCTACTGCTGCTACCGCCGCCACCGCCACTATTTTTGGTTCTTTTGTTTCTACGGCAACCACCACCTACAGGAACGCTCCTTAGAGCGCCGCCACGTGTCCAGTAACGGCGGCAGGCTTTGCAGAAGTGGCGAGGTTGAGTGAGATTGTAGTTGTTGAAGTAGCAGAATTTGGTGTTAGTTGAGTCACATCTTGGACATTTTAAGGCTGTTTCTGGCAGTGGTATGTTGGCTAGCCTTGCCCTTTCAGCCATCGAACCTGGCCGGATCAACCCGCCAGGTCCACCGGGACCCCCACCTGCTCCACCGTTACCGCTGTGGTGAAGCGGTGGAGGCGTCTGTTGCGGTTGCGGTGGGTGAGGATGGTGTGGGAGGAATTGCTGGCTGATGTTGTTGTTGTTGTTTCCCGTGAATCCAACGGTGGTTGTGATTGGTTGATGCTAAAGAGAGGAAGAAATGATTCAAAAGAAGTTTTTAGAATTTGTGAAGGAAAGAAGTTGAGTATATTCAAATTCAAGCACAAAGATTAAAAGTGACAAAAGGAACACGAATATTATTATCCTCTTTTTCTTGTTTGTTTAATCCTCTCTTTATTTTTAATTTAGGATTCTTGAGTACGCACATAAATAATAAAACCAATCAAGAACTTACTTGTTGCTGCCAGTTTGATGAATCAGGATAAGTGGGAAATGAAGAAAAAACCATCTTTGATCTTTCTTTCTCTTTTGATGATCTCTTCTCTCTTTATTTTTTTCTTGTCTTTTTGTTTTCGAGCAAATAAAGCTTTAGAGAGAGAAAAGAAGTGGAGACGAGAGCTTAGAGAAAGAGAGAAGGCAGAGGTAAAGGAAGAACCTTTATTCATATATATACATACCCACGTATACATATGGTATATGTTTGATTATTATATAATAAGATTTGAGTGTGTCCACAGTCCACAGTGTTATTGTGAGGCTCTTTCTGTTTTATATATTTTATGCATATTTGCTTAGGGTTTTGGGAAGGTGGAGGAGAGGGAGTAAGTGTAATTGCTTAACTCATAAGTTTCTTTGTGATTCTCTCTTTCTGGCAGTGCTGCTCTTTCTGTACTGTGTGCGCTGTATACCAATACTAATTTAAAATATTGAATGCATGTGTTGTGAAGGCCGTAGTTTATGTAATTTCGTGTATATAAAGGACAACACCAATTTTAGACCCAAGAAGAAAGAATACCAATAACGAAACTATCTATATATGTCATGAACTTTATAATATCTTTCTTAGTTTACAAAATATCAATATAATATAGTTAATGATACTTTATATATAGTTTTATATAAAATAAGATGCGGACTTGTATATATTGTTCTATTGAATTGGCTTAAAATAAAATGATAAGGCTTTGTATATATATATATATATTTTTTTTGGATACGTGAAAAATGTGATCTTCTTACAAGTAAAAACTATTTCATGTAATGTATTATATAATAAATGTCCACTGAAAGAGCATTTTAAATCAATGGCATATTGGCATTGAAGAAAGTGTAGACTAAATTCTTATGTATTTGTTTCTTTGGACAAATTATGATGTATCTAATTGTGCTCAAATGCAAAAAGGACATTTGGTACATTTATTCTGGTGAAAACTTTAGTACATACACCTCAGAGTTGATTAATTAACTAATCAGGCATTTATCTTACTAACAATAACTAAAGGCTAAAGGGGGAGAGGAGAAGGTTGGACCACTAACGACTAACTAAATATTATACGGGATGGCTATAAGAATTTGAGAATGAGTAGATTAAGTTAGTGACAACAATTGTTAATTAGTACACATATAAAATGTGTATATATTAACTAAATCAGTCCAACATTCTTCCGAAGTGCCCCAACCAGTTTCGCTTTTGTTTCCCTCGAACTGCCGCGATGCCTCTTTATCTTTACTTTTTTCCAAAAAAAAAAGAATATTTGTTTGTTTTTTGCATGGAAATTAGGAATTTTGAACGTTTTTTCTTTTCTTTTCAGAATTGGAATTTTGAACGTTCATAGCATACTTTTAACGACATGCCATTTAAACGCGTAAAAAGAGTTATGTAAGAATCTGACTGATTGAGATGTAGATGAAGGTATAGGAATATGGGGAAACGAATAGTTACAATTTTAAATATTACAGTTCTAAGCAAATTATACAACTAACGCAGTAGTTAGAAACGTGTACATTTACAAATTATTTATGATCAGTTAACTATCACATATAATAACATTAAATAATATATTATACAGTCATCAAATAATGTCAAAATCATTCAAACTGGTACTGAAAAACTATATGGAAATCGCTAGGAAATGGTCGAAGTCTATGAATTTGAATTGGATGATTAATGTTAAATTTAGAAAAGTTTAGTTTGTTAGACTAAAGAAAAATTGATAAACAAAACATTTGTCGTTTTATATACACTCTCTCTCAAATGACACGAAACCAGATGTATAATTTTATAGTATACCACATTTAGATCACTTGTTCTCCTGTCATTGAGGAATCAGAAAGATAATCACGGTATTCTCGGCCAGAGAGTATCAACCAATCCCGAGTTCCAATATGCAAATCATCGTCATGGACCGAGAAAGGATTCCTTTGTCATACCGAGCGAGATTCAAGAGATAGCGAGAATGATTTTGATTCACTCCTTGTAACTTCTAGACTTCTAGTCCATTGGGCTTTTGTTACCCCTATAAAACCAAACATGTATCTCTGTTTAAAATAAAAAAATTTTGTCACACGTTTGATCACGAAACCGACGTCGTTTGCATAAGAAAAATAAAAAGAGAGAAAAAAAATTAAAGTGTGGCTGCTGGGATTCGAGCCCAGGTCTCCACGGCCACAACGTGGAATTCTCACCACTAAACTACAGCCACTTTGATGATTATCTTCAAACTATGTCTGTGTTGATGGCAATTCTTCCCGCGCAATAATCAAGAACATCTGGCGCCGAAGTGTTTCTTTTCATTGCCCCCTCACTGTTTCAAAGCCCTAACTTTTCCTCAATACAGAGTAGTGATTATCTCTCTCTCTCTCTCTCAAACTCTCAATCGAGAAAAGTATGGCTGAAAATCACAATCCGAATCCCGAGGAAGATGTCTCGTATTACCAGACAAGGGTGAGTGAGTGAGCTTCTTCGTTCTTAATACACTTTGCTCTCCTCTGATTCCATTTAACTTTTATGAATGTAAAAAAAAGGTGGTCCTGAGAGATTGGTGGTTGATCAAATGCTCAAATGAATTCCAAGGCAAACGATTTGGTGTTGCTGGAACCCAGATTGCCGAGTAAGACACCACATTCTGGACTCTTTTTTTTTTTTTTTTTCATTCTTTCTAAGGTTTGGATTTTTTTTTTTTTGTTTGATTGAATGAATAAACAGGACAGGAGCAGCGCGTTTTTTCACATCTTCCCCAATCATAAAAGCCTATGATGTTTTCACACTCGAAGCATCTGATGGAGTCTGCATCAGCCTCCGTGGCTTTCTCAACAAACAACGCCTTTCTCAATCTGGCTTTCTCCCTGAGGTATCTACAATCTACTACTAATGATTGAAAGATGAGTGAGCCATTAGTGTTTTATTAGAAGATATTTAATAATGTCTCTACTGTAGATTTCACGTGAGTTCATCTTCGGTTTTCCTCCTTGCTGGGAATCCAAATGTAACCATTTCTTCCTAGGAGAAGTGCCTTCTGAAGCTGGTACCAATAAAGGTTACATCTTTTTCTTTTTTCTTTTAGCAACATCTCTGTTTATGTGTGTTTTTCCTTTTCTTTTCTTATTGATGCTTCGGTCTTACTCTTATGATCATACTCATTGCAGCTTCTCCTACCATTATATCACCTTGTAACAACACTAAATGGAACAGTCCAGCTGAGAGAAGAGGTAAAACCACTGCGGTTGAGAACAACACAGAGGAGGAGACTAATGATAAAGATGGTCTCGGTGGCGGTTCTACAGCAAGAGATGATAAACCTGCAAGGAAAAAGTCTCTTCGTCTTCAATCCAAATCTGTTGAACTGATGAATAAGGTCAAGAATAAAACGACTAATCATGGTAGTGAAGGTCTGAGTAAGGAGGCTAAGAGCGGTGGTGTAGCAAAAGATGAATGTGAGGTTATCAGTAACGAAGTGATATCGCCAGCGGGTAAGAAACATACCAGTGCTGATGATGTTGACAAAGTAACATGTATGAGTGCTAGTGGAGAATCACAGGGAAAAGGTGAACTTGAGGCAACGAAAGCATGTCCACATTCCCTTTCTGAAGACTTGGAAAAGAGTGGTGAACCTGGCAAGAAAACAGTATCAGAGAAAAGTGGCAGGATCCTCAGAAGCGATGGCAATGTAGTTGAGCATGTGAACCATTCTGGGACCAAAGCCAAAAGAAAACTTGATGTGAGTCAAGTCCAGAAGAATCCTGCTACTAATGATGTAGGTAATGGTAGTGAAGGTTTGAATAAAGCCAAGGGCAATGGCGTCGAAGGAGATGAATGTATGGGTAATGAAGAGATATCTCGAGTGGATGGATGTGGTAAAATGCAGCATTCTGGTACTAATAGCAAAAAGGTAACAAGTAAGAATGCTAACAAAGAATCACTGACTTCAGAACAGCGAAATGGTAAGCTGAAGGTAACAAAAACATCGCTAAGTGACAGTAGCAGCAAGCACGGGAAGAATGGAAAATCAAAGAAAGGCGAGCAGATCCTTAGAGGTGATTTGGATGTAGTAGTAGAGCCTATGACTCATTCGAGGTCCAAGGTTAAAAACAACTTATCAGTGGGGAAAACAATCAGGAAGATCGACTTTGATGTAGAGGTAAACTATGTTCCCTTTTTGTTACCAGTTATTCAAATCTGATAATCATGTTTGTTGGTTTATAGTATAGCTGATGCCTCCTTTTTGTTATGTAATTGCGAAGGTAACACCAGAGAAAGATGCCAAGAAGCAGAAGACCAATGCAGTACTGTCTGCTGATTCTTTAGGACAGAAACGGTCAAGATCAGGTTAATTGACAGAGAGTACAACTTCTTCACTTTCAGTGGTAGCATTCAGTTAAGAAAAGAGGTTTCCTGTGTAATTCTTTTGCAGGAAGGGTGCTTGTGTCACCACTAGAGTTCTGGCGCAACCAAGTTCCTGTTTATGATGTGGTTTGTGATGATGTCCTGTTGAATAACACTTAATTTCACTAACCATGAGAACATGATTTTAATTTTTAACTGTTTTGGTTTTGCAGGATCGGAATCTTATCCAAGTAAAGGAAGGTCATCAGACCAACTCCACTCCTCCATCTAAAGGTTCTTTCTTCTTTAAAGCTTTATATATATATAGAAGAGGGCTTCACTAGAATACAAACTTTTTGTGTTGGTCTTCTTCTTGATAGGAAAAGGATCCGTTTGTCGAAAGGCAAGAAGATTAAAAATCAAGTAAACAGCTTTCAACTACTTTTGGTAATTAGGGTAATGGTCTCTGAACCTGTAATCATCTTAGGCTTATTGTTGGATCGTGTAAGTCTTTAGGATTTGGTGCCATGTAATATATTTTTTTGGTTTTTGTTGAAATTGCGTGTTCCACCAATTTCTTAGCTTGGAAAGGGTGCACCTTTAGCTAGACTATTTTGAGTTCCCTTGGTACACATAATCCTGGTTTCTCTGAACTCAACTGCAAAAGCTAAAAAAGATTACATAGAAGAAGAAAAAGGTAGCTAAGCACCGAGCACCGATACTCAGCCCATTGACAACAATCTAAACATCACACCCATAAGGGAATTCAAGTAGTCTTGCAATGGATGGAGTGTCACTACTTTTAACTTGCCTCTTTGTGATACTTGTCCAATTCAGCATTGAGATCCTCTGCAGACACCTTTTCATCACGTCCTCTTCCTCTCCCACTGCCACGCACGACCACCGCCTCCTCTAGCTCCCCTACCACCAGGGAGATTACCACCACCAAAACCACCACGAGGCCGCCCCATAAAAGTTGAATGAAAATAGCACAAACCTGAAGTTTCCATTAAAGTTGCCACTGAAGTCTCATTTAAGTTTCAACTCTTCTTATTGCTTTACATCACCCAATAATTAGTAGGGGTGGGCATTTTATCCGTTAAATTTGATTCGATTCGTTATTCGTTTCGATTCGATCCGAAAAATCCGAATATCCGTAAGTCTTCGAAGCAAAACAAATATTAAAATTCAATATCCATTAAAAACGAAGCAAATCACAAATACTAAAAATTTTAAAGGCGAATATCCGATCTGCTCCGGTTTTTATACAAATAAATGAATATTTACAATTAAATATGTATAAATTTTTACTTTAACATATATTTGTGTTATTTATAAAAATATACAATGTATTAAATTAAGGAAAGAATATAAAATCTTTCTAAAAACTACAATTTTCTAAAATTATATGTTTTATCAAAAAAGATTATTTTATTATAAAAAAGTATGGAACATATAATTCCACTAATTTTCACTTTTGGTTTAATATTATGTAAGAATATTAAAAAAACAAAAACATGTATAATTTTGTTAGATTTACGTGTATAAAACATGGTGTATGAAATATCCGTAAATATCTGTAAATATTCGCAAATATTTAAAAAAGTTCCGAATATCCGGAAAACCGAATATCCGTATTTCTCCGAAGCAAAGCAAATCGGAAAATCAGATATTCGTAAGATACGAAGCAAATAACAAATACCAAAAAATATGGTACTATCCGATCCGTGCCCACTCCTAATAATTACTAACTTATTTTCATTGTGTTTACATTTTTTTTTTGTAATCCATGAATGATAATTCCTACAAGAAATGACCACAATCAATAAATATAGGTTTTACTTGAAAATGAATTGAATATCCATGGCCCCCATCATCCTTTTAAATTTATGCTAATGTTCCTTGTTTATATATCCTCTTTTCTCCTGCCACTGTAAATTGTCAAAGATGTTCACAAACCGTATGCAGTATGAGATGTGCCCCACACGCATTACCTGTTAGGTAATATATCAGTATATACATATACATGTTAGTATGCTGGAAGATACGGTTTTTGTTCTTTTTTTGGTAACACAAGTTTTTCGTCCCTGTTCAACAAAGCTTGTGACGAATCATATCTTGTTGTTAATCCGTATATAAATGATAGACAAACTAACCATTGGATTTATATAGAATCGCAGTCATATGAATTATGAAACTCATGCAGTCATATATGTGAATACTATCTTGATCAAGAAAACAATAATGTGGTTCATTTTTACATGAATCGAGGTCCATATAACAGTGCTGTTGCAAGATAATAATATTTACTTTGTTAATAATGTGTATTGTGTGGATTTGAATTTGAATGATGATGATGCATCAACTATACTTTTACAAAACTAGAGTATATATCGTCATTAGCGGTCTCATATGATCAGATGATCACTTCCCATGCAATGACCGGACGTAATGTGCTACTCGCCTCTGAGAATAGTAAATGCCTTCATTATTCTATCCTTATTTGCAGTGTTTTGAAAACCGGACCGGACCGGCCGGTCGAACCGGTCCGACCGTGACTCGCTGAAAAAGCCGAGTCCGGTTCGGTTTAAAACCCGGATTTATGAAAAACCGGTAAAACCGGCTAAAAACCGGTCAAACCAGTGACCCGGGTCAATTTTAAAACCCGGTTCTTAAAAATTAATATATAATTAAATATTTTTCATTATTAGTAGCTAAAATTTAATATTTTATAATTAGTATTCAACTATCACTATTTAATTAATTTTTATTTTTTTTAAAAACAATGTGAAAATTCTATTTTTTGACTTTCATATACTAGCTTTATTTTACCATATTCATAAAATTTGAGATGTTATTTGTAAAAATAAATAAATATGATAATTTTAATTGTAAATCATATGATTTTATCATTTTCACTTTACATAGTATTCACTATTCAATTTTTTTACTATATAATTAGATTTATATTTATTATTTATATTTAGTTAATTATAGAAAAGAAAGAGAATATATATTATATATAGAAGTAAAGTTCATGTAACATAAATATATAATTTTATATATATATAATTTTTCATAAATAGAAAACCCGGTTTGACCGGTTGAACCGGTCCAACCAATCAACCAGTAGCTACACCGAGTCGGTGTCCGGTCCGGTTTTCAAAACATTGCTTATTTGACTATCGTAATAGCTTAGATTTTTTGCTGCTTAACTATAAGTTTGAGATGTTCTAGTTAAGGAAAAATATTACTTCCCATGCAATGAGCCGGACGTCATGTGCTACTCGTCTCCGTGAATAGTAAATGCCTTCATTATTCTATTCATATTCAACAATCGGCTAAGATTTTTTTTTGCTGCTTAACTATAAGTTTGAGATCTAGCGATATACAATGAACTAGGTTTTTATATATATTAACAGAAGCAGTTATAAATGTAGGTTGGTCCGTTCTATTTATACACTAACTAACCATTAGGTTTGTTTCGTTGCGGGCCACACAAATAATTATTTGTTGTTAACCGGTTCATTTTTTTGGTCGAATTGTTAACCGGTTCATTAGGACTACAATTTGCACGCCTTGTAGGGGGCGGCCACTGGTTCATTTTCTATTTGAATAATCGAAGTTGAACTAGACAAAATATCATTCCATTGCGTTGGAAAAAAGTTTTGGGTGATGAACTTATGCTGCACCCAAGTATAGACTTTGTACACAGCAAACTGATTACTAAATCTATCAAATTTCTTCTACATATATTTGATAAATTTTGAAAGTTTTAAATTTCGGATCTATAATCTTTCTTGGTGTCTAAAACCAATCGTTGTTAATACAATAATATCATATTAGAATACAGATTATTTATTTCAAATAGAGCTGAACTAATGACTTTAAAGACTCTCGAATACCACAACTTATAGATTTTTATATTAATCATAAAATATTAAATTAACCTTCTGAAGGAACAAAAAAAGGATACTCCAAGTTTCAACTAGGCTGGGACGGATCCGGATATCTGGGATATTCGGGGTACCCGGATCCGGATCCAGATCCGTCGGATCCGTGATTTTAATATCCGGATCCGGATCCGTGCCTTCTGGATATCCGGGTTCCAGATACCCGTCTAGATATCATGATATCCGCGAGTATCCGGATTCGGATCCGGATCCGTCAAAATAATAATAAAAAAAATTAAATACAAAAAAATCTATAAATATTACATAAATTAAATATTTTTACAAAATTTATAAATGTAATATTATTAAAATTAAAATATAATATTATATGACTAATTTTATGTATAAATATTAATAAATCAACTATAATTATTAATAAAAATTTAAATTTATATATATTAAAAAAATGGATCCGGATATCCGGACCTAAAATTCCAGATATCTGGATTCGGATCCGGATTCGACGGATCCGGCATCAAATCCGGATCCGAATCTGGGCGCCCCGGATATCCTATTTTCGTAGCGGATCCGGATCGGATCTCAGATCGGATCGGATCCGGATTTCGGATAATAACTCCAGCCCTAGTTTCAACTACCAGTACAAGTTGTTCAAATATTTGTTTTGCATCATACAGCTATATTGAGATTAAAATTTTAGCTATATTGTAAATAATAATTTCAAAAATAAAAAATAATTTTCTAATAAGTATGACATGAAACTCGGTAGTGGTGTACTGGTTACTCTTGTGTAAATCTACCATCTAACTGTCAATTTTTTCCGCCAGTCGAGACAAAGTAATTAAATTACACCTAACGGTGTCGTTATCAGGCTTTCAGCAATCAATTTGTAAGGCAAGACAAATAAAAAATCCAAATATCTTATTGGATTCTCTGAACTTGGAAATGGCCAAAATGGGAAGTGAAAGGATTAAGGAACGTCGTCCATGAGAACAGATTATGACTAAATAAAACATTAATTATGTATAGTTACTTTATCTTAATAAGGCCTCTTTAACAGCCGGTCAAAAACTTTATAAACGGCTTAAGTTATTTTTTGGTAATATTTGTTCTCTCGTAAAGAAATCATAATATTATTAAACTATAGTGTTGGTTTACATAGGTTTAACCTGGTTTTGATTTTGATGGTATTTCTGGAGAACAGTATGATTTAGGTTTACAATAAATACATATCTTTATTGTAAGGATCATTTATTTCCATATGGAATAGTATTGTTAGTTTAAAATCAGCATATAGAATTTAATTTGATAACTACTAGCTGTAAAATTTACAATATTATAACTTGTGGGTCAGACTTGCATAACCTCCCTAAGTTTATAAAAAATGTTGAAATTAACCAGATGGTTAATTAATTAATTCACTGAACCTCGTCTATATTAATTAGGAGGAGTTTGGCTCACTGGAAACATGTGAAGAAAGAAGGATGTCAAGTAGATGCACACTTGTATTGTAAAGTAACCAACGGCTTCTCACCAACCCTTCATTAATAATTTGGTTAATCCAATTTAAACTTTAGTTATTCAATATGTTAGTCACCTTAATACCATCCATTTTTTCAAAGCAATTAAGATTACTCATCAATCCCCAAATGTTTCGTTAGCTCAGTTTAGTTGAATACTAGATACACGAATAATCAAATTCTCTAGCCGTAGTCCGTAGAACTCAAAAAGTGTATAAAATATATTTCTTATGTTTCATTTTAATTATCATTTTAGATTTAGATACACAGATTAAAAACATTTAATTTTGTATATTTACTAAATAAAAATATCATTATCAATACATCTAACCATATTTCCACTAATAGAAAAATATATTTAAATATAAAATTAACAAATTTTATTTTGAAATTATAAAACGATACTTAATTTTGAAACGAAAATTTTTACTTTACAACGAAAATTAAATCGAAACGGAAGTTATAGATTTGAAAAACTTGTACGCTTTTGCATTTATTTATTTGTGGATGTGATTTCAAAATTTTATCAGTTTTTCAATAGACTGGTCAATGAGAGTTTGAAACATTGCCGTTTGTCGGCAAATTAAAACTTAGTTGCATAGTTTATAGAGGAAAAGTTAGACCTTAACAGTAGTCATGTTTAGACCTTAACAGTAGTCATGTTTAATTTGACCACGGTTATTGTTTTGTCTCTCGAAAGAGATATATCCAAACAGCTTCTTAATTTGATCTAGAGTGCGTATGCCAAAAAAATCTATTTAAAATAATACTTGGGTGGATACGTAGGTAGGGTTAGACATTTTATCTCTTAATTTTGAATCAATTCCTTATTCGTTTCGGTTCAATTCAAAAATCTGGATATCCATAAATCTTCGAAGTAAAGAAAATATTTAGAAATCAATATCCATTAAAAATGAAACAAATCACAAATACAAAAAAATTCAGAGTAGGATATTCGATCTGCTCCGACTTTTATACAAATATATGTATATATACAATTAAATATAGAAGGGTAAATTTATAATATTATATAACTATTATTTTAATATATTACTATTAATTTTATTTTTAAATTACTTATATAAGTATTAAAGTAAGAAAGGAATATAAAATATTTTAATTCTTCTAAAATTTTAATGTTTTATATAAGCATTTAATTAATTTTTAAAATTTATAGTTTCACTAATCTTTATTTTGTATTTTATATTATGTAAAAACTATTTTTCGAAAACAAATTTGTATGGATTTTTCTAAATTTATTTGTATTGAACAAAGTTAATAAGATATCTATAGATTTATCCGTATTTTCTCGAAGCAAAGCAAATCGAAAAATTAAATATCAGTAAAATACGAAGCAAATCTCAAATACTAAAAATTGAACTATATGTAGGAGTGTGTGATATTGCGAATTTACTATATATAGATCCAATCACATAATAATGTCAATGAAACTAGAAGGCACCACGAAAAGGCATTAATAAAACTCTTTTTTTTTCTTTGCTAAAGGCATTAATAAAACTCTTTGCCACTTATAAATATGATCCTCTTATAGATAGTACCATGATATTCTCCACACCCCTCTTCCTTCTTCGTCTATCTCTCTCTCATTCTGGTTGTTGAGAGAGATCTCTGGATATCATCAAATAAAGAGGCCAATCTAGTAAAAATGGGAATATATTCGCTAATCACAGGGAGAAGAGGACCAAGTGGGTTTGGTTCAGCTTCAACTGCTGAAGAGGTTACTAAAGGGATTGATGCAACTCATCTCACTGCAGTTATCACTGGTACATATACATACGTATCATAAGTTTATTGTGGTTAACTCAATGTTAGGATGTCAACTATAACCTATACCATAGTTAACATGCATTGTCACTAGGCATTTTTGTGTTTTTTTTTTTGCTATTGCTGAACTCCTTGGATTTAAGTTTTGCTGGTAAGTCTGTGTTACGGTCCATCAGAACAGAACTATAGAGGAATGTTGCTGGTCGCAAACGCAAAACTAAACCAAGGCCGTCGTAGATTCGCTATATTCATTGCTGATATAAAACGCAAGATTGTTTAGACCAAATTGTATGTGATTTGACATGTAATTATGATTGTAATAGGAGGGACAGGAGGAATAGGAATGGAGACAGCGAGGGTGATGGCGAAGAGAGGTGCTCATGTGGTGATTGGTGCCCGAAACATGGGAGCTGCAGAAAACGCCAAAACCGAGATTTTCAGACAAAACTCAAACGCACGTGTCACCCTCCTCTACTTAGATCTCTCTTCGTTCAAATCCATCAAAGCCTTTGTCCACGACTTTCATGCCCTCCATCTTCCTCTCAATCTCCTCATGTACTCTTTCTCTCTTTTTCACCCTTTTGGAAAGCGTTTGGATCGCAATTCTTAGCGTTTGGCTCATTTAACTGTATTTGTTATTAACGTTACTTAGTCCCAGAAAACACGGTAAGTGAACCTTAGGCTCTAGCAGTGTTGTGCCTAGATTGATAGATATATCATATAACTGCTAGCGAGGAAATTGATTTTTTTTTTTTTTAATTACTTCTGGATAATGTAAACCGGTTAGTATTAATATAAATTGTAACATAAGTTTATCAGTGGATGTATAAGAAACTGTATAAACTTTATATCGATATAAATTTTACAGAAAATGTTATTTACAGAAACAATGCAGGAGTTATGTTCTGTCCATACCAACTCTCTGATGATGGAATCGAGTTGCAGTTTGCAACAAATCACATTGGTAAATTAAAGTATACTTTAATAGTTTTTTTCTATGTATTATGGCTTTAGTTGTGTGTTTTCAGAAAATAAAACTTTATACTGAAACATTTCGGTCTGATTAAAAACTAAAACATTAGCTAATACTATATATAGGTCATTTTCTGTTGACAAACTTGCTCCTAGACACAATGAAGACCACAGCCAAAACCAGTGGTGTTGAAGGAAGAATTTTGAATATATCATCTATAGCTCATATCTATACTTACCAAGAAGGAATCCAATTCGACAGCATCAATGACATTAGCTGGTAAATAGTATAGTCCTTTCAAAAACTTAGATTAGTCTTCAAATTTGCAACTGCTAGGTGAAACCTGCTGTGGTAAAAACCATTATTATCTTTCACATTGCATCTTAAAACCATATCAACTTGTTTTTCAGTTACTCGGATAAAAAATTTTACGGACAGTCAAAACTAGCCAATATATTGCACGCGAATGAGCTATCTCGCCAACTTCAGGTCGCTTTCACACACAAAAACACATACATCTAAGTGTTAGTGTATTTATTAGATACTAATAGAGATCACAGATTTAGAAGGGAAAAAAAAAACTTAACAACTCTTTTGGTGACATTGTATTGTTTGGTAGGAAGAGGGAGTGAACATAACAGTGAACTCAGTGCACCCAGGTCTCATCCTCACCAATCTCTTCCAACACACTGCTCTTTTGATGAGTAAAACTTCTTTCTCTGTTTTTCTTCAAATTATTTACGTATTAGTATTGTTCACTATTATTTATTTTAACCCCAGTGTTCTCACAGGGTTCTTGAAGTTCTTCAGCTTCTACATGTGGAAAAGTATACCTCAGGTACTACACTATATAAACCCAATACTTAGCTGGATTAAAGATCTAATTTTATGACTATGCCACTTAACATGTCTTAGACCCTTAACATGCGGGAAGCAAACACGAATATGATGAGATTGTGATACCTCATTTTAACGTTGACAGGGAGCAGCTACAACATGTTATGTTGCTCTGCATCCAAGTCTGAAGGGAGTGACAGGAAAGTACTTTGCAGATTGCAATGAAGTCACTCCAACCAAACTTGCTAGAGATGACACTTTGGCTCAAAAGCTTTGGGACTTTAGTGTTAAGCTCATCAACTCTGTTTCTAAAAAGAACTATCTGGGTTTCGAGGAAACCAGTTAATGAGCTAATAAGAAGCTCTTGTTGTCATTTAAGAATTAAGAATTAAAAAGAGAGTAGAATAAGTGAGAATTCGATGTGATGTCAGGTACCTTGTTTCCAAAACATTTTATCGAGTGAATATGTTAGCCGTGTTAATGTTTTCATAGTATGACCAATAAAGAAGGGTTGTTCGTCACTTGATTATTTCATGGATGATGATCATCATCAATTGAAAGAGAAGAAAACTTAGATGTAAGATCGGTTAATTTTTTCGGTGTTGTCATCGATCACCACAGAGTCTGGAAAGTAACCGGTCATATCAGCTGGGGCTGATTCGTTCAGCTATACTATTATTTATGAAGTGATTTGACTTATGTGTCAATTTCTCTTTGATTTTAAATATTTTGTATATTTGTCATTATTTTTAATAATTTTAATTAGTAGTTTTACTTATTTGTTATATTTTAATTATTTTTGTTTTTAGCTGATGATTTCACTTATCTGTTATAATTAAATAAAATATTGTTATATTGCTTCTCATAATTTTAAGTTTAGTTATATTTTATTATATATTATTAACTAATCTTAATAAATAATTTTAGTGATTTATTTGGTAATTTTATCATTATATTAAAAATAATTAAGAAGTTCTAATGATAATATTAGCGTCAAATTTATATTATATTTACTTTAGTAATATTAAAATATTATATTTTAATATTATATTTGGTTTAGTAGTATTAAACCGATTCTGTTTTAATATATATCACATAATATATAATTATCCATCAATTTAAAACGAATACGATTAATTTTATATTCATCATTATGTAAAAGATGCTATATTATGTTAAAAATAAAATAAATCTTTCTACATAGTTTTATGTATATATAAATATTTTTAAGTTTGTTTTACATAATAAAGATATTTTATTAAAATAAAAATTTCTTTTGTATCAAAAATAAAAATTTATTTAATTATTTAATATTTCATAAACATGAAAATAATTTACTTTAATGGTTTTGAATTGATAATATATTTATTCGAAAATTTTTGTAAATCATTAAGCTCGCAAGTACGGATGAAACAACTAGTATATGCTATTATTTATGAAGTGATTTTGATTATTTGTCACCTTCTACCTATTCTTAGGAGATTTTGCTTATTTGTCATCTTCTCCATATTCTTAGGAGATTTTGCTTATTTGTCATTGTTTATTGCTTATTTGTTATATTTTCTATAACTTTAGATAATTTGTTTATTTTTTTATGTTTTTAATAATTTTAGTTTTGCTTATTTAAATATTCTACATAACTTAGGTTATTTGTTTATTTATCTTGTTCTTAATAATTTTAATTGATAATTTTATTTATTTATTATATTTATAATTAATTTTAAATGGTAATTTTATTTTTTCTTACTTGTCATGTTCTCCATGATTTTATGTTATTTTGATTATTTGTCATGTTTTATTATTTTTAGATGCTTATTTATCATATTCCATGATTTAGGTTAAGTCATTATTTTTGATAAATAATTTTTTGAAATGTTAGTTTTTAAACATTTTTTGTGATTATTTAATAAATCTTCTCATTATATTCGGGATAATTATTACGAACAAGTATTATCAAATTTTAGCAATACTTTTATAGTTTTGTTCATCTTATATTTACTTTAGTAATATTAAATCGTTTAATGTTTTTTATTTTAAAAAAGAAGCTTGCTTCTCTTTTATCACCAAATTATCTTACCAATAAAAAATATGAGTCTAAAGAATACAATCTATCACCATTAAAAATTGAAAAATCCAGCTTTTACTAGACATTTAATTTATTAATTTTAGCTCATAAAATTTAGTTAAACATAAATAAGTTTTAGATTATTGTATATTTTGTTAATAGGTGTCACTATGAACTCCAATGAAGAGGAAATTTATATAAAATGCAATTAAGATTTGATGGAGAGAAGTTTGATTTCATAGGTTCTGTACATTTATCTTTTATGATAATGATACTTTTTACATGTGTAATTTGGTGGTAGAATAAATAAAAGATTTTGCAAGTATCAAACCATTATCTATGTTGCATTGTAATAAAAAGATAAACTATATCTTTTGATTAATTTAATATTTGAAATTAATTAAATAAATTAGATTGAAATTAAAAATTATGTTAAAATTTGAATAAATTGGATATACACAATCATCTGGCAAAATCTGATAATCCTCTCTCTGGAAAATCCTCTGACTTCTCTCTTGTCTTTCCACTGCCCGTTAAACGTGACTCCGGCCGACGGGGTGGGCTTTCATAGCCACCATCGATCCGGCTTTGGTGTTTTTATTTTTCTTTCGGTTTGCATGTCTTGGTGTAAGGAGACAACCGTTGTGTCTCTTCTCAGTTTGTTTTTTTTTTTGTTTAATCGGATCCTGATTCTGGGACTTGGAGGCTTTCAAAGCTCTATTGTCGCCAGCAAATGATTCTGGGGAGTGGAGGTTTATCGTGCCTCACGCCGCCGGCTTTTGGAGGCCAATCTTTCCTACTGGGTGTGATCTATAGTTTCTGAGTTCTTATCCCTTTGGTTTGGTTTCTTCCGATGAGATCCCGATTAGTTCGGTTTGAAGCTCTCCGGAGAAGCGAAGGTGATGAAGAATACGAGGTGGAGGTTTGAGATGTCTTAGTTCCGTGGTTGGGGACTGATAGTCGGATGAGATCTCAAATTTTCTCGATGTATGCTCTCCGATGAACTGAAAGGTGGGTTCGTGTGTGGTGGCTTCGATTCCAGGAGAAGATCTCGACTAAGCTCGTTTGATGATCTCTGAGGGAAGAAGCGATGGTGATGATGTGTATGAGGTGTTGATGCATGGTTCCTGGAGGGGTCTGGTGAGACGCCGTTCGTTTCCAGCAATCTCTCAGGCGGTTCTTCAGGTGGCGACACTAAACGGTGAAGACATAATGACCTTTTGACGCGTTTCTCTCGTTGTTGAGGAGTAAATACGTATCCCGCCCTTGCACTTCTTTAGACGCGTGGAGCGGCGTAGTCTCCGTTAGGATTTCGTATGGTGGGCTTTATGGCCCATAGTTTCGTCTTTTATATGCCCTTTTGGTTGTGGGCTTTATGTTTGTAAAACTGTTTTGGGTTTGTCCCTTGTTTAGGTTTTGACCTCATAATAATAATAATATTAGATGGAAAAAAAAATCTAGTAACTTCATATTTTAATAATTATAACGTTTTTCGTTCTAAATAAAATAGAATATTAATTTGCTTTTAAAGACATCACGTAACGGTTTTAGGTGGGCCGGGCCCATTAACGTAATTTCTTGCAGTCACGTGCTTACACGTTGTATTTATCGACATGTGTTTTTTTTTCTTTTTCATTTTTCATTTATGGAAAGCGGGTCAAAATATTCACAATATCCTAATATATTTCTAAATGATGCTATGTAACAAAGTAACTCAATTTGTGATGAGTTTTTGTCGAGGCTTTGGTAACTGGTCTTTTCACTTTTTCTTTGGTTCTCGTACTTTTACCTTTATTTGAGATTTAAAGTGAGAATTATTTGTTTTTTGAAAAATTTAAAGTGAGAATTATTGCTGACCAAGAGATAGATTTTCATATTATTCAGTCAATACTATTACGAACCATACTTTTCAGTATAAAAGTTGAAAGTGAAACCCCCCCTCAAAAAACTCACTGGAAACAGACAAACGTCAGGTCGATGGCGATAGTATTATTAATGTTTACTATTCTCACCCTTCTTATAAATTTGTTACTTTCTCACAATTTGATTAGCTTAATTGACGTTGGAAACACCGACGGAATCTTCTCCCATGCATTAGCTAGTCTTCTCCCGATAATAGTGGATCCACTTTAATCATTTATTTACTTTTTATATCTGATAATTTCAGTATTTTTCGTTTTCTTAACTCATAGTAATTTTTATACTCCTTCTGTGTACACAAAAAGTAATATTTAAAATATTCACATATTAAGAAATTAGATATTTATTGTGTCTATTATTTTAATGTTGTACTTTAATTAGTTTAATGTTTAATCTGATTTTCAGTAAAATTCAACTACTTATACTTTTACAATTTAAATTTATATTTTACTTTTAAAGCTATGCATCAACTGAAACTAGAACATCCATTTTTTATTTTTTCAAAAAAACATCCATTTTTTATATATAAAAAACTAAAAAATCAATCTTTCATATAAAAAAGTATTAAACAAATAAAATTTGAATACACATAAACGAATTAATTATTAATCGTTATAGCGACTATTCGATTTATTATACAGAAACTTCAACGCTTTTGTTTGTCAGCAACATGATCAAAACCACTGGCCACATGTTTTTTGTTTCTGAAAATATTATTGACAATATGTAGTTGATAATGATAACATATCGATGATAGCATATTATTAGACTATTTACTGACAGTATTACGTCTAATAACTATTTTTATAGTCAACTAAATACAATGAAGTAGAAAAAAATATTTATTGCGCATAATTTCATGTAGTAAGTTATGGATGGCCGTTTGCTCTTGGTCCCTTACGTGCCTCGTTTTTAGTTAAATTATTTTTAATTAGCTTCTACTATTCTCGAATGACATTTAAATTGATGATATTTAGGTTCCGTAAAGATGCGACTTCGGCCGACATGTACCAACCTTATAGTAAATTTAAGCAAATTATGTATACGGTATATCCGAATGGTGATATTAGTAGACGTTCAAAAGACAAATTATAATAATCAAAAAGACAATATCTATACATGCTCAATGGATACATCGATTAACATTTAATCTAACTAAAAATACGTAACTAATCCTTTCGAAAATTGTTTTTTTTTTGTCTTTCGAAACTGATATATATTGTTGAAATGATAGTCACAATGGATGGCATCAATTATTACATACCGTACATATGAATGAAAAATAAATGTTTATTCTGATGGTATGTCTTATATACATACGAAAATTGCTTTTAAAATCAGAGAGAAGGTGATAAAGAAAATCAGTTACGAATATTTTTCTCTTGCTTGGATTATATCTTTTCTTTTCAACAAATATTTTTCTCTTTCAGTAATTTAAAATTCCATGTTATATAACTGAGTTCAATATTATCATTGAGTTTTTCGTCTATTTTAATATAACTGTTTTCGTACTTCAAAGCCTTTCATCTTTTTTGAACATGAAAGCCTTCTCATCTTTCATTGTAGAAGACCCACGAATCTCTCGGTCAACCTCACCCATTACAAAGATTAGATAATTTTCAATATTGTAGTTTCTTATAACATTTACAAGAAAAATAAATTCTCGATTGTTTACAGTTTTGCCTCGGTGATTTTTGTCACGATTTAGAAACCTAAGGTTTGTTAATTCAAAACTATAATCAATTAATTCGTCCCTTATTCTACATGACTAGAAATCAGTTAAACATATTGAAATAAGAAATTTCGATTGATTCATTATTATATAAGTAATTTTACAAAAGATAAAATCTGATTATTAAGCAAGATTAAAAAGAAGATGGACAAACGGCTTATGCGATGATACAAAGGCTCAAAACAATAATAAGAAGCAAATGAAAAAACGAAATCAACTAGAAGAGGCGTTCCCTTCCTTGCTAGCATTGTCATCATTGTTACCACGGTTTGCCGGAGGAGCAGCCCGAGACGGCGGAGGGATCTGATGGCGTGGCGGCTGAGAAGGGATGGATGATGGAGGATTTGCTGTGAGAGATATGTCAGAGAGATCCTCGAGGGAGATGGGCAAAACGCTCTGAGAATGTCTTCTCTGGTGACGGTTTGGTCTCTCCGACATTGTTAGTACCAGATTCAGACAAGAAGGATTAGAAGCAGAGAGATATGTAGAGAGAGAGAGAAGAGAGTTTGTTCCTTGAGTGATGAGATCGGGAGAGAGAGATAGAGAGAGTTTATATAGAGAGGGTGAAAACAAATGGGTTAGGTAATCCGAATTGCGAGCATGTATTGGTACTTCTGGTATATTTCATAAGTAATAATGTAAAATACAACATGAAAATGATGGGATTCAAATTATATATCTCTTTGATAAACTCGTTTTTAGTATGTAGAATGATAATAAATCTCTCATCAACTTTTCAAAGCCAGTTTTGTAAATGTGTTTAAATTTCATTCCATAGTAGCACCATTGGGTGAATTTTTTAGTAATTATCTCCAATGTTTTCATATCTTCTATGCTCCGTGCATGGTCACTGGTCAGATGATTCAGATCCAAAGTTAAGAATCGTCAACATCTAAAACACGTCAAAAATATATTTACCTAAAAGTCTATCATTAGTTAGGCAACTCTATAACTAAGACTGACAATACAAACCTGTATCCGTGTTAATTTGTTTTAGGTATATAATTTGTAAAGTATAATATCCATTAGATACACTATCACGTCCACATGGTGTGGGAGATACATAATTGACTTTATCTGAATAGTTTTACTTCTGCAGTCTCTTAATGGTAAAAACGGTTATTACTACAAGTCTACAATTAATCGTTAAATTCTCCAATAATCATCAAAGTTCATTGCATTTAGTGGTTACACAGAAGTTCATTGCATTTGATGAGAACATGTATAGTAGGTCTGACAGATATTAAAACTCCCGATAAGCTTTTTTGAACACTTAATTAAGAGTCCACATTTATTTATCATTGTAATCACTTTCCTTTCTCCTGTCAAGAGGACAAACATTTCTTCCCCCATGTGAGGAGATGTCAGTCTCATTGGAAGTAAATATCGTTACAAGCCCCACAGAGCCATCCATACACGTATGCAAACATATATTTAATCTTATGTCTGAATTTTCTAGTTGATAAGATTGATTTTAATGAAGCACAAAATGATGATTTCGCAGATACGTATGGTAAATTAAGATTAAAATATTGTTTTCTATAAATATTTAGTTAGTAAGTATATATTAAAACGTAAAGAAAGAAATTTTTAAAAATTCAAAGAATAATTGAGGTATAGTAAAATCTCTGTGTAGTTTTGGAAAATGTAACACTAACATACAAAATAAAATTAGATAACTTGAACACAAATGTGAGACCCACATACATAGAGGGTAAAGAGACATTACACATATTAGTTATGGACATTGATGTTTACATAACGTGGAATTTCGTTGGATCTCTAGGAACTTCTATTGTTGGTTAGTGTCCTATAGAAAACATCCAATATACATAGAAGTTTACTTTTAATGTTTCAATGTCACGTGTTACCAAAAAAGGTCTGTAGCTCAATGTACAAAAGGCAGTATATTTTTTACAACATTCATTTAATGTTATATAACCATTTGTTTGCGATAGTTCCATATGTTAAATTATTTAGTCTTTGATATACAAAATAATTCTGATCTTAAGAATACCTCCAACAATAAGTTGTAGTAGAAGTTCTTAATATTAAAAAAAATATAAAATCGTAAATATTTTTTTTTTTGTCATAAGCTTAAAAACAGACTCATGTAAAAGAGAAAAAATAAAAATTCTAAAAACTAAACTTTTAAGAATCTGTGACATACGAAAAATACATGTGTCAATCTATTAGTTTTTAACATATTCTAAAAAATAAACATATAATCATGTAATTAAAGTAATGATATATTCTTTTTCTTTTAGAACCCCTTACAGTTTGCTCTAATAGACTTAGTCTTTTCTCTCTTTTAAGAATTCACTATTATTTTAATGTATAGAAAGTAGATCAATTTTTTATATAAAAATGTTGGATAATAAACTGTTACATACCATTATAAAGTGAATGTTGTAAAAGAAAAAATATCATTAAATTCACGTTTTTTGTTTCCTGTGGCTTATATTATCTGTTTGTCTAATAGTTTATTGTGAAACATATTAGCTTTATAATCCTAATGTATTATTAATAAAATTGTTTATCGAAAAAATTGTTTTTGATTTGGGTGGTCGTTATAAGAAGTGACAACCAATTTGTACATCCATTATATTTAAGAAATCACAGAACGACATGACTATGGCAAGTTTCATAATAGTTCATTAATCATTTTCTAAAATTTCAGATGTGAGGAATAAACTGAACAGGTGAAAGAAAAATAAAAGGAATAAACTTGTTAAAAAGAAAAAGAAAAGGAATAAACTGAACAAGAAAAATAAACATTATTTTTGCCAAATCAGCAATCCAAAGCCGTTGATTCATCTTTGATCCGAAGGCTAACATTCATCAACTGAAAAACCCAACCAACCTCTCCTTCGAAAAAAGTGAAAGAACAATCTAACGCCAAAGCTTATCTCCTCTGTTGCAGATTCTGGCAGATCAGATCAAACACATCGTGTCGAACTAAGCAGGCATGGATTCAGGAACCAAAGTAAAGAAAGGAGCGGGTGGACGAAGAGGTGGTGGTCCGAAGAAGAAACCTGTTTCCCGTTCTGTTAAAGCCGGTTTACAGTTCCCCGTCGGTAGGATCGGTCGGTATCTAAAGAAAGGTCGCTACTCGAAGCGTGTTGGAACCGGAGCTCCGGTGTATCTCGCCGCCGTTCTAGAGTACCTTGCTGCAGAGGTATCAACTTCCTATCCATCTATGATCTATCTCGTCGACATCGTCGAGGTTTCTTTAACTTTGACTCGAATTCTTGTGGAGAATCTATGGTTCTTTTATTTGGTTATGTTATAAGGTAGTAACGAATCATCGTTGACCATGTTAATCTAGGAGTTTCTTTCATTGACAATCTTACATAGCAAATACCTAAACCAATCATATGCATGTAAACTACATTGATGTTCTTTGGGATTTATATAACACGGTTCTAAGAATCAGTGTGTTACATTGCATGTATCTGAATAACTTATATTTTGATGTGCATGTCTCATCAAACCAGGTTCTTGAGCTTGCTGGTAACGCTGCAAGAGATAACAAGAAGAGTCGTATCATACCACGGCATGTTCTTTTAGCTGTGAGGAACGACGACGAGCTAGGAAAGCTTCTCAAAGGCGTGACAATCGCACACGGAGGAGTTTTACCTAACATAAACCCAGTTCTCCTCCCTAAGAAGTCTGAGAAAGCAGTTTCAACTACAAGAGGAACCAAGTCACCATCAAAGTCTACCAAATCCCCTAAGAAGGCATAGTTTTCATTAGCATTCCGTCTTACTCTTACTCTCTGTATAACTTGTAATCTCTCTCCCTCTCTCTGCTGTTCTGTAAAGACAGAACACCTCTTACCTTTTGTTCATCAGGTGTAAGATGTAATATGAGATAATGTCCAACCTTATATCAGAAGAAACGAATTGCAAAAAGAATTGATATACACCATTTAGTATTTGTTAATCTACTCAAAGAGCAAATGATATAGATCTAAAATTTCAAGACCAATCTGATCTTAAGACCCCGTCGATAATGTCCATGTTGTTTTGCAACTATAATCATTTTTATAATCATTCCAGCTTTGTTTCGAATTCGTTATCACCTTCTGAAAAAGATTTATCGTATTTAGATTTATCTATTATTATATTTTATGCTTTTTCTCAAAGGAAGATGGAAAATTAATTCCTCTTTTTATTGTATCATAGTTAATTGAATCAAATTAAGTGGTGTTACAAAAAAAACAAATAAAGAATAATCATTTTTACAAAATACACTGCAAATTTGATGGATCATATAAATTTATAAACAAACTATTTGCAGTACCATTTTACCGATTATCAATTAGATCTCACATATCAAATCTTAAGGCATACATAATTTTATTTATTTATTGAACTTGGTATACATAATCTGAATTATTCTGTAAACAGATGTATATTTTGTATTAGAAGAAGAGTTTTTTTTTTTTTTGAGAAAAGGCATTAGAAGAAGAGTTCCATGATGAAATGATCATTACACAGTTCTAGGTGACGATGGAAGAGTTTCTCCTCTGCTAGGTCCCGATGGCGGATAAGGAATATATTTTCGTAATGTTCTAAAAACAAGGCATTGTGATGGTGACCATGGCTTTACGCCGACTATGGCTGCCTTATGTGGACCTCGCAGTGGTGATGGATCAGCCGATCCTCTAAGCAGTTTTCTAGGCCCGAGTAAATGACTGGTCTCATCCTAAAAATTCTTCTCAGTAGTTTCAATGACACAATCAAAGAGGAAACCAAACGACATCACCACAAGAAGAAAACTTGACTTCTCCATCGATCACAATTTTTCTTTACAAATTACAATATCAGTTGATATAATTAATTAATTGGTAGAGTTCGTATAAAGAGCCATTTATATAACGCATAGAGAATAATTATCTAAGAATACTCGGTTCAATTTAACTTTCATAAATTCTTTTACAAAAAAAAAATTTCCATAAATTCTTGGACTTTTTAGTTCATTTGTTTTAATATTTTTCAGAAATATATATGAATTTTTGGAATACTTTTAGCAAATTAACTATAATCTAACTATAAAATACATGCAAATTTGATGAATTATATAAACTACTAGTGATTTTCCGGCGCTACGCGCCGGATTCGTATGTTGTATTCTTACTTAAATTTATAATTTATTATATGGTCTTAGTAAAGAAAATATGTTAAAAATATGTAAAATAAAAATATGTAAAATAAAAATATATTTTCTGATCTTTTGATAGTGGTTTGCGACCGTAGTATAAGTAGTTGTTACTAATCGATTAATAAATTTATAATAAAAATCGATAGTCGTAAAAAAAGTTAATTTAGTTGGAATCTTACATACTCATGTCCTAGACTGAGCTTTCTTTCAATAAATGTTTGAAGGTGTTAAACCAGAGAAAGTTGATTAACGCATGTAAAATCACCACCTGAGAAAGGAAATGATGCATAAGAAAACTACTACTTTAAAAGTAAGCAATCATTAACTGGTAAATTGAAATAAGAAACCGGTGTACCTTCCCATTAATCAACAACATATCAACCCCAATATCTCACCCCTTTCTTAACATTTCAGGCTTGCCAAAATTGTTGTAGTCTAGTCTGAATATCTCTACACCAATTTGTCTTCAACTCCGAGCAATGAAACTGGGAATTCGACAATGATTGAATTGGGAAAAGTAAATGGATTATCGTCCAAACTCTCACACCGTCTATACATATACAATGAAACTGAGAAAGCAGAAACTAAAGAAGCATTCAATAGGAGATAGTGGGATGAGTGGGATTTCTAGATTGATTATATGAACGATTACGTCAATTGCGTTAAAGAAGGAGAATTGTAGAGGCTATATTCTCAATCGTCAACATCAAATACAAAGAAATCCTATAAACCAGTGTTTTGAAACCCGACCCGGACACGGAATCAGATGATTTACCGGATCACTGGATCATTGGATCAATCGCAGATGAATCGCAGATTAATAAATGAATTAGTTTTATTACATAATAATATATTAGCTATGAAAACAAATATATATAAAAACTAAAGCTAAGTATTTTAAGTGTACATACAAAATATTAAGAAATAGTTTAGACTATTTAAAAAAATTTGTAACATAAGAGTTATGACATCTAAAAAAATCAGGACATAAAATTAAACTTCCAATCCAAAATAAACCAAAATTAAAACATCATTATAATAAATTGTCAATAACAAAAATAAACTAAAATCAGATCACATCAACTAATTTTGGTTTTCTCTAAATTTTAAAATTTACCAACAAAATTTTCTAAATATGTCACTTCATCATCTTTGGGATATTCTTCAGCAAGAGCATTCTCTAATTTATTATAATCAAGCTCGCGAGGTTTTTCTTCTTTAACAATCCAAAACTCTGTTTTGTAATTCACATGATCATATGATTTTATTATTTTTGATCAGTAAACTAAAAATGTAATGATTATTATAAACTAAGTTAAATAAAAAATAAAAAAAATAATTTACTCATCTTTCTTGCAAACGTAAATTGTAGTGTAGAGGAATAATAAGCCTCATCGTGCTTTAGTCTGTTTTACGGACGTGCGGCTCAAACACAATCATGACTCACCTTTCTTGCAAACATAAATTATAGTGTAGAAGAAGAGGAAGATGGTAATAAAACTGAAAATTTTAAAATTTTTAATTAGAAATTTAGAATATAAAAATTAATTTTAAAATATAACTTGAACTAAAAATAGTAAGAAATAAAAATTATCTATTGTTTCAACCAGTGC
This sequence comes from Brassica juncea, assembly GCA_018703725.1. Taxonomy (NCBI): domain Eukaryota; kingdom Viridiplantae; phylum Streptophyta; class Magnoliopsida; order Brassicales; family Brassicaceae; genus Brassica; species Brassica juncea. The sequence continues at coordinate 49,895,008 of CM031939.1, forward strand.
TGCAACATGTATCGGGTTTTAGTGAGTTTTTGTGTGTGTTTATGGGTTTTTCACAAAACCCAAATCCGATTTATATTGGGTCACCGAATTTATCGGTTCAACTATGGGTCCGGGTCAGATTCAAAACACTCTTATAAACGTTTGGACCTGTATGAAAGAGAGTTTAAAACTCCCAATTTATTTCACAATTAATACCAAAATTCATTAAATTTAAATTGAAAAAATATTTTAATTATTAAAAAGTAAATGCCACATGGCATTTTTTCCCCCAAGGAGATAAAAAAGCCTACTTTATTATTTCCCCCAAGGAGGACTGACCCACTCATGATATACAAAAGGGAAAGTAGCTTGATTGGTTTGAATCCAATTCGTGAGCAGATGAGAAATTATTGCACCATTGACTCTGATTCAGTAGCGGCAGTACCATTCAGTAAAGATATTGGAAACATGACTGAGGCTTTAACTTGAGTCTCCCCTCTAACCCGGTGAACGCTTGTCAACGAACAACTCAACCTTTTACTTTGATTTCAGAAGGCATTTGATGCTAAAATTGTAACACCTTTCCTCTCGTTTGTACATATATTCAATTTCTGACTTCTGTTCCGATTAAATGAGAGATGTCTGGTTGAAGAATCTTTCTGATACACACACATGTTGATTGGATGTGAAAGGTACGAAGGGTCCATAACGGACAGGTACTACAACTATTTTCCAAAGCAAAGGGGCCCTACACTTAATAAGGGAGCAACTCTGCCAGAGCCTCACTATATGCCTCTCACGTCAGTAGCTATCTGTAGATCACTAATGGATTTAGGATTCTACACATATCAGATACGTACCAAACGGAGTCTATAGACCAGAAGAAGCAAGATGGTTCTTTGCGCATGTGTGGATTATCATGCAGTAAACAGAAAAAATTACTTTCAATTTTGGATCTCAACATCCTGCTGCTCATGGTGTTTCACGATTGGTATTGGAAACTAACGGAGTAGTGGTGGAACGTGTGGAATCACATATTGGACCACTCCAGTGCGGCACAAAGCCGTTGACGCCGATTCGGAAACTATGCCGCTAGCTATGCCATGCTTGGTCCCCTGGCACGGTGTAGGTTTCCTAGCGGGTCATGAGCACCAGGTAGGCTCCGCTTGGTGTCTTGGTGCAGTGTTTTTGAAGACACTCGGTCACTAACTGGTGAAAGGAATAGGAGGACTTTTACGTCGGTGGAAATAGGGCTTTAAGCACAATTGTGATTCCGATTTCATGCCCCTAATTTAGCACATAGTAAGAAACCCTAAGTCAATTCATTCTCTTTGGCTGAAGTCAATCTTCATCAAAATGGCTTACCGTAATCTTCCGTTCCCCCCGTCGAGAGACTTTAATAACTATAGCATGCCAGATAAGGGGGAATTCTAGTTACAAAGCTTTCTCTTATAGGAGTCTATTTTCTCTAACTTAACAAGGAGAGAGAAACAAAGTAGGCTCAACACTTGGAGAGAGCGAGCAACGGCTTACAAGTGATCGTAGCTACTTCCCTTAGTTTTGTGCGCCTTACCAATTGCAGAGGGAGCTACAGTCGCTCACAGGTCACTGCTCGTTCTATCCACTGATGGAAAAGCAAGACGAGAGAGTAGGAATAGGTACATGTTTCAACCATAAAAATTCAACCGAGGGTAATGAAGACAACTAACCTGAAAACGAGTCCTTCGGGCCACCAGCAAGTTTAAGCTTGCATTTTATCTGAGTTGTTTCTAGGTGGGATGCACTAGTGCGTTTTCAACCCAGCCTGACAGTCTTCCCACACGCCCGAGTCGGGCGTTCAGTGACTCGACTGAAACGCATTTCAGTGAATAGAGAAAGAAACTCTCTATACGAGAAGATAGGAATATTTTTTTCAAATAAAGGGAATTTATAAACAACTAATCTGAGTCCAAGTGAGGAAAACATTAACTTGGGAAAGTCAGTCCCAAGAGGGAAAGGGAATTTGAACTGTCAATATATAGGATTCCGCTAATCCTTGCCTCCCCCGCAGAGGTGGGCCTCATGGACCTGGATGTGCTAGCGATCGGCCCTTGGGGGGGGGGGGTTGGGTTGCATGGGTTTCTCGGCCTGGTATCCTACTGAATGTCAGGTTTCTCGGCCTGGTATCCTACTGAATGTCGTGAACCCACAATGATTAGGCCTCATGCCTAGGTATTAAACTCACTGCCCCGAGTAAAAGAAAAAAAAGAAGAAAGGGGTCCCTCTTCCTTTCGGACTAAACACCGTAATTCTAATTTTGTCAACATTTTTCGATTCATTCTTTCAAATGATACATTCAGATGATTCTAGCTGTTGATATTGCTAAGATTGATTTTAACTCTAACATAGTCTTTTTAAAATTTTGGTTTTCCTTTAATTTCTTTAATAAATGGGTTGTGCGAATTTTTAATTTCATACATGTACCCTAAGTGTGGTTCTCAGTTTCCCATATTAATCTCTAGTGGTATTCCGGCGCTACGCGCCGGTTCGTATGTTGTATTCTTACTTAGATTTATAATTTATTATATGATCTTAGTAAAGAAAATATGTTGAAAATATGAAAATGAAAAAATATAAAAAATAATATTTTATCTAATCTTAAATAAAAAATAAAAAATAATTTACTCACCTTTCTTGCAAACGTAAATTGTAGTGTAGAGGAATAATATGCCTCATCGTGCTTTAGTTTGTTTTACGGACGTGCGGCTCAAGCACAATCATGACTCACTTTTTTTTGCAAACGTAAATTATAGTGTAGAAGAAGAGGAAGACGGCAATAAAACTGAAAATTTTAAATTTTTAATTAGAAATTTAGAATATAAAAATAATTTTAAAACATAACTTGAACTAAAAATAGTAAAAAATAAAAATTATCTATTGGTTCAACCAGTGCTGCAACATGTATCGGGTTTTAGTGAGTTTTGTGTGTTTTATGGGTTTTTCACAAAACCCAAATCCGATTTATATTGCGTCACCGGATTTATCGGTTCAACTACGGGTCGGGGTTAGATTCAAAACACTCTTATAAATGTTTGGACCTGTATGAAAAAAGTTTAAAACCCCCAATTTATTTCACAATTAATACCAAAATTCATTAAATTTAAATTGAAAAAATATTTTAATTATTAAAAAGAAAATGCCACATGGCATTTTTCCCCCCAAGGAGATAAAAAAGCCTACTTTATTAGTATACTCTGTTTTGTAATTCACATGATCATATGATTTTATTCTTTTTGATCTGTAAATTAAAAATGTAATGATTTGTTATAAACTAAGTTAAATAAAAAATAAAAAATAATTTACTCACCTTTCTTGCAAACGTAAATTGTAGTGTAGAGGAATAATATGCCTCATCGTGCTTTAGTTTGTTTTACGGACGTGCGGCTCAAGCACAATCATGACTCACTTTTTTTTGCAAACGTAAATTATAGTGTAGAAGAAGAGGAAGACGGCAATAAAACTGAAAATTTTAAATTTTTAATTAGAAATTTAGAATATAAAAATAATTTTAAAACATAACTTGAACTAAAAATAGTAAAAAATAAAAATTATCTATTGGTTCAACCAGTGCTGCAACATGTATCGAGTTTTAGTGAGTTTTGTGTGTTTTATGGGTTTTTCACAAAACCCAAATCCGATTTATATTGAGTCACCGGATTTATCGGTTCAACTACGGGTCGGGGTTAGATTCAAAACACTCTTATAAATGTTTGGACCTGTATGAAAAAAGTTTAAAACCCCCAATTTATTTCACAATTAATACCAAAATTCATTAAATTTAAATTGAAAAAATATTTTAATTATTAAAAAGAAAATGCCACATGGCATTTTTCCCCCCCAAGGAGATAAAAAAGCCTACTTTATTAGTATAGATATCAAAACTATTTGCAGTACCAATTTACCCGATTATTCATCTCACAAATCAAATCTTAAATCATACATAATTTTATTTATTTTATTGAATTTCAGCATACATAATCTGAATTATTCCAAATATATATAAAAATATATATATATATTTTTTGTATTAGAAGAAGAGATCATATGATGAAATGATCATTACACGGTTCTTGGTGGCGGATGAGGACTAGGTCCCGATGGCGGAATAGAAACATTTTAGGGTAACATTCTAAAAACAAGGCGTTGTGATGGTGACCATGGAGCCGGCGTTACGCCACCGCTTATTGTTGCCTCAAGTGGACCTTGTGGTGGATCAACCGGCGTTACGCCGCCGCTTATTGTTGCCTCATGTGGAGCTCGTGGTGGATCAGCCGCTCCTCTAAGCAGTTTTCTAGGCCAGAGTAAATGTCTGGTATCATCCTGAAATAATGACACAAGCAAAGAGGAGACCAAATGAAATCACCGCAAAAAGAAAAGTTGATTTCTCCATCGGTCACAATTTTTCTTTGCAGATTACAATATCAGTTGATATAATTAGTTAATTGGGAGAGTTTGTACAAATATGCACTTATATAACGCATGGATATTGATTGTTTCCAACTAAACATAAATGCTATGTTGGCTAGCTAAATAATCTAAAACTATTTCGTTCAATTTAATTTTTCATAAATTCATTTACCAAAAAATCACTTTCCATAAATTATTTTACCAAAAGAAACACTTTCCATAGATTCATGGATATTTAAATTTCATTTTTTTAATATTTTCAGAAATATATATGATTTTTTGTTTAGTAATGATACAATCAGTCCATATATAGTAAAATAAATCCATATATATTGAAAGAAATCATTCATTCTAATACATATTTAAATATACATGATTTTATTTATTTTTAATTATATCTCCACTCCATATAGACTACACAAAATATTTTTTCTTTGTACATTATCTCATAAATAATAAACACTAGGTGATAACCCGCGCCCTGCGCGGAGTGAGTAGATTGGCTGAAATTATTAATTTTAATTTATAGATATTATAAAGATATATTGCATATTCAAAATGGTACATACTTAAAAAAATACACATTTTATTAACTTGTTTATATTATAGATTACTTGTCCTCGAGATAGTGGAAGAGAATCAATAAGAGCCATAAGAGTAAGCAAAAACTAATATAAAATAAATTATTAAGTAAAGATAAAACGAAAACATAAGCAATAGAATAATAAAACCCTTAAGAACCAAAAGATAATAAAATAAAAATTGAGAATAACATCTACGGTGAATAGTGTCTTCAGAACTCCCCATTTGCATTCCTATTATGATCATTAAAAAAGTGACAACTTTGCACGAGTAAATATATGATTTAAGTGAATTGTGAAAGAAATGCATTACCTCATTCTGAAAGCTTCGATTTCTGGAACATCATTGGGCTTAAAGACAATTTTGGAAAAACCATCAATGTTAGTAATGTTCTTCAATCGACTTTTTTCTAAGTACATGTAGCTTTAAAAATTCATATTTATATATGCAATGTTCCGAGGTCTTCTATAATCTCCACACAATTATAATTAATATTATTCGAATTCTTAATTGAAATATTACTTTCCAAATTAGATGATGTAATTGCTTTGATTAACATATACAAAAGCATTTTTCTTTCTGTAAATTGACAAACGCATTGTCCGCAATTACAGTGATTGTAAATCGTCATATATGACGATTGGCATCAAAATCGGAAGCATCCAAATCACGCAGATTTTATTTATCTTAAAGTAATCAATTATAATGAAACTGAAATTGAGGAAAACACAATTACAAATCACCTATAAATGAGTGATTGACATTACATTTGTTAATGATTAAAATATTCCATATTTTTTTTTGATATTTCAAATAAGTTAGCTTAATTTATTTCTAAGTTATAGAAACTACATAAACCAAAAAGATATCAATTTCGTATTCTAAAATATTTTTAAATTTTAAATCTTTTGGTTCACAATCATAGAACTTGCACGTAAATAAAAAATCAAATATTTTAATCACAGAATCGACCAATAATAAAGGTTGAATATTTACGTATATCAACAGAAACATTTTATACATTCGAAATATAGTGGTGATATATAGGAATTTTTTTTTAAAACAAATTCTAGAATAATCATGGATTGATTTTTAAATATTTAAGTCGTCAATAAATAATGATTGACATCAAAATCGGAAACACTCAAATCACCCAAATCACGCAGCTTTTATTCATCTTAAAGTAATCACTCATAATCAAACTGAAATTGAGGAAAACACAATTACAAATCACCTATAAATGGGTGATTGACATTACATTTGTTAATTTGAAAAATATTCCATTTTGTTTGATATTTCAAGTAAGTTAGCTTAATTTATGCCTAATTTATAGAAACTACATAAAACAAAAATATATCAATTTTCGTATTCCAAAATATTTTAAAATTTTAAATCTTTTGGTTCACCACTATAGAACTTGCACTTAAATAAAAAAATCAAATATTTTAATCACATAATCGACCTCTAAAGAACATATTATACTAATAATAGTCCATATGCATTTATTCTTTGTTATGGATATTATAAACTAAAGTCATTTTGTATAATATAAACCTCTGGGAAATTTAGTATAACAAAAATTATCTAACACACTTATAAATGAATGCTATACATGATTCTCACGTTATTACCATGCTACACGTCCATATTGATTTAAGTATCACTACATATATATTTATATACTTAGGTTTTAGGTTTTATAATCATATACAAAAATGACATTTTATCCTAATTATACACCAACATAATTATATAAACTATAAGAACACCTATATAATGTAAACAAAAATAGTTACATATATAATAATTTATGAGAATGCATTTCCGAAGGCCAATCGTATATAAAATTCAGCAAGTATAAAAGAGGCTTTTCATTAATACGACATAAAAGTCTTAAAACAATGAAACAAAGCATGATAACAAACAAATTGTAGATATTTGTATGTTAATGACCAATGGCACATTATGTAATAATTCTAGTAGGCTAAGGGTTATTTTGAAATAGGTGTGAGTGTGCTTGTGAGCTTGCCACGTAAGAAATGGCACTCATGTAATAAACACATCAGGTGAAGGTTATTTTTTCTGAGTGCTCCTAAAATAATATATAGGGGATTTGTCCAATTAATGTAACCTATATTTTGTTGAATTCCCTCAATAGTAAGCTCTAAATAAAATTTATGAAATTCTCATGCCATTACCAACACATATCTATTATATAAAGTTCAGTTTTCTCTATCCTGGTGATGACACATAGGATGCCATGTCACAAATTCAAGAATTCATGTGTTGACACGTGTCCTATTCACTGAAAATTTATCTTGCTTTCGTTTGGGTTCTAATGGGCTTACAAGTTTAATATTTCATAAGTTTTGAATAGTGTTATTTGGGCTGAACAATGTAAATAAAAGCTAATTAACCAGTTTCACCTTAGTCTTTTCACCTTTCCCATTTTAGAGGATGGCAAGATTTTCAGGGTTCTTCATATTTTCGCGAGAGAGATTAACAACAGTCAATCTCTGGTGGAATCCGCTGTTCGCGAGAGAGATTACCGACGATGGGAAACCAAACAGTCATGGATTACATTAAATAATTGTCATTAAAGTTTTTCCAATTCTCTTCTTCTTCCAGTCGGTGAATCTGCACTATAAATAGTTGAGTTTGTATCCGTATAATTCTCTTCTTCTTTGTTAGGATTATAGCTCTTCGGCTTTAACGGATCCATGCGAGCATGTTGGATTGAAAGCTCATGGGATGGCGAGGAGGATGGTTTTCTTCCCGGTGGAGGAGACGGTGGCTGTTTTGACACCACCTTCGTAAGATCGTGGTAGGAGAGAGTGGAGCCGGGGAGTTTGTCTCCAATGAAAATGGCGGAGGAGATGGTAGTTGAGAAGGATCTGGTGGTTGAGTTGGAGCTGCGACGGCTGTTGAACTGAGGGAGATATTAGGAGAGAGAGAACGTGTGAAGGAGAGAGGCGATGAATGTGGAGGTTGGGAAAAAGAATTTGTTTGACTGAATGTTATGTTACATATCCCGGTGGAACAGAGCAGTCATGTCTTATCCAGCGATTCGGGAAAATAAATTTGGGGATGTTACACAAGTGCGTGAATCCAAATGTCGTCTTCAACGCCATCATTAACAACAGCTTCTCACTCCTCTGATAATCTCTCCTTAAGTGTCTCTCCCATTACTTCGATAGAGTGAAACTGCAAGTATAACTATGTAAGTCTCAGTCCCCTGCAAATCATCACTTCAATCCTTTGACTCTCAAATTCAAAAATTTTAAATTTGAAACTTCTGGTTTCGGAGTCGAAGGCTGGTAGGTGTGTGACAAAGCTTCAGGATTTTTGGGAAGCACAGAATGTGAATAAGCGTGGTGATCTCTTGGGTGTTTATATTACTTTGGTGGATGATAAGGTGTGTATTTTAATTAACTTAAGCTCTGATATTTTACACCAAAAATAAATCTTATTTCTATTAACTCGACGGAGTAAATCTTATTTTTTCTATTAGGTTCGCGGAGAACACCAGTTTTGTTGAGATTGCAGAGAGCATTACCCCTATCTCTCTTTGTAGTTACAACATAGTCAACTCTGAGGACAAGACAAACAAGAGCAAAAGTGCCTTCTTGGCATGTTCTTTGAGTCTTTGTCACTTCTTAAGATTTTTCACACACATCAGGTATATCATAATTAAGTATTTCCATCTCCTTTAAAACATAAATATTTGTCTTCAAGCTTTCAGTTGTCCCGTAAGACAATCATATGGATTCTAATTCTACAGAGATATTTTGGTGTTGCAATTGGCAGAGGAAAACAAGCTACTAAAACATAAGCTACTGCGAATATGTTTGCTATAATCGTACTATGCTTTATGTGTATGGACTGCAGCAGTTATTACTAACTTCACAATGAACCAGGCAAAAAGACTATGAAACCATGAAAGAGATTCTACGGTTAATGGGATTGATGATCCTGATTCACTTAATAAATGAAGTCAGAGCTTTACAACAAATGTTTCTTAATTGCATAGCTTTTAGCTATTTTGGCATGTTTATCAATGTTCACTCTTACTAATCAAATCCAAATTTGGTATATTCAGTTTTCTACCTCTTTAGCTGCTTTTCACAATCAAATCTTCAGTGTTCTTTCTGGATAATTTTATCTTAAAGTAAGGAAATGAATCATATATATTCTCTTCTCATTTATGTTTGCATTAGATAACAAATTAACCTTTAGCATGAAGTTACCAATTTCATGTCTTCCTTATAATATGTATTCACTGTATGCACATGATGTCATGGCAGGAATAGTAGATAGTCAGGGTCTCATCACCCTCATGATGACACCAGTCGGAAGAAGACATAAAGCTAGCTACAGTTTTGAAAACGGTGAATAACTTGAAATGTTGAAATTCAATATGTCTACTTCAGCAAGTAGCTACTCATTGCGGTGTTCTTGCTCAAGAAACCCAGCAGCACTAGATACCTGGATGTTTTCCTCCACAGAGGGCATGGATAATCGTAAATGAACTCGTAAGTAATTTTAAAAAACAGTGTCTTTGTTTCTCTTTTCGTGTACATTTCTTTTTTTTTGAATGAATGTTAAATTTATTCAAGAAAAAAACCTTTTTACAATAGATGTAACCTTAGTTGAGTGTTTTTATGTGAAGAAAAATCTAGTGTAAAAATTCTCAGAGTTTAAATCACTGAAAACCATGTTTCCATGGCCTTAGTGTACTTGTAGACTCCTTTGAGCCGCAAGCTTGAGATGCAATTTCTCACTGCCTTATCCACACCTTTGATCAGAGTTGCAGGGTGGTTTGATCTTTCTCCATGTCTTCTGCCATTCCTCTCCTTCCAAACAGCTGACAGAGTAGCTTGAAACACATATCTAATCAGAAATAAGCGAGTCGAGTTGATAGTCTGGTCAGTTAGGATTTTGACTATCCTTTCCCAATCGTTTGTATAATGCTGAGACAGTAGCTTGAGAGTGAGTTTCTTCCAAACTTCTTCAGAGAACTTGCATTTGTAAAACAGGTGATCACGAGTTTCTAGCGGCTCCGAACAGAGGCAGCATGCTGTAGTCGCAGCCGTGTTCCAGCTTAAGATCCTATCACCTGTGGGAAGTTTGTTCTGGACCGCAATCCATGCCAGAAAGGAGAAACGGGGAGTATTGAAAGGGAACCAAATACCTCTGCACCAGTCTACCTTGGCTTGCGCAACACGTATGAGCTTCCATGTTTCCTTGGAGCTAAAATGTGTTCTGTAGTTGTTATCCCCTGTTTTCCACAAGCGCACATCCTCGTTCTGATTCAGGCCTCGCAGTCGCAGGGCTGTAATCTCTTCTTCAATGACGTTGAAAGCATTATTGCGGTGTCTTCTTCTACGTTGGTGGTGCAGAGCCTTCGCCACTGTCTCATTAAGTTTAATACCCAAATTAATCATTCCTCTACCATTTGTTACATCGAGTAATCTGCCCAGGGAGGACCATTGATCAAACCAAAATGATGTTGATGATCCATTATTCACTTCCACCTTTAAGAAATCCTTCGCCACAGCACTGTATTTTAAAATTTTCTTCCACATCCATGATCCCAAAGAGCTGCTTTCTTTAACCGACCAAAATGAATTCTTCCGAATCAAGTATCTATTGATCCATCTAACCCACAACGATGATTTAGATGACAGGATTCTCCATACCAGTTTCAAACACGATACATCATTAGCTTCTTTGATTGGTCGCAGACCCAGTCCTCCCTCTTCCTTAGGCTTGCAACAATCTTTCCATGATACCTTTGCTTTCTTTGTGTTTAACACCGGGCCAGACCATAAGAATGCAGCACACAGACTGTCGATCTCCTGAATACATTTTTTAGGTAGTCTAAACGCAGATATCCAGAAATTAGTTAGACTGTGTATTACTGAAGCTATCAATTGAAGTCGCCCTGCAAAGGAAAGAAATCTCGCTGTCCACGAGCTTATTCTTGATCTGATTTTCTCTATGAGCGGGGCATAGTCTTGAGCAGTCATTTGCTTCGTCAACAAAGGCAACCCAAGGTAACGGACTGGCAGGTCTCCGTTTGAGAAAGTATAGTGGCTGAGGAAGTCCTGTTTCTCTGTATTATTGAAACCTGCTAGATAGAGAGTAGATTTTTCCATGCTGATATGCAAGCCTGAGACCTCTGCGAAACGTTTAAATATATCAAGAATGCCATCTACTGAACTTCTCCTCCCATCTGAGAAAATGAGTAGATCGTCTGCAAAGCTTAGGTGTGTGAGCTTTAGAGCTTGGCAGTATGGATGGTATCCAAATTTCCTCTGAATCGCAGCTTGGTCAAGAAGTTTTGAGAGCACCTCCATACAGATGACAAATAAATAGGGAGATAGAGCGCATCCTTGACGAAGACCCCTTTTACTGTTAAAGTATCCTGCTAGTTCGCCATTGATTTGGACTGAAAAAGATGCAAGCGAGATGCACTTCTCAATCCAAATAATGTATTCATTAGGGAAACCAAGGGCCGTAAGAGCAGAGAGCAAAAAAGACCATTGGACAGTGTCGAAAGCTTTGGAGATGTCGATCTTAAGAGCACATCTTGCAGAGACCGAGTTCTTGTGATAACTTTTGACCAATTCAGAAGCCAATAGGACGTTTTCCATCAACAATCTGTCCTTTACGAAGGCAGACTGGTTTGGAGATATAAACTTAGGGAGAATGATCTTCAACCTGTTGGCTAATATCTTTGAGATGACTTTATATATGACGTTGCAGCAGGAGATAGGCCGGAAATCTTTCATAGTTTTTGAGTTTTCTTTCTTCGGGATCAAAGCCAGGATAGTAGAATTAATCCCCTTAGGCAAAAAGCCAGTTTTGAAGAAGGATTGTACTGCAACTATAAAGTCGTCTCCCACAATGTCCCAGGCAGCTTTGAAGAATTCACAAGTAAATCCATCTGGACCTGGAGACTTGTTGTTAGCCATGGCAAATAACACATGTTTTATCTCAATAGCAGAGACATCATGTATCAATAGCCCTCTGTCCGCCTCCTCGCATTGAAAATTCAAAAGAGTTCTCAGCTCTTCCACCTCCATACCACGGTGATCCACAACCTGTTTAGCCAAAAATCCCTGGAAATAATTGACAGCCTCAATCTTTATCTCCTCCTGAGTTGAAATAAGCGCGCCATCCTCCTTCTGTATCTCACGGATCGAATTTATTGCTGCTCTGATCTTAACCGAATTGTGGAAGCTCGTATTGTTGCCATCTCCAATATTTAGCCAATGCATCTTAGCCTTTTGGCTGAGGACCTTTTCTTCAATGGTTGAGAGCAGCTGCCATTTATCATGGGCTCTAGCTTCGTTTTCCAGCGCTTCAGAGGTGGGGCTAATCATCGCTCTTGTCTGACAGAGACAGAGTTTATCAAACGCCTCTCTGGTTCTCTTTGTAATGTCACCAACAGTGTCTTTGCTTAGTTGTCTAAGCGCAGGCTTGAGTTCCTTGAGCTTCTTCGACAATCTGAATAAAGCAGAGGTCGAATTATGTAGAGGAATTGTAGTACTCCAGAAACTTTTTATTAGAGGAAGAAAGCCTGGAGCCTCTGCAACGGCGTTTGTGAATTTGAAAGAACGTTTTGGTTTCAGAGGCGTTGATTGGATCTGAATCCTACATCGTAGGTGATCAGAGCACCCACCTGCCTCGAAAACACAGTATGTGGTTGGGAATTTCGTGAGCCACACGTCATTCACCATAGTTCGATCAAGCTTCTTTCTGATTAAATCATCCTTGCGCCTGTTGCTCCAAGTTAAGTGCGGGCCATGAGCTTTCATATCAATGAGAGAACAATGGAGACACACATCCTGGAACTCTCGCATACCGGTAGTGACAGACGGGGAGTTTAGTCCCGAATGTTCATCCAACTTCAAAATTTCATTAAAATCACCAAGCACAATCCATGGCTTATCTTTAAACATAGGCGAGTTCTGGTGATCTTTAAGATCATTCCATAACTCTCTTCTTTCTTCAGCACTGTTGGATGCGTAAATAAAAGAGCAGAGAAACTCTTCTTCCATGCCTTCCAGTAGTACTGAGCAAGTAATAACTTGATTCGTCTTGAAGCAAGGGGTAATTCTTACCTCAGGACTCCAAACAACCCATATTCTACCCAATCGATGGTTCTCATAGTTTGATATAGCAGACCAATTACGAAAAACAGAGCCCACAATCCTCTCCGCTCTGTTTTCCTTAACTCGGGTTTCTATTAGACATCCAAACTTCATACCTCCTTTTCTGATCCATTCTCTAACAACGGTATGCTTTTTATGTTTATTGAATCCCCGGATGTTCCAATAGAAACCCGACATCAGTTATTTCTTGGTCGACTTTTTATCTCCAAGACTGGGACCGCAGTCGTTAGTCTTTGGAGCAATTGAGTTGGATATAATCTTGTGGTTATCCTTTGATGTACGCGGCAAAGAAGGTCTGGTGGACGCTGCTTTGACTGATACTTCCTGCTTCTTTTGGATTGGAGCCTGAGGAGGAACCTCAACCGTAGTAGATGGTTCCTGCTGCGGTATTTCTCCTTCTTCCTCTTCTGAACTTAAGACTGCGAAACGAGAGCTTGAGAGGATAGAATCCTGATCAAGTTCACGCTCCTTCGCCTTCTCCGAAGTTCTACTCACTTTGACTGGTGTCGACCAATTCTTCTCCCTATCATCAGCCTGTTCTTTGTTATTAAAGGATTTATCCTCTATAACTTCCACACGCTGCCCTTTCTCTGAGACCTCGATGTGTGACCCTCCACTATTAGAAACCACAGGATGATTCGTCTCTGATTGTTTAGGTGCAGAGTCTGCGTCTATTCTAACTTCCTCCACCTCTTTCTGCTTTAAACAAACCTTTTCTGAGTGTCCCCACTTTCCACAAGTTGAACATTTAGTTGGCAGCCATGGATAGGAGAAGTCTATTAGAGTATCCTTCCCCTGAAATTTGAAATTCATAGAGCGCGGGAGAGCTTTTGTAAGATCAACCTTCACAAAAACTTTAGCAACCTTGAAATCTTTGCACAAGGCAGTATCAGGATGAAGTTTGGCTGGAGCTCCTATCGGACTTGTGAGAAAACTGAGTCCCTTCCATGAAAACATGTTCATAGGAACGTTTTTGAGATGAACCCACATAGGAACAGAGCTCTGAAATTCTTCCTCTTCCACAAATGGTTTCCACTCAGTCATGACAACCGGTACTTCCGCTAGATTCCACATACCTCTTCGCAAGACTCTTCCTCTCATAGCAGAGTCGAGAAATCTGAACTTCATAGTTGTAGAGTTTATCTCATAAACCTCCACCATTTGTGACTTGTCCGAAGTCCAAATCTTGTTAACAATAGCGTGGACTTTCCCAATGTGTGGTGCTTTGTCCAAGAATTTGCCGATCAGGAAATCTTCCCACAAGGGTTGAGGATCCTTAAACACTTCGTCTGGGATCTCCACAGATCCAATACCATCTTCCATCGTCACTTGAACATCGTACTTGGTTAAACTTTTTTGATTTTGTTGGGCAACCTTTGCCCAGGAACGCGTTAACGGAGCTAGCTTTGGTGAATCTTGAGTTAGAACATCTTGCGGTGTATCAGTGGCAGCCACGATCTCCGGCGGAGGAGTCATGGCGGCGCCGGAACGGTGACTTGGCGAAGTTTAGAACCAAAACCCTAATCTCCACAAAATCACCCTCAGAGCTAAACGCAGCCGACCTTTTCGTGTACATTTCTCAACTGAAATGATTTGATTACTGAATTTGATGACAAGGTAATGATAATTGCTCTCTGTTTTCTTATTTGAATAGAATCTGATGTTTTTTTTCTTGATGCAGTTTCCTTCTTAGGATAGCATTCATGTTTTCTCTTCTCATGTTATCACCTCATCATAAAGTTATTTGAAAACTTAAACACAAAAGAGAAAGTTCATTTATAACACACAATAATTTCAAATTTTAGTTTCAAAATTGAAAAATAGCAAATATTTCAAACCTAAATTGCAAAATTCTTATCAACAAAAGAAATAATTGTATTCAATAACAAAATAAAATCAATATAGTCAATATATAATAATGTATAATAAAATTATTGTAAAGGTTGTCTTTTTAAGCTACCCTGTAATATTTAAGATAACCTGATTAACTTCAATTCACATATAATAGTACATATAAGATTCTAACAAACATGTATATGTAACATTTTCTAAAAAAAGTATATGTATATGTAATAGAGTAACAATAGTTTTAAATTATCGATTTATCTATCTTTAAATATTTTAGTTATAATGAAAATCTTATTTTTTTAACATCGTGAAGATCATTAATTTTTAAAAAACGTCAATCAGTAAAATTAGACAGTTATATAATTTCTAAAAATAGTTAAAATTGTTGTAAAAGTTATGAACATTAGTATTTTTTAATTAAAAATAAATTAAA
This sequence comes from Brassica juncea, assembly GCA_018703725.1. Lineage (NCBI taxonomy): Eukaryota > Viridiplantae > Streptophyta > Magnoliopsida > Brassicales > Brassicaceae > Brassica > Brassica juncea. The sequence goes on from CM031939.1 coordinate 49,910,476, forward strand.
TATGTAAAATAAATTTATACTTTTTTATTCGCCCGTTCGTAGGGCGGGTTTACCCTAGTAAACTCATAAACGAGAGCACCATTTTCACAGATGTTGTCTTTCAGACATAAAGAGAACAACGCATAACCTTTTAACAAAAACAAAACAAAGAAAGAAAGAACAACGTATTAGAAAACAAAGAAAACAATAGATCACGGCGAGCTATGAAAGTTATTCAAAGGCGTAACAATTGCACACAGAGGAATTTTACCTAACATAAACCCAGTTCTCCTCCCAAAGAACTCTGAGAAAGCAGCTTCAACTACAAAAGGAACCAAGTCACCATCAAAGGCTACCAAGAAGGCATAGTTCTCATTACCATTCCGTCTTCTTCTTACTCTTACTCTCTGTATAACTTGTAATCTCTCTCCCTCTTTGTTGTTGTGCGAACACAGATACATCTTACCTTTGTTCATCATTTGTAAACAATGTGTAACGTTAAGACAAGTCTGGTTATTGATGTAACTGAGATAATGGTACGTTTTATATATATCCAGCCTTATATCAGAAGAAACGAATTAATATGAACAATATATTATTCAGATATATCAGATTCGATAATCTATCCAAAAAAGAAGCAAATGATAGATCTAAAATTACAAGATCAATCTGATCTTAAGAGGCCGTTGCCCGTCGATAATGTCCATGTTTGTTTTTACTTGCAACTTGGAATATTTTTAGCAAATTAACTATAATCTAACTATAAAATACATGCAAATTTGATAAATTATATAAACAATATCAAAACTATTTGCAGTACCAATTTACCCGATTATTCATCCCACAAATCAAATCTTAAATCATAAATAATTTTATTTATTTTATGGAATTTCAGCATACATAATAAGAATTATTCCGAATATATAAATGTATATTTTGTATTAGAAGAAGAGTTCATATGATGAAATGATCATTACACGGTTCTTGGTGGCATATGAGGACTAGGTCCTGATGGCGGAATAGGAACATTTTTGGGTAACATTCTAAAAACAAGGCGTTGTGATGGTGACCATGGAGTCGGCGTTACGCCGCCGCTTATTGTTGCCTCATATGGACCTCGTGGTGGATCAGCTGGCGTTACGCTGCTGCTTATTGTTGCCTCATGTGGCCCTCGCGGTGAATCAGCCGCTCCTCTAAGCAGTTTTCTAGGCTAGAGTAAATGGCTGGTCTCATCCTGAAAGTTATCCTTGTTAGCTTCAATGACACAAGCAAAGAGGAGACCAAATGAAATCATCGAAAAAAGAAAAGTTGATTTCTCCATCGATCACAATTTTTCTTTGCAGATTACAATATCTTTTGATATAATTATTTAATTGGGAGAGTTTGTACGAAGAGGCACTTATATAACCAGTGTTTATAAAACCGGACCGGAAGATAAACCGGATTTGTTTTGGGTTACGGTTCAATATGGTTCGACCGGGTCAATGCTGGTTCAATAATCTGGTTTAAAATATTTTTAGTATATACATTTAAAGGTAATGTTAGCAAATATGATACATAGTTAAAATATAAATTAATTTGAAGTAAAAACCTTATGAATATAAACTAGTATGATGTTCATATGGATGATTTATAGATTTTTGATAGTGTTAGCGGTTTTTATCAATTTAATAATTTTGAAATCCAATCCGGCTACGTGACCGGTTCATGGTCAAACCAGTTATTAGATCCAACCCGGTTATATAACTGGTTCATGGTCGAACCCGGTTTAACCATCGGGTCGGTCCGGTTTTAAAAACACTGTATATAACGCATGTGTATTGATTGTTTCCAACTATCATTAAATGCTATGTTAGGAAATAATCTAAAACTATTCTGTTCAATTCAATTTTCTATAAATTCTTTTACCAAAAGAAACACTTTCCATTAGTGTTTTTTAAAACCGGACCGACCCGATGGTTAAACCAGGATCGACCATGAACCAGTTATATAACCGGGTTGGGTCTAAATTGGGAGAGTTTGTACTAAGAGACACTTATATAACGCATGTATGTTGATTGTTTTCAACTTTCCATAAATGCTATGTTGATTAAATAATCTAAAACTATTCAGTTCAATTCAATTTTATATAAATTATTTTACCAAAAAGCACTTTCCATAAATTATTTTACGAAAAAAGAAACACTTTCCATAGATTCATGGATATTTAAAGTTCATTTGTTTTAATATTTTCAGAAATATATATGATTTTTTGTTTAGTAATATTACAATTAGTCCATATATATTAAATAAATCCATATAAATTGAAAGAAATCATCCATTCTAATACATATTTAATATACATGATTTTATTTATTTTTAATTATATCTCCACTCCATATTGACTACACAAAAGATTTTTTCTTTCAACATTATCTCATAAATAATAAACATTTGTCCAATTAATGTAACATATATTTTGTTGAATTCCTTCAATAGTAATCTCTAAATAAAATTTATGAAATTCTCATGCCATTACCAACACATATAAACTCATAAACAAGAGCAACATTTTCACAGATGTTGTCTTTCAGACATAAAAAGAACAACATATAACCTTTTAACAAAAAATAAGAAAGAAAGAAAGAAAGAAGAGAACATCGTATTAGAAAACAGAGAGAATAATAGATCACGGCAAGCTAGGAAAGTTACTCAAAGGCGTAACAATTACACATGGAGGAGTTTTACCTAACTTAAACCCATTTCTCCTCCCAAAGAAGTCTAGAAAACAGCTTCAACTACAAAAGGAACCAAGTCACCATCAAAGGCTACCAAGAAGGCATAGTTCTCATCACCATTCCGTCTTCTTCTTACTCTTACTCTCTGTATAACTTGTAATCTCTCTCCCTCATTGTTGTTGTGTGAACACGGACACATCTTACCATTGTTCATCATTTGTAAACAATGTGTAACGTTAAGACAAGTCTGGTTATTGATGTAACTGAGATAATGTTCAGTTTGTAATAAGAGATGGTAAGGTTTATATATATCCAGCCTTATATCAGAAGAAACGAATTGATATGAACAATGTATTATTCAGATATATCAGATTGAAAATCTATCCAAAAAAAAGAAGCAAATGATAGATCTAAAATTACAAGATCAATATGATCTTAAGATGCCGTTGCCCGTCGATAATGTCCATATTTGTTTTTGCTTGCAACTTGGAATACTTTTAGCAAATTAAATATAATCTAACTATAAAATACATGCAAATTTGATAAATTATATAAACAATATCAAAACAATTTGCAGTACCAATTTACCCGATTATTCATCTCACAAATCAAATCTTCAATCATACATAACTTTATTTATTTTATTGAATTTCAGCATACATAATATGAACTAGGTGACCCATCCGCACCCTGTGCGGGTATAAAAATATAGTATAATGCTAAGACAGGAGTATCGAGCGAGTTCAAATGTGGGAGTTAGTGGAACAACTGAGAGTTTCAAAGCTGAAACAAGATTTGCGCAAATCTCTAGGATGCAGTAGGGGTGGACAATTCGTTACTTTTTCGGTTTTGTTTAGTTCGGTTTTAATATATTTTTTTCAACTGAAGTAAACCTTATTTAGTCTCATTCGGTGTGGTTTATGTCCAGTTTAATTTATATTCGGTTCGGTTTGTTTTTAGATCGGTTTAATTTGGCTCTTTGTTGCATAATTTTTTAAAAGAAAAATTATGTTTTAAAACATATACACATAAAGTATGTGAATTAAATTCAATATTAAACTGAAACAAAAACTAAAAAAGTCACAAAAAGTATATAAGAATAAAACAAATGAAATTTAACTAAAGTAAAAAAAATTAACATCATTAGTATGTTTTTAATAAAAGTTAACTATTAAAAAAATAAATGTAAGAAAAATATACAGGAGACAGTGACATATTAAATAATGTGATAAAAATCTCATAGATATCACAATTCCATAGAAACCTGCAAAGAAAATGTGATAAAAATTTAAATATAATTCATAAGTAATATAAAATAAGAAGAACAATTATGAATTAAAAAATCCCATAGAAACCTGCAAAAAATTGTCAAATTTTTTTAGCAATTGTACAATATAAAATAGTTTAATAGATTTTTTTATTGAGACAAAAATAATATTAAATTTGCATATCGCTATTGAAACAGACTGAAAAATGGTTTGTAGTCAACTACAACCGGTCTTTCATCTGTGTTATTTATCTGTTATTAGAAAAAAACAAACAAATGTGTATATATATAGTAAATTACATTTTTTTAAATCCATATATTTATATGTATATATCTTTATATAAATATAATAAAGATAATATTTTTGGCTTTTCTTAATCTCAAATCACCGTTATATTTGTGGTTTTCTAAATGGATAATAATTTTGGGTTTTTCTAACTCAAATCACCATTATCATATAAATTTGTGCAAGTAATTGATAGCAAAATAAGGTAATCATCATATTTCCGAATTAACTAATTAGGAAAATAAAGAACATACACATTTAATGCAATATCACATGTATATAGTTACCAATAAATGACATCATAAAAGAACAAGAAATTTAATTAATAGACATATATTTTCACGAAAATTTAACTTTTAAATTTGTCAACTAAATATATATTTAAAAAATACTTCCTAAAAAGATTATTTCGTTTAGAATTATATATAATAAAAAAATTTAGAATATTTCAAATTTAAAGAATAATTACGAATTAATAATCATATTTTATCATTAAGTCTTATGGTTCCTGAAATATTTGTTATAAAAATTCTTGTAAAGACATTTCTTGTGATATATAAAGTCGTATGGTTCTTGTAATATTTGTTTCCTTTCAATAAGCATGAAGCAATTAAAGAAAGATATTAAAAATTGACTGTCATAAATTTGCAATAATTAACATACCATTTAAGACAAGTAATTGATGGCAAAATAGGGTAATCATCATATCAACTTGCGCAAGTAATTGATAATAAAATAAGACAAATTATTAATAAACGAATTAACTAATTAAAAGCCTTTACCAACAAGGTATATCTTTCCTAATACCATAATATGGGTATAAAATTAAAGAATAATAAATAGTTTTGATTTTGATATATTGTAAATCTATAGAAATATATAATAATTATGTTTTATCACTTATATTTAATATAGAAATTTGTATATAACCGATTTAATTCTAACATTAGTATTAGAAATATATATTAGTGTGTAGCTTTTTCAATTATTGGGTTTAATTTAAATTTAAATCACTATATTACATTACTTAGCAGTACTTAGCAGTAACACTAACAAAATTACCTTGTTGTGTGATTAAAAAAAATTACCTTGTTTGATGGTGTTGAGATCGTTGTTGATTTGGTTTGAAGCTTGAACCATGTGAGCTAGCTAGCGCATGGTGTTGAGATCGTTGTTGATAATGATACATGGTTCGTGCTCAACAAGTTTCTTATCTACAGAGGAAACAGAAACAAGTTAGGATCCAAGTAATAACTCTCAAAACCATAGCTTGTAAAAATAGTATCAAGGTTGTGGTTTATAATCAAAACTTACCTGCATCGTGGTGAAATCGTTATAATAGGGCATCTGCATATAAACCAAAAGAAAAGTCAGCTCTGATGAAATATGTATATATAAAAGCTTAATGATGTAAAATAACAAAAACAATATCAACATAAAAAGTTCAGTGGCTTCGTTTCTCTTACTGTGAATGTCTTATATATAGTAAATTGGTGGACGTTTCTCAATGATTTAGCTTGCATGATAAGCTAAGAAATATAATATTCTCTAATAAATTATTGAGAATATTATATATTCTATACGATTAATCATATGAGAAACTGTATATAGAAACTATATATTAGAAACTGTATATTCAATATTAGTAAGGTAAGTTAATAATAACAAACAACCTAATTAGATACAAATCGACAAATCACACTAAACAATGTAATCAATATGATATCAAGAGTGGATTGTTTTCCGTATTTGAAATAAGGAAATTGATTAATACATGTATTAATTAATATTCTTGCGCAAGTAATATCCAATAAGGAAAATTATTAATACATGTATTAATTATTAGTAAGGTTAGTAAATAATTAGTGATCGACCAATCAATTAAGAGTACTGATTTCATTTTTAGTTTGTATTTAGTGTTAATTTCCTTTTTAGTATTGTCGATGATTAAAATACATTTACCTTTCAATCGAGAAAACACAAAAGGTATGTATTTAGTGTTGATTTCCTTTGTAGTATGTCGATGATAAAAAATCTAAAATATATAAGATAAAATATAAATAAAAATCAATTATTTCTACAAATAGCTAATCCAATAATTTTAGATTTTCTAAAACCACATAATCAATTTTAAATAGTTTTATAGATCCAATTGAATCATAAATTTAACCCTCGGAGGAATACCTAAGTATAACACTAAATTTTTATCACAAAATATCATATAAAAATTAAAATGACCAAAATATATTTTGCTAAAGAGATAAATAACAATAATAATCTTACTTTATAGGTACGAAAATATATTTAAATAAATACTTTAACAAAATTTAGAAACTTTTATTTTGAAAAAAAAATAATTTTGATTATAAATGTATTATTTTTATATTTCTCTATTTTCTATAACTTTAACGAATAAATTTTAGTAAATACAAATAATATCTCTAAGATTATTGTTTATTATTATAATAATTCAAATCTATAATGTACTATTATTATTTAATAAAAGTTTATTGAAAATGTAAGTAAATGAATTTTCTTAAAAAAATATAAGATCTAAAATCATTTTGAAATAGAAATAATATAATTTCCTGTCTCAGCATATGTTTTTAATATATTTTAGTATAAAATGTATGTGTGTGTTTTTCTTACCAGGATAAGAAATCACATACAATTTAGGTTTATGAAAATATATTATCGCATGTTGAAAAACATAATTATATTTTATATACAAATATAATTTATTCGTATATATATATGTAGTAATGTATGTGAATAGTTTATATAAGTAGTTGATAGTGTTTGGAAGCCTAAAATTAGTGGTTCTAGGTTAACTCTATCATTGAAAGTGTTTGGAATTCTAAATTAAGTGGTTCTAGGTTAACACTTCCCTGGCGATTTAAAAATAAATCAAAAAGAAATTAGCAAAAATCAACCAATAGAATTAAGAGAATTAATCTGAGAGTGTCCTCTATAAGTGCCACATAAGCAGAAATCACTAAAGTGACTTCTCTTTTAATATATAGGGGGATTATTCCGAATATATATGTATATTTTGTATTAGAAGAAGAGTTCATATGATGAAATGATCATTACACGGTTCTTGGTGGCGGATGAGGACTAGGTCCCGATGGCGGAATAGGAACATTTTTGGGTAACATTCTAAAAACAAGGCGTTGTGATGGTGACCATGGAGCCGGCGTTACGCCGCCGCTTATTGTTGCCTCATGTGGACCTCGTGGTGGATCAACCGGCATTACGCCGCTGCTTAGTGTTGCCTCATGTGGACCTCGTGGTGGATCAACCGGCGTTACGCCGCCGCTTATTGTTGCCTCATGTGGAGCTCGTGGTGGATCAGCGGCTCCTCTAAGCAGTTTTCTAGGCCAGAGTAAATGGCTGGTCTCATCCTGAAAGTTATCCTCGTTAGCTTCAATGACACAAGCAAATACGAGACCAAATGAAATCACCAAAAAAGGAAAAGTGGATTTCCCCATCGATCACAATTTTTTTTTGCAGATTACAATATCTGTTGATATAATTAGTTAATTGGGAGAGTTTGTACAAAGAGGCACTTATATAATGCATGTGTATTGATTGTTTCCAACTTTTCATAAATGTTATGTTGACTAAATAATCTAAAACTATTCAGTTCAATTCAATTTTCTATAAATAATTTTACCAAAAAGCACTTTCCATAAATTATTTTACCAAAAGAAACACTTTCCATAGATTCATGGATATTTAAAGTTCATTTGTTTTAATATTTTTAGAAATATATACGATTTTTTGTTTAGTAATCTTACAATTAGTCCATATATATTAAAATAAATCCATATATATTGAAAGAAATCATCCATTCTAATACATATTTAATATACATGATTTTATTTATTTTTAATTATATCTCCACTCCATATTGACTACACAAAAGATTTTTTCTTTCAATATTTTCTCATAAATAATAAACATTTGTCCAATTATTGTAACCTATATTTTGTTGAATTCCTTCAATAGTAATCTCTAAATAAAATTTATGAAATTCTCATGCCATTACCAAAACATATAAACTCATAAACAAGAGCAACATTTTTATATGTTGTCTTTCAGACATAAAGAGAACAACATATATCCTTTTAACAAAAAATAAGAAAGAATGAAAGAAGAGAACAACATATTAGAAAACAGAGAAAATAATAGATCATGGCAAACTAGAAAGTTACTCAAAGGCGTAACAATTACACACAGAGGAGTTTTACCTAACTTAAACCCAGTTCTCCTCCAAAGAAGTCTAGAAAGCAGCTTCAACTACAAAAGGAACCAAGTCACCATCAAAGGCTACCAAGAAGGCATAGTTCTCATCACCATTCCGTCTTCTTCTTACTCTTACTCTCTGTATAACTTGTAATATCTCTCCCTCATTGTTGTTGTGTGAACACGAACACATCTTACTTTTGTTCATCATTTGTAAACAATGTGTAACGTTAAGACAAATCTGGTTATTGATGTAACTGAGATAATGTTATGTTCGTAATAAGAGATGGTACGGTTTATATATATCCAGCCTTATATCAGAAGAAACGAATTGATATGAACAATGTATTATTCAGATATATCAGATTCGAAAATCTATCCAAAAAAGAAGCAAATGACAGATCTAAAATTACAAGATCAATCTGATCTTAAGAGGCCGTTGCCCGTCGATAATGTCCATATTTGTTTTTGCTTGCAACTTGGAATACTTTTAGCAAATTAACTATAATCTAACTATAAAATACATGCAAATTTGATAAATTATATAAACAATATCAAAACTATTTGCAGTACCAATTTACCCGATTATTCATCTCACAAATCAAATCTTAAATCATACATAACTTTATTTATTTTATTGAATTTCAGCATACATAATATGAATTATTCCGAATATATATGTATATTTTGTATTAGAAGAAGAGTTCATATGATGAAATGATCATTACACGGTTCTTGGTGGCGGATGAGGACTAGGTCCCGATGGCGGAATAGGAACATTTTTGGGTAACATTCTAAAAACAAGGCGTTGTGATGGTGACCATGGAGCAGGCGTTACGCCGCCGCTTATTTTTGCCTCATGTGGACCTCGTGGTGGATCAACCGGCATTACGCCGCCGCTTATTGGTGCCTCATGTGGACCTCGTGGTGGATCAACCGGCGTTACGCCGCCGCTTATTTTTGCCTCATGTCACTACAAGAATATTGAGTATTCATAGCACACCAGTATAGCGTTTTTTTTTTTGTTTTTGCTATAGTTTACAACACACTGATTTATCTATAGCGTTTGGTTTTAATGAAACGCTGTCGTTAATTAAGGCGGAAAAATAGATTCGATACGCAGCTTATTTTTTTAGCTAAGTGTTTTCGCGGTTACTTAATCATAGCAGAACCAAATTAAAACTGTTATGAAAACCAATACGCGGGATTTAAACCAAAAATATTTGATATTTTCCCCAAAAATTTTCAAGGCAAAAAAATAGAAAGCTTTTGCCTCTCACGTCAGTTGTATTGAAACCTTTTGCCTCTCTCTCGAATCCTCATTCCACCTCTCTTTTCTATCGAAATTAACCCAAAATACGCCACTCTTTGATTCTCGAATCCTTCTTTATCTGAAGAACTTCCCGTCGAAGGATTCATTTCCTCGTTTTCACAGTCGGAGGTTTGATGCATGTTCTTGATTTAGGGTTCTTCGATTTTGTCCTAATATTTCGAATTGATTTAGGGTTTTCATCTGTTAGATCTACGGTTTATATGTTTATGGTTCTTCAATTTTGTAATCGATTTAGGGTTCTTCAATTTTGTAATCAAGTTTTGTTCTAACTAATACTTTTTCTGCAGATATCTTATCATATCAAAGGAGTACACTTATTTAAGTGGTGAGCTTCTCATTCCTTTGATATTTATGAAATTTTTGTTTTCTGTTGAGGTGTTTTTATTTCCATATATCGTGTCTGATATACCAAACTTCACTCGTGTCTGAGTACATTTGGAGCTGCTGCACTGGTATTTTGTAACAATGGACAAGAATTGGGTTTGGCTACCAAGGTATGTGTATGCTTTTTCTGTTTTCATTTGTTTGGTTAAGTAAAAAATGTTTGAGATATGAGTTTTGAAAGGTTTGTCACTTACAGGGCTAGCCTTGAGTATCAGGAAGGAGCAATAGCTTTTGTGAGAGCATCAACTTTGAGATTGGATCATCCGACTGATATGTTGTGTCCCTGCATTGACTGCCGCAACTTGTGTCATCTGCCGACAGATACAGTCGTGGATCATTTAATCATCAAGGGTATGGATCAGAAATACAAGAGGAAGGAGAGTTGGTTTGAACATGGAGATGTGAGGAGTGATAAGCCATCAGATATCGGAAGTCAAGAGCATGAAACTTATGACTTGTTCAGAACAGCTTTCTTTGATGGTGAAGCTTCACAGCCCCATACCGACGATGAAGTTCAGATAGAAGAAGGTGACAGTAAGGAGGAATCTGAGTTTAGGAAGAAACTGGAAGATGCTGAAACTCCACTATACTCTAGCTGTCCCAACTACACGAAGGTTTCTGCAGTTATGGCGCTTTACCGCATTAAAGTGAAGAGTGATATGTCTGAGAATTACTTCGACCAGTTCATGACGGTAGTTCACGACATGCTTCCGAGAGATAATGTCCTCCCGAGTTCAACAGATGAGATGAAGAAATTCTTGAAAATGTTTGGCTTTGGATACGATCAGATTCATGCCTGCACAAACGACTGCATTCTTTACCGTAAGGAATACAAGGACATGACAAGCTGCCCAAGATGTGGTGTCTCAAGATGGGAAAGGGATAAGCACACTGGTGAGGAGAGGACATGGATTCCAGCCAAAGTTCTAAGGTATTTTCCCATCAAAGATAGATTCAGGAGGATGTTTAGATCTAAAAGGATGACTGAAGATTTACTTTGGCATTCCAACAATGCTAGTTCAGACGGTACAATGCAGCACCCAGTAGACTCTATAACTTGGTCCAGTGTGAAGGATAAGTGGCCACAGTTCTCTGACGAAGCAAGAAACCTCCGGCTTGGTCTTTCTACGGACGGTATGAATCCTTTCTCAATCCAGAACACAAAATACAGTACATGGCAGGTGTTATTAGTCAATTACAACATGCATCCAACAATGTGTATGAAGGAAGATAACATAATGCTGACTTTAAGATTGGCAAAAAGCTTGTGTTTTCAAGCAAATGGGTTGTATATGGCGAGCTTCAAAGTCTAGGCTTGTTACCCAAGTACGAAGTGCTAGTAGGACAGCAATTCCTTCATTAAAACCGAGCAACATCCAGTCAATGGCAGATTGGATGAAATGGGTCAAGAGTAAAACTACAGAAGAATTCAAGGTTGTGAATGTTTAATCTCTTTATTTGCACAGACACCTTTAATAATTATTGATTTTTTGAGTTTTTGTGCAGATCTACAGTGACAAATATAGGGAGCTAAGGAAGGCGCAGATACCCCACACCACCAACCGCAAAGGAATGATTCGCCTAGCTCATGAGATGGTAAGGTGTTGCTATTCCATTTACTGTAATTTGTTGCTATTTTATTGATGACCCATTTGTACTTGTAGAAAAAAAAAGAGCACTGACCCTAGCAAGGTGACTAGGAGTAAGATTTGGGTGGCAGGACACACTCATTCTGATGGAAGACCTGTCAGACCAGAATTTGCAGAGACAATTGTAAGTGTATAATGAGTTATGGAATTAGATAATCAGGCGATATTGACACAATATTGTTGTCTATCAGGAACAAATAAAGTCAATCGATACTGAAATGGGATCTACATGTAGTAATAACTTCAGAGATGATGCTGTGAGTCAAGTCTTAGGTAAAGACAAGAATGGAAGAGTCAGAGGGATGGTCAGAGGAGTTACTGGTTCAAAGCTAGCATTCATTCAGGCTAGAGACTCGCATGTGCAGAAGCTTGAAGAGACACAGGTGCAATTGCTCAAGAAGATTGAGGAGCTGCAGACTGAAGTTCACAACATAGCTAAAGACAAAAAGGTTACCTAATTTTGACTTTTCTGTTGATGAAGTTAGTTTTCATAAAGAGATGAGTTACAATTTAATTTTTATTGTCAATGCAGTGTGATGATTCTGTAGCTGAGACTACCAGTTCTAGAAAAGTAGTTACGAGGTGTCAGCTACTGGATTGGTGTGAAGTAGGTGATGTTGTTGTTGGGGAAGGAGAGTTCTGCTCAGCTGAACCAATGTACAAAATTGGTCGTGTTCCTCTTGGACCTGGAGCAGCAGCTGTTGTTGTCAGTGCTATAACAAAAGCTGATGCTTATGTCTGGAGACCAACCACAAGTATATTCTCAGTTGGACAAGCATTGGGTAACAAAATCGCCTGGCCAGCTGACAAGATCATTCTGGATAACGACCAGGCCGGATCCACACCAGACATTCAAACTAGTGCTTCATCGGTAAACATCTTCTTTCTCTAATTCGTCTATGAATTGTTTTTCTGTTTGAATTATGGTGTAACACATCATTCATGTCTTAGGCATCACCGGATAAAATACTCATTATTGACTGGACTTGCGATGATGTGATTGCTGAGGGTGGTTTGTTTTCAACTGATCCTAAGCAATTGGTCAACAGCATTCCCCTTGGACCCAGTGCTGCAGTTGGCAAGGTTGAAAAGGTGATTAAGAAGGAGGCTTATTTGTGGAGGCCTAGTCCTGAGATATCAACCATCGGTGATGCACTTCATCTCAGTATCGCTTGGCCAATTCAGAAGATAGATATTATAAACCAGTCACCAATAAGAGTTTCGCCATTATCTTCTTCACCTCGGGTAAAATTCTTAAATAGATGTGTTGGATTTGTTATTAAATTTGGACTTATGATTTGTTTGCCATTTTCGGTGATAGAGTGTTACTAACAGCCTGGAAACTGCTAAATCAAGTCCAGAGAAGAAGTGCCTCCTGTTGGATTGCTTTAACTCGGGAAAGACTGTCGCTGAAAGCCGTGTTGTTTCCACGAATCCAGAGGATAGAGTCCACTTTGTCCCGTTAGGTGAAAATGCTTGCAAGGTCTTCGTTGTAGTGGCAAAGATTGGAGATGCAAGAGTTTGGAGACCAAATACAGAAGTTGAATTCATATCCGATGCTCTAGGTACTACTCTGGCTTGGCCTTATGACAAAGTTAAATTTGTCTGATGCTTGTATGTTTGATAGCTATGTTTAAAAACTTTGGTGTGTTGCTTGGGAAGTTTGGTGTTGTTGGATGTTGTTGAACATGTATGTCAACAGGATATGTAATCTTTTAATGTTTAATATGAATTATGTTTAATATCAAGTTTCATTTATATTTAATTTTCATATATATATATATATATATATATATAATTTTTATTATATTGAACGCTTTTAAATTAATTGAAAACGTGAACGCTACAAAAAACGAAATCTGTAAAAAAAATATGGCATGGGATCAATATCGGATACAGAACGCTATATTAAAATATTTATATTGCAAAACAGAAATCGCTATCTAACTAAATTAAATTGTAGCGGAAGCGAAAAGCGCTATCTTAAGAAGACCTATTATCGCGGCCGATGATACAGCGCACCTAAAACCGTTATGGTATCGTGAGATAGCGTTTTACCGGCGCAATTAATACTCCTTTTTCTTGTAGTGTGTGGAGCTCGTGGTGGATCAGCCCGCTACTCTAAGCAGTTTTCTAGGCCAGAGTAAATGGCTGGTCTCATCCTGAAAGTTATCCTCATTAGCTTCAATGACACAAGCAAAGACGAGACCAAACGAAATCACCAAAAAAAGAAAAGTGGATTTCCCCATCGATCACAATTTTTCTTTGCAGATTACAATATCTGTTGATATAATTAGTTAATTGGGAGAGTTTGTACAAAGAGGCACTTACATAACGCATGTGTATTGATTGTTTCCAACTTTTCATAAATGCTATATTGACTAAATAATCTAAAACTATTCAGTTCAATTCAATTTTCTATAAATTATTTTACCAAAAAACACTTTTCATAAATTATTTTACCAAAAGAAAGACTTTCCATAGATTCATGGATATTTAAAGTTCATTTGTTTGAATATTTTCAGAAATATATATGATTTTTTGTTTAGTAATATTACAATCAGTCCATATATATTTAAATAAATCCATATATATTGAAAGAAATCATCCATTCTAATACATATTTAATATACATGATTTTATTTATTTTTAATTATATCTCCCCTCCATATTGACTACACAAAAGATTTTTTCTTTCAATATTTTCTCATAAATAATAAACATTTGTACAATTATTGTAACCTATATTTTGTTGAATTCCTTCAATAGTAATCTCTAAACAAAAAATTAATAAAATTCTCATGCCATTACCAAAACATATAAACTCATAAACAAGAGCAACATTTTTACATATGTTGTCTTTCAGACATAAAGAGAACAACATATATCCTTTTAACAAAAAATAAGAAAGAAAGAAAGAAGAGAACAACGTATTAGAAAACAGAGAAAATAATAGATCACGGCGAGCTAGGAAAGTTACTCAAAGGCGTAACAATTACACACGGAGGAGTTTTACCTAACTTAAACCCAGTTCTCCTCCCAAAGAAGTCTAGAAAGCAGCTTCAACTACAAAAGGAACCAAGTCACCATCAAACGCTACTAAGAAGGCATAGTTCTCATCACCATTCCGTCTTCTTCTTACTCTTACTCTCTGTATAAGTTGTAATCTCTCTCCCTCTTTGTTGTTGTGTGAACACGGACACATCTTACCTTTGTTCATCATTTGTAAACAATGTGTAACGTTAAGACATGTCTGGTTATTGATGTAACTGAGATAATGTTCAGTTTGTAATAAGAGATGGTACGGTTTATATATATCCAGCCTTATATCAGAAGAAGCGAATTGATATGAACAATGTATTATTCAGATATATCAGATTCGAAAATATATCCGAAAAATGAAGCAAATGATAGATCTAAAATGACAAGATCAATCTGATCTTAAGAGGCCGTTGCCCGTCGATAATGTCCATATTTGTTTTTGCTTGCAACTTGGAATACTTTTAGCAAATTAACTATAATCTACCTATAAAATACATGCAAATTTGATAAATTATATAAACAATATAAAAACAATTTGCAGTACCAATTTACCCGATTATTCATCTCACAAATCAAATCTTAAATCATACATAACTTTATTTATTTTATTGAATTTCAGCATACATAATATGAATTATTCCGAATATATATGTATATTTTGTATTAGAAGAAGAGTTCATATGATGAAGTGATCATTACACGGTTCTTGGTGGCGGATGAGGACTAGGTCCCGATGGCGGAATAGGAACATTTTTGGGTAACATTCTAAAAACAAGGCGTTGTGATGGTGACCATGGAGCCGGCGTTACGCCGCCGCTTATTGTTGCCTCATGTGGACCTCGTGGTGGATCAACCGGCGTTACGCCGCCGCTTATTGTTGCCTCATGTGGAGCTCGTGGTGGAACAGCCGCTCCTCTAAGCAGTTTTCTAGGCCAGAGTAAATGGCTGGTCTCATCCTGAAAGTTAGCCTCGTTAGCTTCAATGACACAAGCAAAGACGAGACTAAATGAAATCACCAAAAAAAGAAAAGTGGATTTCCCCATCGATCACAATTTTTCTTTGCAGATTACAATATCTGTTGATATAATTAGTTAATTGGGAGAGTTTGTACAAAGAGGCACTTATATAACGCATGTGTATTGATTGTTTCCAACTTTTCATAAATGCTATGTTGACTAAATAATCTAAAACTATTCAGTTCAATTCAATTTTCTATAAATTATTTTACCAAAAAGCACTTTCCATAAATTATTTTACCAAAAGAAACACTTTCCATAGATTCATGGATATTTAAAGTTCATTTGTTTTAATATTTTGAGAAATATATATGATTTTTTTAGTAATCTTACAATCAGTACATATATATTAAAATAAATCCATATATATTGAAAGAAATCATCCATTCTAATACATATTTAATATACATGATTTCATTTATTTTTAATTATATCTCCCCTCCATATTGACTACACAAAAGATTTTTTCTTTCAATATTTTCTCATAAATAATAAACATTTTTCCAATTATTGTAACCTATATTTTGTTGAATTCCTTCAATAGTAATCTCTAAATAAAATTTATGAAATTCTCATGCCATTACCAAAACATATAAACTCATAAACAAGAGCAACATTTTCACATATGTTGTCTTTCAGACATAAAGAGAACAACATATATCCTTTTAACAAAAAATAAGAAAGAAAGAAAGAAGAGAACAACGTATTAGTAGACAGAGAAAATAATAGATCACGGCGAGCTAGGAAAGTTACTCAAAGGCGTAACAATTATACACGGAGGAGTTTTACCTAACTTAAACTCAGTTCTCCTCCCAAAGAAGTCTAGAAAGCAGCTTTAACTACAAAAGAAACCAAGTCACCATCAAAGGTTACCAAGAAGGCATAGTTCTCATCACCATTCCGTCTTCTTCTTACTCTTACTCTCTGTATAACTTAATCAAGACTAGATATAGCTTGCAGTGATGGTCACCCAGTTCATGAGCGGAAACAAATTCATACCGAGTTACAACAGGCCTACGTTGATGAAGAAAACTATTGGAAACGGAAAAGCAGGAATCTGTGGCTTCGCGCAGGTGACCGCAACACAAAATACTTTCACTCTGTTACAAAAGCCATAAGAATCAGAAACAGAATTAGTATTATTACGGATGCAAATGGAAATTCTATCCAAGGTGATAGAGATATTGCTCATACAGCAGAAGGATTTTTTAAGACTCAATATAGCTCTCAGCAACCGACACAGATGGATTTTGGAGATACCTTTGATGGATTTGTTGCTCGAGTCACACCAGAGATAAATTCTGATCTTACACGACCAGTAACTACAGAAGAAATTAAGGAAGCTGTCTATAACATAGGTGCTCATAAGGCACCTGGCCCTGATGGTTTTACTGCATCCTTTTTACCATACCTTTTGGGAAGATATTGGTCCGAGCATTTTAGATGAAGTCACTCAGTTTTTTGATGGAGAGTTCCTGGACCAGAGCCATAACCATACCAATATCTGTCTCATACCTAAGGTGCGGCCTGCTACTTCTATGTCTGAGTTCAGACCCATTGCTTTATGTAATGTTAGTTACAAAATCATTTCAAAGATTATGGTTAAGAGGCTTAAGAATCATCTCCCTGAGATCATTTCTGAGAATCAAACTGCATACACGCCAGGAAGAATCATCTCAGATAACGTCATTATTGCGCATGAGGTTTACCATGCACTCAAGGTCAGTAAACGTCAATCAAAATCCTACATGGCCTTAAAGACTGATATCACGAATGCCTATGACCGATTAGAGTGGAGATTTTAGAGGAAACCATGAAGAGGATGGGTTTTTGTGCTAAATGGATCAATCTTATCATGATTTGCATTAAGTCTGTGTCTTTCTCGATCTTAATCAACAGAGCACCTAGAGGTTACATCATACCGGAAAGAGGGATAAGGCAAGGAGACCCATTATCACCTTATCTATTTAAACTCTGTGCAGAAGTTCTCTCTCCATTATGAACAAAGCAGCTGCAGAACGAAAAATAAAAGGCATGAAGATTAGTACTCAAAGTCCTGCAGTTAACCATCTACTAGTTGCAGATGATTCTCTGTTTTTCACTCTAGCCAATCCGAAAATGGACGTGCCATTAAGAAGATACTGAATCAGTATGAAAGAATTTCGGGAAAAGCTGTTAATCTGAGTAAATCTTCTATCACCTTCGGCAGCCGTGTGAAAGATCAGGTCAAAACTAAAATGAGACATTTGCTTGGCATACATAATGAAGGAGGAGGAGATAAATATCTTGGTATTCCTGAACAGTTTGGACGTAAGAAAAAAGAGAATCTTGAGTATGTAACTGCAAAGGTCAAAGCCAAGACTAATGGATGGCATCATAAATTCTTATCTCCTGGAGGTAAGGAAGTTCTCACTAAATCTATAGCTTCCACAATGCCATTATATCCTATCAATGTCTTCAAATTGCCAAAGAAAGTTTGTGGAGAGATTAATAATCACTTGGCCCAATTCTGGTGGAGCAAAAGTGATGGCTCTAATGGAATGCACTGGTTTGCTTGGCAAAGAATGAGCCTACCGAAGAAAGAAGGAGGGATGAGATTTCGAGATTTTGAAAATTCTAATGATGCTTTACTTGCAAAACCTAACAGTTTGATGGCACGAGTCCTCAAAGGAAAATATTTTCCTCACACCAATATTCTCAATACTGGGAAGAAGAAACAAAGCTCCTATATTTGGAACTCCTTACTCCATGGACAAGCGCTACTGAAAAGAGGTTTGTGATATATTATCATAGGAAATGGGAAATCAGTTAGTTTGTGGACAGACCCTTGGCTACCTACGTCTCCACCAAGAGCACCAACACCTATTGATCCAGACAATAACCTCACTAAAGCCTCTGAGCTTCTGAAACAGAATCAAACAGGATGGAAGAACTCATTAGAGAAACAATCGTAGCGATTGATGCTGAAGAAATATTATCTATGAAGCTCTGCCCTTATGCAGAAACAGATCCTCTGGTTTGGCACTATAATAAGTCTGGGGAATATTCAGTCAAGTCTGGTTACTGGCTAGCAACACATGATCCTATAGTACCTCCGATTCAACCTCTACCAGGAAATATCATCATACTTAAAAATATGATATGGAAGTTACCTACAGCGCCGAAATTACAACACTTTCTATGGAGAATGGTCACTATCTCTTTACCACTGGGGAGTAATCTACAACGTCGACATGTCACAAACTCACTCAAATACCCTCACTGCTTTCAAGAGGAATCCACTAATCACTTATTTTTTGAATGCATTTATGCACAGAATATATGGAGAGCATCAGGATTACCACATAACATCTTCTACCAACCACACGTGAATTTAGGGGACAAACTCACGGCGCTGATACAACGAATACCAATGCTCCCAGAACATCTGCGGCATCTAGGGATGTTAAAATGGGTTTATGTTCGCGGGTTTTTAATGGGTTCTTAAAAAAATAAATACCCATTTAGACTCATTTAGTTTAATGGGTTCTAAATGGGTAGTTCTGTTATGACCCATTTATTAAATAGGTTCTACTAAAAATTTTAGCAGGGACCCTTTTAATCCATTTAACTTAATATAATAAGGCCTTGATTGGTAGAGCATTAGCATTAGCATTATACTCTACATTATTCAATCAACATTTGTTAGAAAAGCATCTAGAAAAGCATTTACTAAATGCTAATACTCTCCAAATGCTCTCTGGCAAATGCTCTCATATGAAGCTTTTGGAAGAGCATTTGTATTTATAATTTATAAATTTAAGAATAATATATAATTGGTTCATTTATTTGATTTTAGTAATATCATAAAATTATTTTTATCCAGAAAATAAAAATTTGAGTCTAAATAAATGACCAGATGAAATTATGGGGGTGGAAATAGGAGGGACGAGGGGAAAGAGGAAGGGAAGGAGAGGAACGAAAGGAAGGAGAGAAAGGAGACGGGGAGGGAAGGAGAAGAAAGGAGAGAATATATAAATATATTTTAATTAATATAAATTATATTAATTAATAAATAAATTATATAAATTAGATAAATTGATTATATAAATTATATTATATATAAATTATATTTTAAATTAATTATATAAATTATATTATATTTTAAAATATAATATAATTAAATTAATCATATAAATAAATTATATTTTAAATGCGAAATATTATTTTTAAAATAGATGTTTTAATTGTAAAATTTATTTTTTAAATAACATTTTCGATATAAACATAATTTTTGAAATTAAAATAATATTTATATGGTAAATAAAATAAAATAATTATATATATTTTATATATTAATATAATATATATATAATAAAATAAATAAATATATATATTAGAAATATATTCATTATAAATAAATATATTATATATTATATACTAATTTTAATAATAATTTCAAATAGCATGTTCCTACTGCTCTACCAATCAATCTATTAAACAGATTAGCAAAAACATACAGCTTCTGCAGCATAATGCTTTTATAGCATACTGCTACTGCTTTCTCATCTGCTTTGCCAATCATGGCCTAAATTAATTTTTTTGTTGGAAAATGTGATTTTGCGGTTTTGGCTGGAAAATTCGATTTTACAGTGTTCGCGGGAAAACTTGATTTTGCGGTTTTGGCGGGAAAACTCGATTTTGCGTTTTTGGTGGGAAAACTCGGTTTTGCATTTTTGGCGGGAAAACTCGGTTTTGCATTTTTGGCGGAAAAACTCGATTTTGCGGTTTTGGCGAGAAAACTCGATTTTGCGGTTTTGGCGAGAAAACTCGTTTTTGCGGTTTTGGCGGGAAAACTCGATTTTACGGTTTTGGCGGGAAAACTTGGTTTTGCGTTTTTAGTGGGAAAACTCGATTTTTCGTTTTTGGCGGGAAAACTTGGTTTTGGGCAAAAAACTTGATTTTGCGGTTTGATTTAATTATTTGTTAATAGATGATAAAGTTAAAACAATTCAAAATTAAATCAGCAAAGTAATAGTTTAAATGGGTACATGTAAATTTCGCGGGTTCTAAATAGATACCCCTAATAAACCTATTTTTAAATGGGTTTAAACAGGTATGTGTTCTAAATGGAATGGGTTTTAAACGGGTGGGTTTAAATGGTGTGGGTTTTACCATTTTAACATCCTTAGCGGCATCTCCCATGGTGGATTCTTCGGCGAATATGGAAATGCAGGAACAAAATGATATTTCAACATCAAACCATACATTGGCGCACAACCCTACAAGCAGCTTACTTTGACACAAAGGAATGGCTGGAAGCGTATCAATATTTGGACAAAGATAAGAACAGGAACGAACAGAGAAGAAACTTGGAGCATCAGGAGAATAAATGGACTAGACCACGCCCTGGGTATGTGAAATGTAATTACGATGGATCATATACCAACACACAACCAGAAGTTAAAGCAGGATGGATAATACGAGATCATCTGGGTACTTCCAAAGGAGCAGCACATGCCTCAACTCAACAACCTAAAACTGCCTTAGAAGGAGAATCACAAGCCCTCTTATTTGCAATGATGAGCTGCTGGAGCAAGGGATTCAAACATATCTTATTTGAAGGAGATAATATCAATGTTCTGTAACTGATTAAGGAAGAATCTACAAATATCCATGTGAATAACTGGCTACTGGATATTCGAAGATGGGCAACAAAGTTTGATGAGATTCAGTTTCTTTGGACAAACAGAAACTCCAATACTTGCGCAGATATTCTTGCCAAACAAGTCATTCCTGCTGATTCATCATTTTATTACTATAGTCATGTTCCCGAGTTTATACGGGTTGCTTTGTCAAATGTTTACTTTGATTAATAAAGAAATCAATTTCTGGGAAAAAAATATATCTCCACTCCATATAGACTACACCAAATATTTTTTCTTTGAACATTATCTCACAAATAATAAACATTTGTCCAATCAATGTAACCTAATCTTGCTAGATTGATTGAATATTGAGGAATTGGACTTAGCATAATTTTGTTGAATTCCCTTAATAGTAATTTTTATACAAAATTTGTGAAATTCTCATGCCATTACCAACACAAACGCATAAAAGAGAGCACCATTTTCAGAGAGGTTGTCTTTCAGACAAAGAGAACAACGTATTCGTGACAAAACAAAGAAAGAGAACAGCGTATGACCCTTTTGCACAAAAAAATAAATAAAAAAAAAAGAAAGACGGAAAGAAGAGAACAACATATCAGAAAGAGATCACTTCTTAATAATCTCAGGCCAGAACTGTGCGTTTTTAACTTTGGAAATAGTTGACAACACAGTTAATGGTGTTACGTCTCCCGTCACGGTTACCTTCTTTGCAATTAAGTCTATGTTAAACGAGGTCACTCCTACACACAACGATCAAAGACACCAAAACAAATGTTCAAAAAAAAAAAAAAAAAAACACCAAAACAGAGAGTTTTCTTACAAACCTTAAAAAGTGCTCGCTAAATCAATTCAATCAAACGTAAAATATCATGAGAATAACTACGTTAATTGTTTTATTACCTTTCAATTTCGAAAGATGTTTCTTGACTTTCCCTGCACAGCCTTTGCAGTGAAGTGACACTCTAAGAACTACCACCTTTAAATAAAGATTGTTAAGTTTTATTTCAGACATAATCCATGCTTGCAGAAGTTAACTTAATGTTAGATGATTTACTTGATCGGATGATGAATTCTTCTCCGTTGGCGGCGACGACGGTGGAGGAGGAGGTGGTGGAGGTTGTGGAGGAGAGAATATGAAATCAGGAGACAAAACATCTTGATCTTCAAGAGAGCTTTGAGATGCTGTCGGAGAAGCTTTCGTAGGTTCAGAGAAAGGATTATCCGGAGACATAACAGGGTCATAATCCAAGAACCCATCAAAGAAATCAGGTTGCTTCTTCTCCAAGAAAGAAGAAGAAGAGAGATGCTTAGAGTCGTTTATTACCAACCTATCTTCGTGAATTTTATCCAAATCATCACCCGTGGTTATCTCCGGTTCGATAGGTAAAGGAATCGGATCAGAATCCACAAACCCGTCAAAGAAAACCGGATTGCTCAACAAGTACCTCGAAGAACCTTGAGGAGTGTCACTGCTAAGACAACCAATCGGTGACTTACCAACGTCGCATTGACTTTTCTTGCTCTTCCTCTTCCTAACACGTGTTTGCTCGCTACTCTCTAGACCTAGTCTAGTCTTGAGAGGAGTATAATAAGTAGAAGAAGAGTTAGAAGAGGTGGAGGAATTATGATTTGGAGAAGGTGGAGGAGTAAACCTCCGACCGTCACGTATGATTGGGTTATGACGGTCGAGAGCTCGACCACCTAGCCGGATCGTGGCTGAAGAAGAAGAAGAAGAAGAAGAAGAAGGTTCCATGGTTGAGCAAATGTTTTTTTTTTTTGTGTTGCTTATGATGCGAAAGAGTTTTAAGAGAATGTCTATAGTTGTTGCATAAATACAAAAACGAAGAGAGGGTTCTGTAGTGACATAAAAATAAAACCTTGTATCTCATTGTGTCATTTTGATTAATGAAAATTCACATACTTAACAAAAAAAAAAAAAAAAAAATAAACGTATTGTTCTAGGTACCTGTTAAAGATATTTTTTCATATTTGATGGAATCAACTTTAGAAAAAGTTGTGTGCTTTATTCGGATTCTTATCAAAAACCAATGTGTGAGATTGTTAGGTAGACTAGAAACCGTGTGAAATTATTTTGATCCGAATGATTTGATGGTTTTGTTTGAACATAAACATATAAAAGTAGATTAACAACAAATGTAGAAAAGAATTGTGTAAATCTTTTTTGAAGAAATACAAATACTTAGGCCATGCCTTATTGATAACTCCGAATCTAATTCTCATAGATACCAAACTCAAAAAAATTAGAATCTGATGCTTTTGGGGATTATTAGGGATTTATATTCCTCTTTACTTCGCCATTCCCGCTTTTTTTTTTCCGTCCTTAATCTCTTCGTCACAGTCGACGAAGTGGTCTTTACTAATAAAACCCATAATTCACAAATATAAATATTGGGCTTTCAAACGGCCCATTTTATTTTGCTCAAAAAAGAGGGGTTTTTAAACTCAATGAATTGCCTTGTTCCTCCTAAATAGTGTTCCTTAGCTACAGAGGAGGAAGCAGCGCCGCATCAGTTCAACACTACCAACAAGCTCACGATGGGTAACGAAGAAGAACTGATCCCTTTTTGAGAATCCTTACTTGTCAATTACGTAATTCTGATTAGGTTTTTGTGTTTGGTTAGCGAGGATCAAGGTTCACGAGCTTAGAGAGAAATCGAAAACCGATCTTCAGAACCAGCTTCAGGATTTCAAGGCCGAGCTCGCCCTCCTCCGTGTCGCTAAAGTTACCGGAGGTGCCCCTAACAAGCTCTCCAAAATGTAAGCTACTTTGCATTTTTGGAGCAAGTGTTGATATGATTGTTTTGGATATGCATATGTTGTTTTCGATAACGTGTAGTGTAGATTGTGTTGACAAATATGAAATTGATTTGGATTTGTGTACTGTCGTCTTTCAGCAAGGTCGTGAGGAAGTCCATTGCTCAGGTTCTGACAGTGATCTCACAGAAACAGAAGCTTGCGTTAAGGGAAGCATACAAGAGCAAGAAGTTTTTGCCACTCGATCTCCGTCCCAAGAAGACTCGTGCCATCCGCAGACGTCTTACCAAGCATCAGGTCTTTTTCCACGTTAACATTGTCATTTCTATTACACATGACTTTGTCAGTTAACCTTATGGATGGGAGAGAAAAGATGATGAACTTTTTGTATACGGAATTGGGTTATTTGTGTTGCAGGCGTCTTTGAAGACAGAGCGTGAGAAAAAGAAAGAGATGTATTTCCCTCTGAGAAAGTATGCTATCAAAGTCTAGTAGATTCATTCTCCTGCTTTTTTCTACTAGAAATGATTCAACTCTTTTTTGATTATTCGCTTTATGTATTCTCCATTTTTATTTTTGGTTTTACTCGAGTTTTGTTATGGAACAGCCAAATCTCTCTTACACGAACCATTTATCTCATAAACATACAAACAACACTTTTGAAAAAGAGATTCTAGTATCACAATGTCGATAATGATTATGTTCAGCCGTATTGTATGTTATAATAATCTGTCTATTAAATTTAGCAGCTGAGAATGTTTACAATTTGTTTTAACGAAAATGGAAACATTAGGACATAGAAGATTTTGGTTCAGAACTCTGAGTAAATTCATCAAAAAGAATCTGTTAAGAACTCTTCAAAAAACAACGACCACAGTGGAGGTCGAACAAACCTTTTGATCCGAAGTCAAACGCGCTAATCCACTGCGCTATTATGCGGTCTAATATCTAAAAGGTTAATACAATTATACTAGATGATGGCCCGCACACTTGTGCGGACTAATATATATCCAATAAATTTTAAATTTAATTTCAATATAATTTATCTAATTAGTTTCAAATATTAAACTAATCAGAATATATAATTTATCTATTTTATTACAATGCAACATAGATAATGATTTGATATTTATAAAATATTTTATTTATTCTATCACTAAACCATATGTAAAAGATATCGATGTCATAATAACATAAAAGATAAATATACAAAACCTATGAAATCAAACTCTTTTTCATCAAAATATTGATTGCATTTTATATGAATTTCTTTTACATCAAAGTTCATGGAGATGACACACATAACAAAATCTATAATAATTTAAAAAATACTTTTATTTAACTAAAATTTTATAAACTAAAACTAATAAATTTTTTATGTCTAGTAAAAGCTGGATTTTTTTTTTAATTTTTAAAAGCGAGAGATTGTATTTTTTGACTCATATTTTTTTATAGATAAAATAATTCGTTAACATAAAAGAGAAGCAAGCTTCTTTTTAAAAATAATAAATAAAAACATTTTTAATATTACTAAAGTAAACATAAGATGAACAAAAATATAAAATTATTGGTAAAATTTGATAATACTCATTAATAATATTTATCCCTGAATATTATGAAAATTTCTATTAAATAATCCCTACAAATATTTAAAAACTAACAGTTGAAAATTTTATTTATTAAAACTAATGACTCAACTTAAATCATAGAATATGATAAAAAAGCTTCTAAAAATAATAAAGCATGATAAATAAACAAAATAACCTAAATTCATAGAAAATATGATAAGTAAACAAACTTAAAATTACCACATAAATTATTGAAAAATATGACAAATAATAAAATTACAAATGATTGAGAATATGACAAATAAATAAATGACCTAAATTATGGAGAATATGACAAATTAGAAAAAAATTATTAAAAATATAATCAAATAAAAAAATTATCTAAAATTGTGGAAAATATGGCAAATATGTAATAAGTAATGAAAAATAATCAAAATAATCTACTACTGAATATAATGAAAATATTAATTAAAATAATCACTAAAGATGTTTAAAAATTAATAATTCGAAAATTTATTTATTAAAACTAATGAATCAACCTAAATCATGGAATGTGTCAAATAAGATTCCATAAAATAATAAAACATGACAAAGGCTGACAAAAAATAAAATAAAATAAAAATGACAAATAAACAAAATACTATATAATCATGGAGAACATGACAAGTAATCAAAACTAAAATTACCACCTAAAATTATTTTAAAATATGATAAATAAATAAAATTACCAATTAAAATTATTAAGAACATGAAATATAAATAAATAACCAAATTATGTAGGATGTGACAAATAAGTAAAACTAAAATTATTAAAAACGTAACAAATAGGAAAATTACCTAAAATTTTGGAAAATATGACAAATAAGTAATAAACAATGATAAATAAGCAAAATCAACTAATATTATGGAGAAGTTGACAAGTAAGCAAAATCACTTCATAAATAATAGTAAAGATAGATAACTCAACACTAAAATTCTCTGTCCAACAATTTGTGGACAGACCGGCTCAAGGCCATTTCATATCAAAGGTTCAAGTCCAAGTTCATCGTTTTCCTCATAAACCTTCATAAAAATGAGCTTGTTCCCGCTGCAGCTTCATCCTCTTAGAGTGCTTAAACATGAAAAAACGCCTCCAAATCACAACAAGAGTTGCACACAATAGATCATCATTGAATTATGGGATCAAACCAGTGAACTTGGTATCTTGTTATATTGGTAAAATTGTATTTGGATTAAGGGGTAAAAGTATCAAAAAGTCTTTTAAGACTATTTAACGTCCATCAAAATATTTTTTGGGGTTTTGAGAGACATGGGAGTTTGTGAAAGAATGGACAACGCACCAGGACAAATGCAAAGAGACTAGAGTTATAGAATGGTGTGGTCATGTGAATTGTTGATCTTTTAAATAAATCACGAATAGTACCTGCAAATAATTATAAGAGAAAATTCAAAATTATTCTTAGCTACACAATCTTAAGTTTCAGATGATAGGTAGTATGTGTAGTTGTGAAGATGTCCTATTAAATTTATGTAATAAGCTTCTTTTTAATGTAATAAGCTAGTAGCAGAGTTCCAAAATTTACGTGGTTTAAATCGCCAATGCACTTATATGTCCAATGTTACTTTTCTAAAATGTATCAAAATTAAATGATAATATAGTACGTCCAGATACAATATTTGCAAAGAAATGAGCTAGATAACCATATGAAACTTCAATATTATATAAATTTAACATGCGTACCAAAAAAGATATAATTTTTTTTTGTAAACTAAAAGAGAGTCAAAAAAGATATAAATTTGTTTGATTGTAATAAGATATATAATAAAAGTACTACGGCAAGACGAAGAACACTAGTTACTAGATAGATAGTATATTTTTGTCCGAACCGAATGGGCCGAACCAGACCGAACCGGTTTTTTTCAGTTTTCGGTTTTTAGTTCGGTTTTCAATTCGGTTCAATTCGGTATGGTTTTAAAAATTAATTCGGTTTTCGGTTTGGTTCGGTTCGGTTTTTCGATTTTCAAAAAATAAAAAACCAAAAATAACCGAAAAACCGAACCGAAAATAACCTAATTTAACCGAAATAACCGAATTTAACCAAAAATATCCGAAAATATTGGAAAGTTTATACCAAAAATAACCGAAAAATTTAAAAATTCGGTTATTTTCGGAAATAAAATTGAAAACCGAAATAAACCGATAACCGAATCGAACCGAATCGAACCGAAATTTCATTCGGTTTATTTCGAAAAACCGAAGTCGCAGGCGTAGTACTATATTATGATAAAATGTCAAGGTTTGGTTGGACCAGACAATATGGGACCTTCACGATGTCTGTCTCATGTTTCCTGCATGACATGCATTCTATTTACTCTTTCTTTCTCTACGTGCCCACGTCTCCACTTTTATTCATTTTCTTTATTGTGATCACTCGAATTTGTAAATAATTATGGTTAGAATATAGGTAAAACTGAATCTCTTTTCTTCACATAAAATTAGCGTTTAAGATTCTTTCTTCTTACGTTAGATTGTTCAGTTAGCTAAATACTATATGGTAAGCTAGGGTACTCGAAAGATAAGATGCACTTCAAATGCTCGTTTAAACTATCAAGATTTAATTAATAACAAACAACCTCATACATAAACCTTGTAAAGCTACATATTTTCCGAAATCCAAGAAAAAAACCTACATATTTCCTTTTTTTTGCTTTTCATAGTTTCCTTAATCTTACCATAGTTAGTCCAAATTAGATGATCCCACAAATCCAGAAGTTAATCAACTTTATGGAAATTTCCAACGAAAAAAGAAAATATATAAACGCAAACAGGATTAGGAACTATGTAATAAACGTAACTCAGGTAGTATTAGGATAAATGCAGAAACGAAAAAAGGAAATAAGCAAAGAGCCCTACACTACTCTAGTATAAATACATCAATCGTTACCACCCCTTTTCATTCATTCGTTCACTCATCGTAAACCCAAAGCCGCTAGAGAAAAGAAAGCAACAATCATGAGAAACGACTGCAAGAAGAGACGACGTCCACGTCCGAGGAGTGAGGAAAGACCGTCAAGAGACTTGTTTTATCAAACTCTGTCTGATTATTCGGAAGAAGAGACTCAAAGAATCTTCGAGTTCATGAATAAACTGAAACAGGCCGATGATGAAACATGCATGTTCAATCGATTCTGCTTTGCAATTCAGTGTTATCGGTCTGGTTATAAAACCTACACCAGTCTCGAAAACCATCTTCTTTCGATTCTCCGTGATCACAAAGGACTACTCGACGAGTTCCATCAGCTTAAGTCGACTTTTGCTTCTCCTGCAATAAGAAACAACGAGAAGATGAAAGAGAACGCGGAATCAGACCTGGAACGTACGGTAGGGTTCTTGAAGAAAATCGAAGCCCTAGGCGAGAGTGTGTACAAAGCGTTTATAAGTGCGTTAGCGTTTTCCGGTGATATGGAGATTTTGATTGAACAACTGAGCGAGATTCTACGCGATCAAACGTCTCTAAAAGAGGAGTTCGAAACGTTCTTAGTGGATTCCCGTTTACTCAAACGCAAACGCGAAGAAAGCGTGGAGGTCACGCCGTCGTATCAGATTAGACCTGAAGCTGAAGTGGGATCTTCCTCTGATGAGGTTTTAAACGAGAAGTACTATTTGGACAGCCCTTATGACCCCGACGTCGCATCGCAGAAGAGGAGCCAGCGTTGCCTCGATAAGAAAAGGAATGACCTCGAGGACAAACTTATGAAGGACGACATGCTCATGCATGACCTAGCTGCGGTTATTAGGTTTGGTAAAGATCCGAAACTCTTTGAGGAGCCTCCACTAGGATTTAACAGAGTCTTGGAATGGTTTTACGGAGGTAAGGAGGTACCACAAAATTATAAGACACATCCGAAACGTGCGGCAACGTATATGTTACCTATGTTACAATATACGCTAGAGGAGATGACAAGGGCGAAAACAAGTAGGGTGATAAGTGTACATAACCGTGCGAGTCGAAAGGGTAATTAATGTTAAGTAGTGAATGGGAGTTTTTTTATATTTGGTGTGAATCTCGTTTATGTTTTAGTACGTAGTACTCTCCCAGGTTTCATGTATAATATTTCAAAACTGTGAGTGATTTTATTTTAAGAGCAGTGTAGCTTTATTTTTGTTATGAGACGTTGTGGGATATTAGTTTCCTTCAATCAGTTTAAATATCACACTTCTTCATAAAGAGAAAGACCTAATGATATCAGTTTACAAACTTACTTGCCACAGAATCCATCTTATGTATCAAACTATTGGGGCCTTGTTGTTGATACAAACAACCATTTCTTGGCGCTCAAAAAGCCTTTCTACTACTACTGCTGATCTACTTTAGGTTTATTGACATAAATCACGGTTTAATTATTTTTAAAAGACTTCTGACCAGTTTTTCTAAGTTATAAATTTAAGAAAATTGCCAAATATCACTCACAACTTGATTTCAAATGAAAAAGTAAATCCAAACTTGAATAAAATGCAAAAGTAATCTAAAAGGCTATTGAAATTACAACCAGCCACTGGCGAACAAACAAAAAAAAAACGAAACTTTTTTACGTTTCTAACCCCCTCAAATCGCCTGGTATAGTTCTTCTTAAAAATAATTTAAAATTTTTGTAAAAAATATTTTGATAAGTGAAAAATTGAAATCATGTAATTAACATATGTTTTAAGTGATATAATTTAAGATATAACAAAAGTGAATTGTTTTCAACATAGATGAGTGAAAGTAGTAAGTCATGATATTCTTTGGTTTAGAGTTTTGCCAACATATGTTATAGTATTGTATGTGTTCTTAGGGTTAGATTGTGGAAAGCATAAATGTTTTTTTTTGAAAAATTTAAAATTTACCTAAGTGTGCTTATTTATGTGTATGGTAAACACTATTTAAGTTTAATTTGATTTTATAACGTGTTTAGTTAGTCAATTTAGTCAATTTAGTTTAGGGATTAAATTTAGGGTCTGGACGATTTACTATTAAGTCGTCTGGTGAATATATTTACGGTAGACGACTTACTACTAAGTCGTCTGATGTATAGTATTCAAAAGAAGACTTACTAGTAAGTCGTCCAAACCAGACGGACCTTTAATTTTACCAATGTATTTTTAAACCAAACCGGATTATTTACCGGACATATATGAGATGCTTTTTTAATTCACTTTTTCGCGAAATTCAGAAAACCCTAACGCCGTTTCTCTCAAAAGCGATTTCGAAGGCGATTTCTGTCGATTCTCTCTAATCCATCTTTCTCACCGCTGGTTATCTCTCCGCCGTTATCACCGTCGTTCTCACCACCGTTCTCACCACCGCTTCCTCTATTTTAGATCTGAGAGGAAACCCTAGTGCCGTTTCTCTGTAAACCCTAGCGCCGTTTCGCGTCTCATTCTCACCACCGGATCTCTGTAAAACCTAGCGCTGTTTCGAGTCTCGTTCTCACCGCCGGTTCTCTGTAAACCCTAGCGCCGTTTCTCTCAGAGGCGTCTCGTTGAACTCCGCTGCCGGTAAGTTATATCTCTTACTGTCGAGTGATTGATTGAGGAAAATATGAACTTAAAATGTTGTCTCTATCAATTTATGACTTAAGGTGTATCTATAGTCGGTCTCACCGTCGGTCTCACCGCGCTTCTTCTTTTCACGTCTATTTTTGCAGATCTATAACCGCTGTATCGAAGACGACTATATCTTCTCCAAATTTTCAGGTCGGCTTTAAAATGTTCTACTGAAAGTCTTAGAAGACTTGCCAGACGACTTAATTATAAGTCGTCTGGAAAGTCTTCTAGACTTATAATTAAAATGTTATACTGGATGGTTGTGTGTTTGAGATGGTTGTCTTTGATTGTTTTGCAGACAAAAAATGGATATTCCAGAACTCCCCCGGAAGATACATACATTAGGGTAAGAGCCCCCCGCACCGAAGAGCATTTCATATCATACGGATTGTTCAAAGTTTCATACTGCTTTAAAGAATGCTCTTCATGATGACGAATATGAAGAGCTGAAGGAGTCGAAGTTGGGAGTTTTCATCAAGTTCAAATAGCTGAGATTTGGTTGGGCTTCAAGGCTGGTTCACTACATGCTCGGTCTCCAGCTGAACATAAAGAAGATGTATGAGCTGTGGTGTCTCGTTGGTCCACAACCTGTGAGGTTTTCACTGTTATAGTTTGAAAACCTCACTGGTCTAAACTGCGAGTACATCGAGGACCTTGAGAGACCGAACTGTGTTGTTACAAAGGAGTTGGCTTCTTTCTGGGAGATGTTGGGAGTTGATGTCGAAGCTGGGCCATCTACTCAGCAGATAATATCAGCATTTGAGAGATGCGAAGGGTGGTCTCGGGATGATCGCAAGTGGCTCGGGTACCTTTCCATCTTCATTGGATACATTGAAGGGAGAAAGGGTTCAACCCCTACACAGACTAGTCTGACAAGGCTAGTGATGGAGTTAGAACGGTTTGAGAATTATCCATGGGGGAGAGTCGCGTTTAAGGTGATGATGGACTCTCTGAAGGGCTAAGATATTACGGGTTGTTACACTGTTGATCGGTTTGTACAAGCTCTCCAGGTCTGGGTGTACACAGCTCTGCTGGAATTGGGTGCTAATTATGGTAATCCCATACCAAACAGACCGTCTCCACCGATACTGGCTTACATGGGCAAAGGACGCAGATGCTTTAAAGATGCAATCTGCATACATGTATTTAAACTTCAATCCAAAAGACTTCGCAGAAGACTTATAATTAACTCGTCTGGAAAGTCTTCCAGCTGGAAGACTTTCCAAACGACTTAATTATAAGTCTTCTTCTACTAACTCGTCCAGCTGGAAGACTTTCCAGACGACTTAATTATAAGTCTTCTGCGAAGTCTTTTCTTTCCATCTTTCTTAATCCATCAACTATCTAAGTTCATATCTTCTATTTGCTGCAGACTACGGTGATCAACTTTCTTCAGAAGGGCATTGGTGAAATGTTTCCACAATGGAACTCTGATGTTGAGGACCCGGCCGCGGAGAACATAATTAAAGTCATGTTTAATCAGACCGTGGAAGTGGACCATGGATTGCTGGAAAGTCACCGGTACTTGGGTCAATACAAAGCCGGCGGTTGTGAGTCAAGCGAAGAAAGAGATAGGTGTGGTGAAGGAAGACAGTCCAAGACCTCGGAAAAAAAGCTCGTAAAGAGGCTACTGTTGTGCCTCCTACAGAAGCACCTGCAGTAGCACATGAAGAGGCTAGTGAAGAGGTTCCTACAGAGGCTCGTTCAGAGGTGACTACGACTTGTTGGTGGGATGACCAAAGAGGATATTGAAAGATGCTTCAAGGACATAACTGATGCCCTGAGGGAAGGGTTTGGGACGTACCTTAAGGAGATGAAGCATCTGTCGGATAGGGTGGAAGCTGTGGAGAAGAAGGTTGGTATCACCAAAAAAGGGAAAGGGACATCATCTAATGATCTCACCAACAAAGGGAAAGGGACATCATATAATGATCTTCAAAACACTACCTCTCCGCCTAAACCGACGCACGAACCCGGGGTTAGTACCGAATCCTCTCCCAACACCTCTCAGAAGAAATTGACTAAACAAAGTCTTAAGAATAAGAACTGAAAGTTGGATTTGCTTTGCTTCTATTTATGGATTTTGTATATGGATTTTGTTTCATGTTTGAAATGGATCTTTGTTTATAGTGTGCTTGTTCTGTTATGGTTAATATTGTATAAACCCATCTTGTACATTGTAGAGTGAAAGTGTTAATGAGGCGAACGCGGGAATGAAGAGCTTGCCGGAGGATAAACCTCCAGATGTGTCTGCATATGCTAGTTCCTCAAAAGAGCTGAGTCTAGTGATAGCAGATTTGCCCAAGGATAAAGCTCCAGAACAGAGCTTTGTTCTATTGGACAAACACGTACCCACTATTTTGGATTTACAGCATGAGGAAGCTAGATATCAACAAAAGAGGGATGCTGCTTTGGTAGTTTACCGTGGAAAGAGTGATCGAACAAGGAAACTTGCTGCCTCACAGAAATTTCCTTATATGGCAAACAGCACGGCCAAAGTGATCATTCCAAACAAAAAGCTTTTCCCAGGCTATAATCCCTTTGCACTAATTGACAAGAAGAAGTTGAAGGAGCTCGCTGATTGGTTGAAAATTGATCCGTAAGTGATTGCTTTTCCCATAATAGCTTCTTTTAGTCTACAAAAACTTATTGCTTTTCTACATTTTGTGTTTGCAGTCATTATAGAACACTTCTCGACAAAAAACCACGTAAAAGTCCAACTTGGTGGTATCAGACCCTCCGGACCTCCTTATCCTGGCTGGACGACTGTGTAAGTCTTCTTCTATGACTTATGTCTTCTACTAGTAAGTCGTCTGGTAAGTCTTCTAGATGATTTACTTATAAGTCTTCTTTGTAGACGACTTACCAGTAAGTCGTCTGGTAAGTCTTCTACATAGAAGACTTTGCAGACGGCTTACCAGTAATTCGTCTGATATCTTCTGACTTGTATTATTTTATATGCAGCATATTGATGCTTAGTTTAATGTGTTGAGGAAGAAGTGTGATGCTAAGCCACAACATTTCAGGAGAGAGAGAATGTGCTTCCTTGATCATCTCTATTCTCAGCAATGGAGACACCACTACAAGGATTTTAAGGACTCGGAGCCCAATCACAACGGTTTAGGAAGAAGACTCCCTGGTGGGGCGTGGAATTATTATTCAGGCATTGTACCATCATTTTGCCAATCGAACAAGTTTTGGGGGGCGGATATTCATGATATCTATGCGCCAGTGAACTACAAAGACACTCATTGGATTGCTATGTGGATATCGATCCCTAAGAGGCACATAGTCGCCTGGGACAGCATTTGTTCATGTTTCTCCCAAGAAGAACACGATGTGGTAATAGAGCCTTTTCTCCACATGATCCCTTATCTGCTTGTTGAATGCGCTTCCTCCGACGAACAACGTGTCCAATACACCCTGGAGCCATTCACATATGAGATACCGACCAATATACCTCAGGCTAGATCTGGTGATTGTGGCATGTATTCTCTAAAGTACATTGAGTGTCATGCTCTTGGAATTGCATTTAATCAAAAAGACTTTGCTAAAGCCAACGGGAAGGCTATGAGGGATAAGATGGCGGTGGATATATTTAAAGAGCTTCCTGGCCAGCATGAGAAAGATAACATGGACAATGATGACAATCTGGCAACGTATGAGGGGTGATAAACAAGCTACGTTAGATTATTTTATATGATAGATTAGGCTGATGTGTGTATTTGAACTTGATTATTTTAGTATGCTGATGTATGCCAGAAGACTTATAATTAAGTCGTTTGGAAAGTCTTCCACCTGGAAGACTTAGTAGAAGACTTATAATTAAGTCTTCTACTAAGTCTTCCTGTTGGAAGACTTTCCAGACGACTTAATTATATAAGTCGTCTGGAAAGTCTTCTGTACAGTGATCTTTTGGAATCTTTCGGATAATATAAAAAATCTTCTTAAATTTGTTTGGTAGTGCAATTTGACAAAGAAGTTGACACAGATAAGTTCATAACACATAAATTCTTAATACATAAATTCATAAGACAAATTCATAAGATGACACAGACCTAATAACATAAATTCATAAGACAAATTCATAAGTTGACACAGACAAATTCTTCAGGAAGAATAAACCCTGGACGACTAACTTGAAGGTCTTCTGGAAGACTAACTTGAAGGTCTTCTGGAAGACTAAACACTGGACGACTAACTAGAAGGTCGTCTGGAAGAATAAACCCTGGACGACTAACTTGAAGGTCTTCTGGACGACTTACTAGAAGGTCATCCACGTCATTTCTTACATTGTGGTTTCGTATGGCCAGTTTCTTTGCAGTTTGAGCATCTATAAACCCTGCGTTGCTTACAGGGTTTGCGTCCTCTCATCCTGGATAGCTCCAACCAAGATTGCCATCTTGATTTCTTCAGTCTCCCCGGACCACGCTTTACATCCGGAGGAAAGCATATGCGTTCCTCAACTTGTTGTCCAACACAAGGATATATATTCTCTGAGTATATTGCAAACAAATAATCCTTTGAGTACACTGGACATACAAGTGTGGAGATATGCAAACTAGCATATGTTCCAGCAGTTATAGCATGAGAGCAAGGTATTTTCTCCATTGCATAGACACCACAATCACACTTTGCATGTTGCAAATCAACCACACAATCCATTTTGCCACCTTTCACCAAGAATCGCCATCCATCAATTGGTTGGAACCTCATCGTATCCGCTATCTCTGATCGAACAGTAAGCAAGTATTCAACACCCCGACTATGTTGAGTTGGGAGACTCAAAGCATCTTCTCTCCTATTCCAAAACCACCTTCCTAGCTTCTCCCTTATGAACTCCAACAGGAACTGAATCGGAAATCCTCTAGCTCGCTTCAGTGCGGAATTAATAGATTCAACGATGTTGCTTGTTTTTATGTTGTACCTGTCCCCCTGACAATAAACCCTTGACCATAGGCTGACGTCGGCTTTCTCCAAATACTTTGAAAGGTCCGGGTTTGCACTCCGTATCGCAGCCATGTACTGGTCAAAATCTGAAACCGTCTGAGCATAACAAGCACCTTTCACCAAGTACAAGAGATGTTTTCCTTTATACTTTTTGACAATGTTATCTTGAAGGTTATAATAACATATTCCTCGGGTTGCCCAAGGAAACACCTTATCACACGCACTTTTAATGGCCATGTGCCGGTCGGAGACTATCACAGAGGCTGCTCATCAGATACACAACTAGCCAATTTTTTGAAAAACCATTCCCAAGAAGGTTCATCTTCAGCATCTATGATCCCAAAAGCTAATGGAAATATCTGAAAATTCCCATCTTGTGCGGCTTCAACTAACATAACACCTCCATACTTCCCACTTAGGTGAGTATCATCCACCACAATGACCCTTCTCTTATACTTAAAATCATTGATAGAAGCTCCAAAAGAGAGAAATAGATATTTAAATCTATTCTCAGAATCAAGTTCTATAGCCGTGATAGAATCGGGATTTGCTGAGGAGATTTGCTCGAGATATGATGGCAGACGCGAATACCCATCTTCTGCTGATCCTCTCACCAATGTTTGTGCATATAACAGTCCTCTGTATGAAGTGGTGTAATCAAGCGTCATGCCAAACATGTTCTTCAGTGCATCAGTGATATGCTGCGGAGTCAACCCATCAATGATTCCAACACAATCAATGAAAATCCTACCAACATACTTCGGAGTACAGTGTCTCCGCTGAGCGATTCGGTCTCCCACTGAGCATGTATGTTTTTCCACATACTTTGTTACCCAAAACGTGTTTGTCCCATGTTTCACACTCGCTCGGATCTTCCATACACAACCACTAACCCGACATGTTGCCACAAGGAGAGTTTTCGTTGACTTGTATATTCCGAAGGAGAACCTACGCCTCACTGCTGTCAACTGCAGCTCGGAAAGCAGTGCATCCTTGCTAACAAAACTCTGGTTGACATAGATACTGTTACCACTCGATCTTCCTCCTTCAATAGAATATGTCTCTTTGAAATCTTCAAAACACATATCATCATCTTCTTCCTCATCCTCATCTTTAACCTTTCCATAAACACTGTAATCTTCACCATTCTCGTCTGCTTCAGAAACAATAGAGATATCAGCATCCTCTTCCCCATCATCCTCCTCCCCATCCTCCTCCTCCCCATCATCCTCCTCCCCATCATGATCTTCATCTTCAAAACATTCATCAGCTTCTTCTCTTTCCTCTGAAACTGTTTCCACCTTGCTACGGCTTGATACACAAAGCCGTACTCCATGCCTTTTGGTTATCTCGAGCAAGTTTCAAACTTGTCTATCACTTGTAACATGAATAGGAGGGGTGTATGGAGCCATTTGTTGCATCATTTCTGCTGGTAATGAGTAGCAAGTTTCTCTGTGCTCATGTCCAGGTTATAATTTTCTTGAGCCATAACAACAAGTTCAGCATGTGTCGAACCTTCACTCAAAAAAAAACATTCTCCCTCCTTTGAAATTATCAACCACAAAATCCCAACAACCATCTTCCAACAACCATTCTCCATACACTGCATGTAACTGACGCATCATCTGCAAAAATTCAAAATAAAACACATGAATAAACATAGAGAAAATGAAAGTTTACTAAACATTGACGCAAACGACATACCAGTAAGTTGTCTGGAAGACTTAGACGACTTACCAGTAAACTTACCAGTAAGTCGTCCAAACAGGTCATTTTTGCAATTGACTTTTAAATGGGACGACTTACTTGTAAGTCGTCCAGCTTTGTTTGTTAAAAAAAAATCTAGACGACTTACCAGTGAGTCGTCTAGGATAAACGGGTTAGTTTTGCATTTGATCGAATTGTGTCAGATATTTGACTTTTCCTGGACGACTTACCAGTAAGTCGTCTCTGGGAAAACAAAAAAACTCAATATTTTATGAAAGCAAGACGATTTCCTTGTAAGTCATCTCAGGTTAGTTTGCAATTTGAAAATAAAACTTAAATATTTAACTTTTTCCAGACGACTTACTTGAAAGTCTTCCAGTTAGACGACTTACGAGAAAGTAGTCCGAGATAAGCAAGGTATGACCAGGGAAAAAAATCTGGACGACTTTCAAGTAAGTTGTCTGACTGGACGACTTTCAAGTAAGTTGTCTGACTGGAGGACTTTCAAGTAAGTCGTTTGGGAAAAGTTAAATATTTAAGTTTTATTTTCCAATTGCAAAACTAACCTGAGACGACTTACAAGTAAGTCGTCTCGTTTTAATAAAAATATTGAAAATTTTGTTTCACTTTGCCGTCTAGCTCTAGATTTTTGTTTTAACAAACAAAGATGGACGACATACAAGTAAGTCATCCTTTTGACCAGAAGACTTACCCGGAAGTCTTCTACAGCGAGACGACTTACGGGTAAGTCTTCTACGCGAACAAATCTGGAAAAAATTTCAATTTCATACCTTAAACTAGTGAGATGACTTCCTTAGCACACATAAGTCTTCTCCAACCACCCAGAACCTCAAACAAAATAACCCACCAAGAATAGTATGCTTGAATGGCTCTATCAACCATAAAAAATTTTGAATCAAAAGCTTGAGTTTTTTGGATGAATATGGAGACAAAGTGAAAGAGATGTTGTTTTTAGTTCATAACAATTGAGAAAGAGAGAGTGTAAATCGATTTTATGTGCATTAAGAGTTTCAAATTGGTTGTTCATGGTAGTTGGGGTATATGGCAATGACAATCTTGTAAATACATGAAGATGATGAGGTCGAGAGAGTAAAAAAAACCATTTTTGAAAAAAAAAATTTAATGGTATTTTTCGTAAATAATGTGAACATGTGGGGTGAATAGGGCAAAAGAAAAAAAAATGAAAGGTTAGTTTTGTGTTTGACTTTGAGTTTTGAGTCAAATTTGCAAAAAGTCTTTTCATAAATGCTATGTTGACTAAATAATCTAAAACTATTCAGTTCAATTCAATTTTCTATAAATTCATTTACCAAAAAGCACTTTCCATAAATTGTTTTACCAAAAGAAACACTTTCCATAGATTTATGGATATTTATAGTTCATTTGTTTTAATATTTTTCAGAAATCCCATATATATTAATTCTAGAGCATTGTAACATTTTTTATAGACACGTATCATCACCTGGATGCTTTTTAGAATTCTTAGAAAAGTAGATTGGTCCATCAAAATATATATTATACTTTTTATTAAATTTTCTATTAAATTGAGTAGTAACATATAAAAGAATATTCTCAATTATTTCTTTAAATAAAAGCTACAAAATTACCTAAGATAATTAACATATATACGACAATTAATGATTAAGATCAATAAAGATTTGATAACAACTTATGTATTCTCCTCTCATTTTTGTTTAATTTTTTTATTATTTAAAGAAATAAAACAATCACATCAATCATATAATAAATTTTTTATGTTTTTCTTATATGTTATATTTTGATTTTTTTTTAAATGACTATAAATTACTAAAAATGTTAAAAATTCAACTTTGAAATTTTTTTAATCAATGAATGAATTTTGCTTTTGTTATAACAAGATACAAAAAATCACAAAATCGTATGAATATGTATTCTCATTTAAGATATATATTCATATTAAGAAATATATAAGATATATATTAATATCGTTTAAATTAAAATATGTACATAAATATGTTAATTTTGAAATTTACATTAAAAACTATCACATCAAAAATTTGAGATTAGTGGTTTAAATTTTTTGTTACAACATATATATAAATGTTAATAAAACCAGATGATAATAAATATTTATATTGAAATATATTATATATCTATGTCAATTTTATTGAAATGAATTATATACCATATAAAATAAATAAAATAATTATTTTGATTTTACTTACCATAAAATTATTGTAAATAAACAAGAGGTATTTTTATTTATGTGATTATTCTAATCCATATATATTAATTAAGAAACAATTGATTACTTTATCAATTGTAAGATCTATTAATTAATATTTTTCAAAACTCTTACAAGAGGTCAATACAACAAATATTTATTTAGAAGCGATTGAATCACCTAACGAGAGCATGGATTGCACAATAAATTTGATTTCCTAACCTTAACCCTTTTTCTCTTCTTCACAACCGACAAAGAATAATTTGGAAGTGTCGATTTTGAAAATCTGAAATAGTAACGTTTTTTAGTCCAGACTATCGTTTTCCTTAAATGGGCCTAGAATAATTTTTAATGATTAACTAAAATGGTCACGTACATAGTAGAATGTGTTTTGATTTAAAAATTGTTGCATACCCAAAATAAATATGAATCATCATCACTTTCGTTTAAAATTTTGTTAGAATAAAAAATATAGAGCTGGGCAAAATCTGAATCCGAAAAACCAAACCAAATCCAATCTGAAAAGTAGTACTGAAGTTTAACCGAAAAATAGTTAGATATCCGAACGAAATCAAAATTTTGGTATTTAGAGAACCGGAACCGAATTTGATCCGAAACAAAATATCTCGGGTGTCCGAGTATATGTGAACCAGATTTATATACTTAAATATATTAATTATTTTTAAATTCATATCTAAAAGAATGTACAAAATATATAAGATGTTTTTAAGTTTTCCAAAATACTTGGAAATTTATAAAATAAAGTACATGTTTAAAATAGCTAAACGATACTCGAAATATCTATTGATTTTCTATCCAGATATTTAAACTAAACCATTTTATGTTAAGTTTAAGCATTTTGGCATACATTAGTCAAACTCATATGTTATATTTTTTTTATTTTTAGATTTTGAGAAATTAAAAGTATATATGAACTTTAATTTTTTTTAAAAAAAATTAAAATAGGTCATCAGAATCCGAACTGAACCTGCAAAGATCCGAACTGAACATAAACAAACAGAACCAAATGATACCCGAATGTCCATCCTTATCCAAATGTAAATAAATTATTGATAACAAAATGAGTATTGTTTATAATATTTAAATATATTATAGAAAAAAAACTCATCCTCGCAAGGCAGACTACAATCTAGTATATATGATTTGTTTTGTTTAGTAATAATACACTCAATCCATATATATTAAAATAATTCATCCATTTCTAGTATATATCTAAATGTTAGGCCTGTAACTTATTATCCGGGATCCGGATTCGATTCGAGATCCGCTCCGGATCCGCTCCGAAAATAGGATATCCGGAGCGCCCAGATTCGAATCCGGATAGTAAAACCAAGGAGCAGTGATCTCACAGAAACAGAAGCTTGCGTTAAGGGAAGCATACAAGAGCAAGAAGACTCGTGCTATCCGCAGACGTCTTACCAAGCATCAGGTCTTTTTCCACGTTAACATTGTCATTTCTATTACACATGACTTTGTCAGTTAACCTTATGGATGGGAGAGAAAAGATGATGAACTTTTTGTATACGGAATTGGGTTATTTGTGTTGCAGGCGTCTTTGAAGACAGAGCGTGAGAAGAAGAAAGAGATCTATTTCCCTCTGAGAAAGTATGCTATCAAAGTCTAGTAGATTCATTCTCCTGCTTTTAGCTACTAGAAATGATTCAACTCTTTTTTGATTATTCGCTTATGTATTCTCCATTTTTATTTTTGGTTTACTCATTGTTATGGAACAGCCAAATCTCTCTTACACGAACCATTTATCTCACAAACATACAAACGACACTTTTGAAAAAGAGATTTTAGTATCACAATGTCGATAATGACTATGTTCAGCCGTATTGTATGCAATAATAATATCTGTCTATTAAATTTAGAAACTGAGAATGTTTACAATTTTTTAAAACGAAAATTGAAACATTAGGACATAAAAGATTTTGGTTGAGAACTCCGAGTAAATTCATCAAAAAGAATCTGTTAAGAACTTCAAAAAACAACGACCACAGTGGGAGTCGAACCCACGACCTTTTGATCCGAAGTCAAACGCGCTAATCCACTGCGCTATGCGGTCTATTCGATTATAGGTTAATGCAATTATATAACACAACACTAAAATTCTCTGTCCAACAATTTGTGGGCAGACCGGCTCAAGGCCATTCATATCAAAGGTTCAAGTCCAAGTTCATCGTTTTCCTCATAAACCTTCATAAAAATGAGCTTGTTCCCGCTGCAGCTTCATCCTCTTAGAGTGCTTAAACATGAAAAAACGCTTCCAAATCACAACAAGAGTTGGATACAATTAGATCATCATTGAGTTATGGGATCAAATTAACCAGTGGACTTGGTTTCTTGTTATATTGGTAAAATTTGGATTAAGGGGTAAAAGTATCAAAAAGTCTTTTAAGACTATTTAACGTCCATTAAAATATTTTTTGGGGATTTGAGAGACATGAGAGTTTGTGAAAAATGGACAACGCACCGAGACAAATGCATAGAGACTAGAGTTATAGAATGGTGTGGTCATGTGAATTATTGATCTTTCAACACTGTTTCTTGAATACAACATATAAAGTAGAAGATACCACGGATTTAGCCAAACCTTTTGTTCTTGATATCTATACATAGCTTTGACTTTTGACAATCTTCATCTTGTTGTGTTGCTTTTGTTTTGTCATATACACTAACACGGAGATGTCATTTCCCCTAAACTCAACACATTTTGGTAAATAATCTTATCGGATCATTTGGTATGAATGATAGGCTATTAGGATTGTGCTAGCTTTGTGTTGTGAAAGTAGACAAATTCCTTCTTTTTTTTTCTTTCCATAACGACAAATAGATGTATATTAACAAAGCCTATCCAAGTCCTTACTCTACTCCACACACTCTTGTCTAGTCCCACTTGTTCATTTTTTTCATGGATCATTCATAGTACACGTAAATAATTGCACAATATCATCAAGTGACATATTCTTTAGTTTCTACTCAAAATCTACTGTTCTTCCTATTTTTTTCTTCAAGAAACCTAACTATAGCATATAAAGTCTGCAAGCTAATTATGTCTGCCACCAACAGTTGCTAAAGTTTTAAAACTTTTGCCAACTATCCATAATCCATTGCTTCTTAACCTCTATTCTCCAGTTCCATATTGCCATCTATCAGTTAAAGCCGACAATAATCTCTTTTGTACCACACCCTTTTTTGTTTATTACCTAATAAAAAAAATCAAAATATTCTCAATCACTTAGCACATATATTATGTATATAAAGCAAAGATTCATCAAAAGTTAAAAGTGTCGAGAGAAGTGAGTAAACGAAGCACGCAAGATCCAATATGGAAGAAGAAAGCACCACAATCATCATGACCTCACTATCTACTCTCTCTCTCCTTCACACCTTCAGAAGCTTACTCACACCATTCTCTCTCTCTCCCACCACCATCGCCGTCGTCTCGCCGCCGTCCTCTCCTCTCAGACGCTTTTCTCCCTCACTCTCCGCCACCTTCTTTCTCTCTCCCTTCCTCAAAAAACCCTCCTCATCGCCACTCACCTCCTTTCTCTTCTCCACGCTCTTCTCCTCCA
The DNA here is from genome assembly GCA_018703725.1 of Brassica juncea. Lineage (NCBI taxonomy): Eukaryota > Viridiplantae > Streptophyta > Magnoliopsida > Brassicales > Brassicaceae > Brassica > Brassica juncea. Next base: position 49,954,455 of record CM031939.1, read on the forward strand.
CCATAACCACCACTCTCTCCACTCATCTGCCGCCAAGATGAAGCTCCGGGACCTAGATGCAGTGCTGCTCCTCCTTTTTCTGTGTGAAACACATCAGCTTGATCCAGATGTTCTAGAAGCTTCAGCTGATAGTTGGCGGGAAATACTCGGTAACATGTGCTCTGATAATATGCTAAATAGTATCTCCGGTCTCTGGACTTGCGACGCCGGAATCTTGATGCCTTACATAGAAACCCTAGTTAGATGCAAAAGATTCATCGACATAATGGCAAACCACAACCACCTTGGTCGAGGAGGAGAAAAAGAAGGATATGAAATCCCGGCGGCTAGAGCTGCTGTGGTAGCGTTACGTGCGGTTGAAGTGTTGAATGCTGCCGGAGACGTAGAATGCGTGATATGCAAGGAAGAGATGAGTGAAGGAAGAGATGTTTGTGAAATGCCATGTCAGCATTTGTTCCACTGGAAGTGTATCTTGCCATGGCTTAGCAAGAGGAACACGTGTCCTTTCTGTAGGTCTCAGCTTCCCACCGACGATGTCTTCTTGGAGATCCAACGGCTACGGGAGATCCTCGTCAAGGCTAGCGAGTTAGACGTTGCGTGATGTCAGCTCGCGGTGATGAATACATGTGTATGAAGAGTGTATATCGTTATCAATAACAGATGTATAAGTCTTTAACAGATAGGAGGAGTATTTGGACCGTTTCGATCTATAGAATTTATGTTAGTTTCTCCTTTTTGATAAGGACACATGTGGTTATAGACTCATTACGAATTTTGTTTACATTGAAATAATGACAAACTAGTGGTCTTCCTGCGCTACGCGCCGGGTTTGTATATTTTATTCATAAATGAATTTATAATTTATTTAATGGTGTTAGTAAAGAAAATATGTTCAAAAATATGAAAATGAATTTATATTGAAAGTGAATGATTTTTTCCAGCTCCATTTGAAAATGGTTAGCAACCATAGCATATTATTTATTTTCAAGTTGCTTAGGTCAATGTTGAATAATATAAGTGATTGTGACTGATCGATTCAATACAAGTAGAATAAAAAATTGATAATCGTAAAATTGATGTTTGAGAAGGAAAAATATAAATGCTTGTGTTTGTTTTAGTGATCATCTTGTTAAAAGAAAGATAATAAATTGTTTTATTCTTAGAGTAACAATTTTTGCATACTTTGTCAATGACAAAGATGTGGTATTTTGTTGGGGTTTTTATTGTGGTCATATTGGTTAAACACTTTATCTTTTAAGGGATTCTGAGTCTAGTAAGTAAATTCTTGCTAATAGTCTTGTTAATACAATGTTTAGAAATATGAAGATGAAAATATGTTGAAAGATCATATTTGTTTAGTTTAATTTTGCATATAGTTTGATGTTTTTTTTTGCAATTATAAATGTTTTATGAAATTCTATTATTTTAATATTGTCATTCATTATTTCAATTGTTTTCTTTATTTGATGAAAACAACTCCTCATCGTATGTGCCTAGCCATTGTCTTTTACACAGTAGTTAAAATGCAATAATAATCGGTGTATTCTTAGTATGGATGTGATAATATTGTAATGTGTCCGATTTTGTTTGTTTCCATTTTGTTTAACTTGTAATACGGGTGGGTTAGAAAGTTAGTGAGTAACAGAAAAATATTTTTAAATTTAATGAGATTTGAAAAGTGTTATTCTCATTTGAAAACAATTTTAACTTTTTATATTTTGCTATTCTTATTAGAAATGTTTGTCATACCATTAAAAAAAATTCAAGTATATATAACTTTTAACATTCTACTTTTACTATGATAATAAGTAGAATGAAGTATCTTTGAATATAAATCATGAATTATTTTGGGTCTTAAATATTTGTTTTTCTAATTGATTGGTACTTTCTTTATATATACATATTATTTTTAAATATATGATCAATGCATCAATACTATTTTATGAACAAATTTCATATATGTACATAAGGTACTTGAAAAATACCAGAATTTCATTAGGAGAGCAAGGATATGCACATCATGTTGTCGTGCTGCACTTATGAAGCGTTCAAGATTATTTCCGGAAAAATTACCTGAATCTTGATAATTAGTCTTTGTTCAGAAACAGTCGGAGACCAGCCAATATGATGAATACATGAAGAGAAGCAACAATTTCGAATTATAGATTAATATATTTTAGCTCAGTCTTTAATGAGCTTATATTGTTCCTATTTTTATAGTATAGATTCCACTAAATTTGAAATGTTTTTGTTAAAAGATATTTTGTTTACCAAAAAATCATAGAAGATGGAACTCAGTGGAACGGAGAGATCTCATTGTGGTGGGTTCATAAACTACGCATGGGTTTTCTACACGGGCTAAGGTTTCAATGTACGCAAAGTTCAAAAAAAGTTCCAATCTACACGGGCTTTCTCTTAATAAGTTTTTTAATTTTGATTCTTTATAATAATACTAGTGGTATTCCGGCGTTACGCGCCGGGTTTGTATATTTTGTTTTTAATGAGTTCAAAATGGGTTTTTGATCATTTTGGTAGTGGTTAGTGATAGCAATATATTACCTTATTTCATAGTTGTTTAGATTAAAGATGAATATCATAAGTGGATTTTCATAGATTAATGCAACACAATATAATAAATAGTTGATAGTTGTACTAAAGTAATATAGTTGAACTTAAAACATAAAGCAAAATTGATTGAAAATGTTGAGTGATGCATGAGATATGTTAATTAATAATGTAAATCCCCTATTGTTTGAATAAGTTACTCCTGCTCGGAAATAACTAATGGATAGTCAATTGATTAGTAACGATATGGTTTGACTATTGGCGTTTGTTCCCATTTTATGTTTTTCTTTTCTTGGAGACAGTTACGGCAGTTGTTTCTAATTGTTCTCACTGGTTCAAATAAAGCACTGATGATTATTAATTTTTCTGTTCTATCAGGTGCTGCAATTGTTTTGAGCTTAATTTATTCCATTTGTCTCCACTGGTTTCATCGTATTTTCAGGTGGACTTTTGTTTAAGCTTCGGACCGGAGTCTTATATTTTGGGGGTGTTTTAAGAGCTTTTTTTTTAATGGGGGCAAGCTATATTGATCACCAGTTTGGACGTTTGGCTTGCATGGTTTGGGATACTTTGATAAATCATGGTGATGGCATCTTGGTGTTTCTGGTGTTGGCAAATCATGCTTGCTTCTAAGGTCTGTTGTTCACATAGATATCCGCACTGATGGACACTGCAACGAAATCCCAAACGTATTTTCCCTATTAAGCAACAGCTTATCCTCTCTACGCTCAACTTCAGAAAATAATCAACAGCTGCAAACCGCCACCAGACGGCCACCCCTTTACTTTCTTGCTGAGACGTAACGGTGCGTTGTAATGACATTTAGTCAATTTATATTTGTCAATGATTTGGTTCATTGATTGTGCTAGTCACCTTATATTTTGTAGTTTAGTAATTTGGGTATTGAAATTTTCTGTTTTTTGAGATTATCTTGGCATTTGGTGTTTTATGTATTTTACGGGTGATTGGAGATGATGAGTTTTATCAATGTAAAGTTCTGGAAAAACATTTTCTATCCATCTTTAACGTTGCTTCTTGACCATTATTTTTGTTGGTATGTTATTGTTTTTTTTGTGTGTATTTTTGGTGTAACTAATAGTATGTATAATTATAAAAGCAATCGTTAAGAAAATGTATTATTTGCAAATAGAAAGAGTATTTGCCCACAATATCATAGATGAACTGTGGGAGCTGTTTTCCCTGTGGATACTCAACACGTGCAGTCTACATGACATATAACAATAGTGATTTGTTAATGTAAACTACGTAGACATAGTACCAAAATATGACCAACATTTGTTTTCTAAGATTTTTACTAATTTTAAAATCCTAATCCGCTGTGCTTCTTTTTTCTCGCTAAAGTCGCAATAATCTACTAATTCTATTTTACTCCTTATATTTACTGTTGATCGTTATAGCTTTGCCAACAACCTAGACTAAAAGAGAAAAAAAAAAAGATAAACAGTTTTAGTTATGATTTTTTTTATTTAGATTTTGCATTTATATAGTTCAAATACAGACCTTGAATTAAAGATCGAATTAAGCTTCCCCAGCATCACTTTGATACACTCCAAAACTTTTTCTTCTACATTTACCGTCCACGCCATAGATATTGGTGAAAATTTCACCCAAAGATTGCTCATTGCTTCTGTTCCATCTACAATTCTTTTTTTTTCTGTGAAGATTAAAGCTTATATAATAAGACCGCTTGAGGGCTTGATCCATGAGCCTATGGCCGACGCATATTCCCTGAGTCCCCACCCTGACAACCCCTTTTCATATATTTGAATAGATCAGGCCGTACTGCTCCCACAAAGCTTACCGGGTCATGTAGGTACACTCCTACAACCAACAACAATTAAAAAAAATGAATCAAAACTGGGAACTTATGTTCTCAAAAAAAAAAAAAAAAAAAAAAAAACTGGGAACTTCATAACCATGTTTAGATCAAAGTTTGTTGCTCTATCATAGACACCATCAAATTTGACGTGCCAAGCTCTGTAAATTTTGCACATGTCACTTTACAATCTCGTGTGTTTCCCTTGGATTCACGCAGCGCTTAGAGGTCATCATCTGAAACAGAAGAAGAGACATGCTTTCGGAACTATTAAGCGATCAGGAATGTTAAAAGGAGATTGGAGTAGGGGGAAGTTTTACTCACCTGTTAGTTTAAGTTGGGTACTGATGTTTATCCCAACAGTGATATCAGCTTCAGACATGAACCTAACATCAGCTGCTTCCGGGTCAGCATATATCTACATAGAAAGGAGAAAACCCACAAAACAGAAAATCTGCATTTTTCATTGATAGAAAATTAAATAAGATGTTTCGAGGGTGTTGTACATTCGCTTCAGCTGGGGGATTGTTATTCCCTAACGCAAAGAAAGCTCCACCAAATACAATCATCTTCACCGTGCTCGCTAATGAACTATCACGTTTGATGGGCTAAGATGAAAGAAACAATCATGGTGACAAACTCAAATTGAGTTTTAAGATTAAAGATTGTGATTCTTACTATTACAAGATTGATCAAAGGTCCGAGGGCGAGAATGGTGACTTCACCCAGATAGTCAGAGACCCTCACAACAAAAAACTCAACTGCATTTTGTCACATTTGTATCTACTCAGAAGAGGAAGAGAGACATATCCTAGCTCATTTTTACTGTGCACAAAATCATCTACAGGGGAATCCCATCTTGGATCAAAACAGCAAACACATAAGAAAGCTAAGTCAAAACAACAATTTGACTTTGTCGCATATCAAGGAACTAAAGATTTCTATTGTTTAATCTTCAAGAGAGGAGAGAAAGATCGTACTTTACGGGTTCGGAGCTTCCTACATCAGGGTAGCCGGCAATATCCCACTATTATTTTGTATAAGAGATCAGAAAGAGAGAAATCACAGCCACAACACAAGAACATTTTTCGAAGAAAAATATACATAGATATAGTGATGCGTTGTACATACCCGGAGCAAGGCATTGTGTGTAGCATCTTGTGTTAACACTTTACCAGACACAGTACTTAGTCTTAACATAGTACTCAGAAGGCAATTCATTTTCTTTAGAAGCAATTCATCAATCAGGTGATAAACAATTATTTCTAAGAATATACTTATAAAATCCGTAAATCATAAGAGGTATAACAGAGCATCAAGTTGAACCATTATAAATAGTTTCTTCTCCGGAATTTTGTTTCAGAGCTGGAAGCTCTATCTCCGCCGCGGCATCTTCTATCCTCTGCGCTGTTGCGTCAGTGTTTCGTTCACCCACGCCGTGACTTATCTTTGGGTGATGTCTCTGTGCGTGATCTTTGGATGAGCCCCGTGTGATATGGCGTGACGATGTGGATCTGAATTTGGGTATACGGATATTGTTTAGCCGGGGAGGTTTCATGTGGTGGTTCTATGGGCGGTGTTTTAGCGGCTGCCTGTTTTATGGTACACTGATTAGGGTTGGGAAGAGAGCTAAAAGTGGAAACGTTTGCTCCTTATTGCAAAAGTGTCTTCTGGAATACGGAGGTGGCTCTTCAAGCGTTAGATCTATTTTATAAGGGTATCAAAGCAGTGGGTCGGTGGTGTTAAAGCAAATCATAAATGAGGTTGAATACAACCTATGCCGTTACGCAGCGGCGGGGAACAGAGGTATGGAACATTGATCGACAGTACGATGGCTACGTAAGTTTTCAGAAAAGATGAAGCTGAGTTTAACTAAAAGCCCAACGGAAGATTAAAGTCCATAAGAAAGATATAACAAAAAGCCAGCCAAGATAAAGTCACAAAGTACAAATCCGTTAGTTGCCTGCTTTTTCCTCATGCCACGTGGCAGAAAACCCCCCTCTATATAGAGTGACGTGGAGGCCTGAGAAGCCATCACAAGTCAACTTTATATATATAAGATTTCTACAAATACCTTGTTTTTTGGTAATCATATAAATTTAATAATTAATTAAAATTAAATCGAGTTTTATGAATAATTATTAGTAAATTAACCGAAAATAACTCAGAAATTGAATCAAAAACTTAGAGTATGCATGAATATTCTTTAAGAGAGCAAAGGTAAAATCAAGTTGTTTCCCATCCGCTTATGCAACTGCAACTGCAAGTTAATGTGAAAAGCGTGTCAAGAAGCTAATATTCAGATACACGGTCAACAATCTCAAAAGTCTAAGGCCAAAGTTGAAAGAAATAATCCAGATTCAAGGAGTAGCACACTTATAAAGGGCTATATGGCAAGATCATGACTGCTCCTATATATGAAGCCACAAAACTTTTCCATGTCGTTTACCTTTTTCAAGTGGTTCTGCCCCTGCAAATTTGAATTCCTCTTCCAAAGGCTACCAGTTCGTATCTGCAGCTCCTGTTGTTCACCGGAAAAAAAACATCAGGACAGTGACTCAAAGACAGGAGATAGAAGCTGTTCAGCTCATGTCGTGGACCCAAAAAAGCACTGAGGACCCCATCAATGAATGGTCAGACACTGTTTTTTGACAATCCATCCAGAGACAGCAACTTTGTTTCTAGTACTTGGCCTCCTACTGCAGCAACAATGGTGGATGGAGAACCCTCAGTGTTTTCCCATCATATTACACAGATCAGCAGCAAACTGGTCGGAGTTAAATGATGTCTTATTCTCAGCCTGATTCTGTTACTGCCACATTATCCCAGTGGAAAAACCTGCAGCCTCTTTACTGATGTCTTACAATTCCTTAAAGCTCAAGCAGTTCCAGCAGTAATGACTTTTTTTTTTTTAATTTTAAAAAGTTAATGAACGGAAACGTTAGAATTGAAGTTGTTGACAACATATTCATAGATAAAACATTTTTTTCTATCATTTCTTATGAAGATTTCAAAACACAAAAACTACTAAAACGTAATGCATACCTACAATTTTTGAAAAGATTTTAACGCTACCAAATTCAATTCTAACGTTTCCGTTCATTAACTTTTTAAAATTAAAAAAAAAAATAATAATAAAAATCATTACTGCTGGAACTGCTTGAGCTTTAAGGAATTATAAGACATCAGTAAAGAGGCTGCAGGTTTTTCTCTCTCTTTTTCGTGTTGTTTTGTGGGCCTCTCGGAGTCCCAAACAAACGTCCTCCGCTTTCTCTAACCATCTCTGGTCTTTCTCCTCAAGCTTTTTCGTGAACTTTGTAAGTGTATTTATAATTTTCCATTTTTTACAGTTAGCTTTAGAAGCTCAAGGTTCCTCTCTTTTCTCATGTTCCTTTAAACGTGATAGAGAACAAAGTTTCTTGTTAAGTGACTCAATAAGATTCTTATAGGAGAAGAAACTGCTCATGTTGATCGTCTCAGTTGAGTCATCTAGTTTCTTGTTATTCCTGACGACATTGTGATAATCAATTTACAAAACTATTACTTTTTTGAAGTTTAATGTTTGATTATTCACTATGTCAAAGTGGTTTGATTTTAAATTTGAGAACATGCCTTCATAGGTTCAAGGTTTCATCTCCATTATATTTGGAAACCAAGTGTTACATATAATACCACCTCAGCATTTCACATTCTACATGTGTATATATGTACTCTGTTCGGAGTACGGGAGCATGAGCTAATTAGAATCTGTTGACCCTTCGTTAGTACACTGCTTGATGCTGTTTTCTGTTGAGGAGTAGGTAGGTATTAAGGATGGTGGACCAGAACCATTGATGTGAAATTTCAATATGATTAAATTCAAAGTACAAACTATCAGGGAATAGTTAGGGAAAAGAAAAGGAAAGCACTGGAAAAGATACCATTATTTTAACTAAAGTTTTAGTTGAGTTATATGGCAAACGTGCCTTCTTGGGTGCATGATCCGGTGTTGAGACGATGGGGTCGTTCCCAGTGCTTTCGCATACAGTAGCCTCGACAGATGCATGTTAGTTCCACCACACGGTACTGATCGCTGACAGCTTTCTCGATTACAGGTGGTTCCCTTGCACTTTCTTAATTAGTCTCCATTAAATTACTCAGAGAAAAGAGAGAACGATCCACGCATATTGTCTCTGGAGCCACCGTTGAGGTCAATTATGCAAATGGTGGGTCAAAAATCTATCATGAATGTTGGTTTCGGACGACGTTGACGTCCGTCAGAGATGCGAGAGATCGTGAATCACTGATGCTTCGACTTGAAAGTATACTCTGATAGCTTGCGCTGAAAAGTGTAGTGTTTGAGGGTAAACTGGTTCAAGAACAATCTAAAGAGAGAAGCGGGGCGAACAAAGACGTTTTATAGATCTGAGATTTGTGATTACAAACGGAAGGAAAGAGTGACTAAACAGCCTCCGGAATACAAGACGGCGAGTCTCTATGAACTTATAAAAACCCTAGATCTAGCCGCTCGAGTGGTGTGTCTAAGTCTGGATCCCCTCCTTAGTGCGGTCTTCCCTTCCTTTATAGGCTGTCATGTCGTTCGCCCTAACTCGTCATGAGTCTTGTTGGGCTTTCCTCCTAAACGGGCTTTAGAGTTGGCCTGTTAGACGTCTTTCAGTCGATTCCAGACGAGCCGTTTTAGCCGTGTGACTAAAGATGCTCCGAAGCCGAGCCGTTCCTTCCCTTCTCAGGGGTCGCGTACATCATCATGGTGAGTTAGGTTTCCTCGTTTGATGGGCCTTGCAGGGAGGGTAAACCCTATCTCCTACAATAAGTCCCCTCAGTTCACTTATGAGTCGCCATGACTCTAAGCGAATTTGTAACCAGGTTTAATCAAATGATGGGACCTAAACGGCTGCGTCTGTTCCGTCTGTGGTGAACGGGTTTAGCTCATCACTGGAGCGTGTCTAGTCGTGAGACTAGGGCGTGGTCAGTTGTTTGATTCGGTCGTTAGTCTCCGAGAGCATGTTCATCCGCCCGCGTAACAAGTCTATTCTAGGAGCGCGTTTAGCCGCCAAGATGAGGCGTTGGCCTTTAGACACGAGTTTAGTCGGTCGCTTGAGCGCGGATAGCCGTGCGGGTCGGACTTCAGCTCTTCAGGAGTGCTCGTGTTAACGCGCGTTGGCTTGATTCGAATCAGAGACTTGGTTTGATGATAACCGAATTCCGGTTGAGGCGAGAGGGTGAACCGGTTTGATCAGAATCTGGTTTAAACGATAGCCGGATTCCGGTCGAGGCGAGAAGGTGAACCGATTCGATCAGAATCTTGGTTCGGCGATAACCGAATTTCAGCTGAGGCGGGAAGATGAACCACCGCTAAGAAGCCCAATTAGGCCCTTTTAAGTGTAATTAATGCGCTGGGAAGTGTGCCCTAATCTTTGCTATAAATAGGCGGTTTCCCACTGCTCTCTTCATTCTCCTCTGCATCTCAGGTATTTCTTTCCTCTCCCTTCTCTCTACTTTCTCTCTCTAGATCTGTGATTAGGTAGCCGGAGTCTTTTAGGTATTCGTTATGTCGCCGGTGAATAGATTGTCCCGAGAGGAAAAGGGGAAAGCCATCGCAGTCCCTGCCAGTCCTGCCGAGGACACCGCGGCTCGCGAAAGTCCGCTCGACGACTTTAGCTTGGTTCATCGCGACGCGATGCGAGACACGGCGAATCTCGACATGTCGCAACGTCTCTTGGTTGCTGATGCGCACCGGTTATTTCGAGAAGGTGGGTCAGTCTCTGATGACGAAAGCGACACGGACCGTTCTAGTCCCGCGGCTAGTCATTCTAACAGAGAGGGCGAGGAGGACGGCTCTAGTAGCGCGGGTAGCCAGTCTGTTGGCGAGGAGAGTGATGATTCCGACTCTTACGTCCCAAGCCAACAAGAGCTATGGGAGAGGCACAGGCGCGTCCGATTCGACCAGATTGACTGTAGGCCGACTGTCTATCATCCTGGCGGGATCTTCGAAGAGTTGCCCGCGCTCCCTGCAGAGCTTCTGCGGGACCCGTGGGCAGAAGGTCAGCGTTGGGGAAACGTGTTCGGGACGTGCTCCACTCACAGTTCTGTGAGAGGTCTCTTGCGGCGCTACAGAGGGGCCGGCGTGACCTACATCGTTCCGTCCGCCGAGCAGAGGCCTTGGTCCCCTCCGGTTGGCTATCAATGCTTGTACGAGTCATACTTTGAAGACGACGCTAAACTGTGGTTCCCGATTCCTCGGCTAATCACGTCGTACGTCAGGAGGCGCGGGATCGCGATTAGCCAGCTGAAGATTGGCTCGATACGCAACGCTGTAATGTTGTTGGTAATGGGGGCGGATACCGACGTCTCGATGTCGGTGAGAGTTTTCGAGGAACTGACGACCACCAAAGCTGAGCCAAACGGCTTGTTCTCGGTGAAGATGCGCCCCAGTTATAACGTTCTGACTGGGCATCCAAGGAAGACGAAGAACTGGCAGCGTCCGTACTTCTACATTAAGGCGGATGAGCACGCCTTTGCCGAGTCGCTGGAAGACGATTTTCCTGTTTTGTGGACTAAAAAGATTGGTAGAGAACGATAGTCGCCACCTTCCTACCTTTGTCTTTTACTGATCTTTTTTCTTCTTTCTTTTTTTTTGCTTTTGGCAGGTCGACACCCGAATACAATCGCGTATCCAGAAAACTTCTTTGAGAGCGCGCAGATCATAGCCGCGCACAGCCATCTTCGTTGGCCGGACCTGAGTAGGGAGTGGATACGCCGCCAGCAAGCCCGGATTGCTAGAGGTAACTCTCGTGGGTTTACCTTTAGGCTTTACCTATTTCGCGAACTAACATGTTTCGTTCGTTTGTGCAGTTGATTGGGAATCCAGACTTCCGTTGGTCATTGGTCCGCGCAAGTCTCGTCTGTCCCTCTTTACAAGGAAGCAACAACAGCTGCTCAAGAAGGCGCGCGAGATGTCGGGGACTCCGGATTTGAGTGCTCTGCTTAAGGGGAAGCTCCAGTTACTGAAGAAGTCGACTACCAAAGATCCGTCGACTAAGCATGGTGATATCAGCGCTTCTCCAAAAGAGCGCTCGGAACCGCTCGACCAAGCTGTCAGTGAGGACCATCCGACCCCCGAACCGGCGAAGAAGAAGCCCAAGAGGAAGAGGGACAAGAAGAAGGTTCCCGAGGATGAGTCGGCACTCGGTGGAGGGCATTCGGACGGTTCTTTGGCAAAGAAGAAGAAGAAGAAGAAGAGGCCGCGTGAAGATCCTGTCGACAGCGAGAGTCGTGAAGAACGAACCGAAGGTGTTGGCACAGAAGGCCTCACCGACGAGACTTTGGAGAAGAATCCGAAGAAGAAACCGAAGAGAAAGGGAAACGCCAAGAAGGATCGACAGCCTTCCGACTCCGGGTCTGCTCCAGCACATTCCCCTAGTCCTCCACGTCCGGGCGATGAAGTCGCGGTCCAAAGTCCGCCCGAAAGGTCGCCTCCCGTTGATGCTCGAGTGACTTCGAAGTCCCCTAGCGGGGCTTTAGCTCTTCCGGCCCAAAGCTCCGGGAGTGCCCCTGCTCGTACCAGCGTATCCGAAAGCTCCCTTGGTAAGAGACCGAGGATTGACTTCTCGGACCGCGTGGAGTTTCTGTACAACGAGCAGACTCCTTTGGTGTGCAACCCCGGTCAGTGCGCAGAGCTCTCCCGTCAGATCAGGGGCGGTCCCAGAGAGATGCCGCCGGTCAGTGATCTCGTCTTCAAGGATGATTACATCGAGATGTCATTGATGAACCGACGGGTACGTTTTTAACTTGTGTCGCCTTATATTGTAATTGCCTAAATTCCTCACCCGGGACTGACATTGTAGTTTCATGCTTTGGTTACCAGGCTGATGGGAGCATGAATCTCCTTGTCGAGAGATATGACACCGCACTGAAGCAAACGATGACCGAACTTGGCGCTTCGGTGAAGCTCGCGAGAGTAAGACTGGGAGTCATCGAGCGACTTAGAGCTGATCAGGAGAGGACGAACAAGAAGACTCTCGAGGAGAAAGAAGTTCTCCGGGTGAAGTTCGAAGAGTTGGAGGCCGCGCTCAAGGCTGATCAGGCGGCTAAGAAGGAACTCGCACGCGAGAAGGCGGCCCTCGAGAAAGCCTCCCGGTGGACGTCTGCAGTGTTACATATAATACCACCTCCCGGTGGACGTCTGCCGGTGGACGTCTGCAGCACTTCGGTTGGACAGTGGATAATGGGCGCATGTCGCTGGCACTTGTCGCAGCGACGGGAGTATGATTCGCAATCCGAGTTCATAGTCGGCCAGAAAAGACCGGAGTTTCTGATCTTCAAAGCTAGTGCGCGTCCGCCGGAGTGGTTTCCTCCCGCACCATCGTGCGTTTCGGCCATTACGCGTCGGATCTCGTCACCGTGGATGCATTTGAGGAGGACCCCGCTTGCGTTGTATCTGTATAGTTCGTCGTTCATGACGGCGTAATGAGCGCTGCGCCTTTTTAGTCGTCTGGCTTCCCATTTCTCGGACGGCAAGACACCATTTAAGAGGTAATTAATGAACTCTGAGCGCCAGTCAACGGACTGTTGGTCCGACTGGGTCATCTCAGTGTCGTTGATAGGGGCGACGATGGTAACTGCCTCGGCTGAAATGCTGATGCTTGGTTCGTCGATGTGATGTATTGGGATGGTCCTCTTGACTTGATCACGGAGCCTGCTGCCAAGGGCTGCTAGTGCGTCCGCGCAGGCGTTGTCGCCACGAGGCACCTTAGTGAGCTCGAAGAATTCGAATTCTCTTGCTAAGTCTTGGACGACGCGGAGGTAGGCGTCCATTCGGTCGTTGCGAGCGTCGTAATCTCCGTTGAACTGACTGGCTACTAGCTGTGAATCACAATACGCACTTAGACGCTTTGCTTTGACGGCCTTTGCCAAACGAAGGCCGGCTATTAATGATTCGTACTCGGCTTCGTTGTTCGACGCTGGGAAACCAAAGCTGAAAGATTGTCGTATCAGTTCACCAGTTGGGGACTGGAGCTGGACACCAGCGCCTGAGCCTTTGTTCGTCGAGGAGCCGTCTACATGCAGTATCCAGTTCTGGTTTAGTGGTTGCAAATCCTGCTCTAGTTCTGGTGCCAACTCGACAAGGAAGTCGGCTAGGACCTGAGCTTTTGCGGCTGTTCGATTTTTGTAAGTAATATCTAGCTCGCCGAGTTCCACAGCCCACTTGGTGAGGCGACCAGCCCGGTTTGTGTTCTGCAGGACGGTGCGGAGCGGCTGATCGGTGAGTACCTCAACTGTGTGCGACTGGAAGTATGGGCGCAACTTCCTCGCTGCTTCTACTACGGCTAGGGCCATCTTCTCGAGGGTTGGATAACGAGTCTCCGGGCCTGTCATGCGCCTGCTTGTGTAGAAGATCGGCTTTTGCTCCCCTCGGTCCTCTTTAATGAGGACGCTGCTGACCGCGGCGCTGGACACCGCAATGTAGAGTGACAGGACGTCTCCTTCGTCTGGCTTGGCAAGGACGGGCGGGGTCGTGAGGTACTTCTTCAGTTGTTGGAAAGCCTCCTCGCACCTCTCGTCCCAAATGAACTTTTTATTGCCACGGAGAAGGTCGTAAAAAGGGAGACATTTGTCGGTCGATCTGGAGATAAACCTGTTAAGGGCGGCGATGCGACCAGTTAACCGTTGAACTTCGCGGCTGTTCTTGGGGCTAGGAAGGTCGAGGACGGCGGATATTTGCTTCGGATTGGCTTCTATGCCTCGTTGGGTAACGATATAGCCGAGGAACTCGCCTGAGGAGACTCCGAACGTGCATTTGGCCGGATTTAACTTCATTCCGTACTTGTTGAGTACTTCAAAACAGGCGCGTAAATGGCTAAGATGATCTTCCGCGTGCAGTGACTTGACTAGCATATCGTCGATGTATACCTCCATGGTTTGACCCAGTTTGTCTGCGAACATGCGGTTAACGAGCCGCTGGTATGTCGCGCCGGCGTTCTTCAGGCCGAAGGGCATCACTTTATAACAGTATGTTCCTCGATCTGTAATGAAGGCCGTTTTCTCGCGGTCGTCAGGGTGCATCATAATTTGATTGTAACCTGAGAATGCGTCCATGAAGGTAAGCATCTCGTTTCCTGCGGTTGACTCCACGAGTCGGTCAATACTCGGTAGCGGATAGCTGTCCTTCGGACAAGCTTTGTTAAGGTCGGTGAAGTCGATGCAGACGCGCGACTTCCCGTTCTTCTTTTTGACTACTACTGGGTTAGCTAGCCACTCCGGGTAGCGAACCTCTGTGATCGAGCCGGCCCCGAGTAGTCGTGCGACTTCTTCGTTCACTGCCTTTGATCGATCCGGTCCTAATTTGCGACGCTTCTGGCGGATGGGCTTGAATGCGGGGTCGACATTAAGCTCGTGGGTTGTGATAGCCGGATCGATCCCTTTCATGTCCGATAGGGACCATGCAAAGGTGGATACGTTATTTCTAAGGAATGTGAGTAGTGCCTGCTGCATGTCGTCGGCCAGAAGCGCGCCGATTCGCACCGTCTTGCTGGGGTCGGAATCGTCTATCGGCATCTCTAGGATCTCGTCCTTCTGAGGATAGGTTAAGCTGGTGGGATGAGAAACAGCGTTAACGAGGGATGGTGAACGCTGTAGTTTGACGGTGGCTATCAGCAGGTCTCGCGCGGCTTGCTGGTCTCCGCGGACGGTTTTGACTGTCCCGTCTACCCCCGGGAACTTGATGCACTGGTGGTAGGTAGACGATATTGCTTGCATCGAGTGTATCCATGGAGTCCCGAGGATGACGTGATAGGGTGCCTTGGTGCTAACCACGGCGAATTTAACCGTCCTGGTAACGCCGCACGCTCGGACGGGAAGACGGATTGTGCCAAGAATGGTTTCTGAAGAACCGTTGAAACCTGTCAGCGTCCTCGACGAAGGTTTTACGCTGGCGAGATCGATTCCCATCTTTTCCAGCGTTGCTCGAAAGATAAGGTCGACGGAGCTGCCTGTGTCGATCAGCACTTTGGTTACATCATATTCACCGATTTCGAGGACGACTAGCAAGGGATCGTTGTGTGGGACGTGGACTCCAATCAGATCATCGGAAGAAAAGCTGATCGGGGTGTGGCTCGGCGGCTTCGTGGGCCATCGCTTCGAGGCGGTTGCTTGGCGCCGGTAATCTTTGACTGAACGGACAGAGTCGCCACAGGGTGACGAGCCGCCCAAGATGACGTTCAATCGTGGTCGCGCGATCGTTCGTTTGATATCTAAGAACGCGCGAAGGTCCACAGAGACGCTCTGGTCGTCCGGCTTCGATGGCACCGGTTTGTCAGATGACGTTGGTCGCTCTAACCGCCTCCTAAGATCTGTTGGCTTGGAACGATTGAGCCGCACGCGTAAATCGGTTTCCTTGGCGTTGAGTTGGTCGCGCAGATCGGTGACTGGCGAATCGGTCGACGAGGTATGCTCGGCGGTTTCCAGACGTTGTGACTTGCTGGCTAGGAGCTTAAAGCGAAGGTCGGCGCAGTTGACTTCATCGCATGTTGTGGCCTTGCGCTTGAGGAGGTTCCGCAAGTCGCTTGGCGTTGGTGGGCACTCATCCTCATCGTCAGACGATAGGGGGTGCTGAGAACGTATCACTTCGATGCGTTGTCGATTCGCCGGTTGCTCCTCGTCCGCCGAGGAGGTGTCGTTGTCAGCGTCGTCTGCGGGTTTGTTATTCTCTCGGCGTTGCTCCTCGCCTTTACCGCCAGACTTTCGTTGGGCGCGCTTCTCCTTATTCTTGGACCAACTCTTGCCGGTTTTCTGCTTTGGTTTTGGAGGTTGGACTTTGAAGTCGCCGCTCTCAACCTTTGAAAGGAATTGGGCGTACGCCATCCGACACTCAGATGTGTCGTGCCCCTTGACATCGTGGTATTTGCAGTGCTTGGTGAGGTCAACTCCTTTAGAGGATCCGGCACCCGTAGTAGGTGGCGCGGGTAGTGTGGGTGGAGCTGGCGCGGCAGGACTAGCAGAATTTTTCAGGGCTGCAGTCTCGCGATTGTACACGTTCCAAGGCTCGCTGCGTACCGAGAAGCTCGTGACTGGTCGGTTGTTTTCGTCGACAACGAACAAGAGACCGTTCTTCGGATTGTTTTTATCGGCATGGGCGTGTTGGCGTGGCTCCTGTTTTGCTTCAGCGGGTTTAGGCATCGGTGTCTTTGCAACGCCATGCTTAACCAAGATTGCTTTGGTATCTTCCTCCATGCGGATGAAGTTGTGCGAGCGGGCGATGGCGTCTTGGAGTGACGTGGAAGGGCTTCGATACAAGTCCTCTCGGAACTTGGAATCCAGGTGCAGAGTATTCATCAGAGCGTCGATGGCGATGTGGTCAGGGATGTCGATCCTGGACACGACCGATTTGAAGCGCTCCATGAAGTCGCGAAGGTTCTGGTCTTTCGTCTGCTTGAGGTTCCATAAGCTGGACGCCGTCGTTTCTCGCTTGGCAAACATGATGTAGGTCTTCAGGAACGCCGACGAAAGTTCCCTGAAGCTGCTGATGGAGTTTTCCGAGAGTCCTGAGAACCAGGTTAAAGCTTGTTCGTGAAGTGTCTCCACGAACAGTTGACAGTAGGCGGCATCCTTCTCATCATCGGGTAGTCGAGCGCGAGCCATCGCGATGTTGAAGGCTGTCATATGCTCCACGGGACAGCCACCAGGTTTGTACTGTGGGACGCGCATCTTTTCTATTTTTCGGAAGTTGACGTCGGTCAGCGCGCTGGTGAACGGGGTACGTTCGGTGGAGGCGAGAACGCTCTCGATTTGTGGCGCAGCACTAGTGACCTTGTGAATGGTGGAGCTCATCTGCTGAAAGTTGAGTTTGAGCGCGGCTATCTCACGTATGGTCGTGAGATCTGGACCCGCTGGAGCTGCTTCTGTGGGGGAAGTCTCAGTGGGTTCTAACTCTTCGGGGGCGTCGTCGGCGGCTGGAACCGTAGGGTTAGTGTTGAAGAGTTGTCGTCGGAAAGGTCGAGGGTTACTCGTTTGTCCGGCGGGAGCCGCTGTCAGCGCCGCAACGAGCATAGCGAGTTGAGCTTGGGTTTGCTTCTGTATCTCGTCCTGTTGAGCGAAGCGCGCCATGACCGAGCTCATGAAGTCGAGCGGAAGAGGAGTCTCGGGTTCGGAGGGTGGATTTGGCTCCTCCCTGACGTCGCCGGAGGTGCTCGGATCTCCAGGCATGATGGATCTGTAACGCTACTTTGTTCAGGGCCCCACGGTGGGCGCCAAATTGTTTGAGGGTAAACTGGTTCAAGAACAATCTAAAGAGAGAAGCGGGGCGAACAAAGACGTTTTATAGATCTGAGATTTGTGATTACAAACGGAAGGAAAGAGTGACTAAACAGCCTCCGGAATACAAGACGGCGAGTCTCTATGAACTTATAAAAACCCTAGATCTAGCCGCTCGAGTGGTGTGTCTAAGTCTGGATCCCCTCCTTAGTGCGGTCTTCCCTTCCTTTATAGGCTGTCATGTCGTTCGCCCTAACTCGTCATGAGTCTTGTTGGGCTTTCCTCCTAAACGGGCTTTAGAGTTGGCCTGTTAGACGTCTTTCAGTCGATTCCAGACGAGCCGTTTTAGCCGTGTGACTAAAGATGCTCCGAAGCCGAGCCGTTCCTTCCCTTCTCAGGGGTCGCGTACATCATCATGGTGAGTTAGGTTTCCTCGTTTGATGGGCCTTGCAGGGAGGGTAAACCCTATCTCCTACATGTAGGTTCTACCACCAATGTCTCTGCGGGAAATCGGTATCTGGTTTGTCTTGGACCCTGGACCATGCATCGCAATAGCTTCCTTTTAGATAACACTTACCGACATTTACTCGGGGAGCCAAGTGGTGTCGTGTGAAACAAACCATGAGATGTCCAGACTGTTCAACAAATGTAACCCCAATAGAATTAAGGTCAAGTTCACTAATCCGACACTGAATTTCTCTCAATAACTTGAATCCCGAAGCTTTGAAGAACATGTACCTGCAATAGAGAAGTAAGCAGAGGAGAAATTTCTGCGGAAACCATGTTCTCCAATGACTGTTCTCTCTCACCGGATTCAAAACCTTTGTGACATCACTCGATGCAATTCTTGTTATAAACGTTTTTTGCCAAGGTGAGGGTGTATTGTGGCCCAAATTTTTCTAACCTCTCCTATGATATCTGAAAAGCAAGAGGCGATATGATCATCTATGTGTAGTGCTACAATGGAGGAAGGAAAGAGAACTGAATGAGAACCTTGGAAGATGATGCGCTCGAGTAAATGCAAGAGAGTGGGACGAAGTGTATAAATCACGTAAGTGCTCCGATTTAAGTAGCGTATAAATGAAAAAAGAGGACGTTAGGGAGAGTTCTTCGGAGGAGGTATATTCAGAAGGCAAGCAACGGCTGTACTTTGTATCTCGATCTTCAAAAAATGTTGAAACCCTATCGACATTGAGCTTGAACAAAATAACAGCATAGAAGGCCTAATATTAAGATTTGCAATAAACGTAAACAGATGAATTGGGCCATTAAAATTTTGTGTTCGCAAAAGATTGAATATGGAGGTGACATGTGGCGCAGAATGCCCCCTTCTCCCAAACTGACGTGGACGCAGGAGAACCCAAGGCAAGTCTCCTTTATATATATAGAAGATAGATAGATAGATGAGCGTATAAGTAATTTTGACTAGGGATTGGTGTTTGGGTATCCATTCGGATTCGGTTCGGGTTTATTCGGGTTTCGGGTTTTCGGGGTCAAAGATTTTAGTCCTATTCGGGTATTATTAAATTTCGGTTCGGGTTCGGTTCGGATCTTTGCGGATTCGGTTCGGGTTTGGATAACCCATTTAAATAATTTTAAAGTTCATTATATACTTTATTTTTTTTTTAAATTTATAAACAAAATAATATGTTACATATAAATTTTAAAAACATATGTCAAAATACGTAAACCTAACATATAAATTGATTTTGTTTGAATATTTGGATGGAAAATTAATAGACATTTAAGTATTTTTGGTGTTTTGAGTATACTTTAGCTATTTTATACATTTACTTTTGACTATTTGTATATATTTTTTGAGTATTTTGAAAAATCTAAAAGTATCTTATATATTTTAGATGTTTTTAGTATACATTATAACTAAAAATAATTAATATATTTAGGTATGTAAATCTATTTCAGATACATTCGGGTACCCGAAATACTTCGGTTCGGTTCGGATCGGGTTCGGTTTCGGTTTTATAAATACCAAAATTTTGAACCCATTCGGATATTTATTCAATTTCAGTTCGGGTTCAGTGCTATTTTTTCGGATCGGGTTTGGTTCGGTTCTCGGATTCGGATTTTTTGCCCAGCCCTAATTTTGACTACTTGACAAGACTATCGAAGCTCAAAATGGGCTTATATAATTTTGATTGCTTAATAGTTTTCAACAATTGGGCCATAATGACTTAACCTAAAAGAAGAACCAAATTTTAGTGTCAACATCTTAATTTAGCATGGGCTAATGAAAATCGCATGTCAATAATATAAAATGAAGTTTAATTAACGGCATATATTGGATTTCATTTCACTAGGGTGGTGATATATACTTCCTAAACCAGAAAGACGAGCAGGTAAAAAGGCAATAGGAATACGGAGCTAAAGGACCTTTTATTGTTAGATTTTGCCTAAATTATATCAAATTGTTTTAAAAATAAGAAAGACTAGACCTTGATCCGCGCGCCCGCGTGGGTATTATTTTTACGTATTTATACATTGATATTTGTTTTTCATAACTAGAAATATATTTTGGATGTGTTTCCATATAACTAACTGTACTCAAAAGATCCGGATAGAACCGATATGATTATTTTTGGTTCAAATAACCGAATCATTTTCAAATACATACGTTATTTGAATATTTTTAGTTTCCTATACATCAAAACCAAATTCATATAGACTCGGAAGATACAACTTGAAACTCACACATAAATTTATATCCAAACATCGCCTAATTCCAAAACCCAAAAATCTATACCCGAAAGAAACGATCCGTACCTAAATGGGTACCCGGATGTCTATGCCTAACGGATTCTATAAACAAATAAGAAAATATTTTTATGTGTTTTGCTAAATGAAGTGAAATAGAAATTTTTTTATTTAATAATATTTGTACAACATTAATAATGATCAATATATGGATATCGATTTGTTTAGATAAGTTTTGGAATTGTAATTAATTAATTTAAATTGATTTAAATGCAGTGGTAGAATCTGTAAATAAAAAGAAATACAAAAAGAAGTGCCTAAAAAGAAATTTTAAAATCCCAAAAATCTATACCCGAAAGAAACGACCCGTATTTAAATGGGTATCCGTATGTCTATGCCTAACTGATTCTGTAAACAAACTAAAAATTTTATTTTTATGTGTTTGGGTAAATTAAGTGAAATAGAAATAAATTTATTTAGTAATATTTGTACAATATTAATAATGAGAATATCGATTTGTTTTATATAAGTTTGGAATTGTAATTAATTAATTTAAATTGATTTTTAAATGCAATGATATAGAATCTGTAAATAAAAAGTAATACAAAAAGGAAGTACCTATTTTATTATAAATGCAATGACTAAATGTGTAAATAAAAAGAAGTACATATACTGCTATCCATGTTTCAAAACAATTCTCATTTAATATTGTTATCCATGTTTCCAAATAAAACTCCTTTTTAAACTACAATCCATATTTCCAAACAATCCGATTTTGTACTTGAGTTTTATATTGAGTTTTAATAATATAGATGCGCCAGAGTATGATATATAACAAAGTAATAAAAATATCCTCCACGTGGTAAATGTATAGCCTTTAAATAAGTTTAATAATTTGATCAAGCAATAGAGCAATTATACAGTCATGTGCATTTATTCCACCTTTATAAATCACGAATAGTACCTGCATATAATTATAAGAGAAAATTCAAAATTATTCTTAGCTACACAATCTTAAGTCTCAGATGATAGGTAGTATGTGTAGTTTTGAAGATGTCCTATTAAATTTATGTAATAAGTGTTGGAATAAAGATAAATAAAGTTGGAGTTGATGAGATATCAAGCAAATCCAGAGCAAGCAAGTGAAGCATCCAGAACAAGCAGATTTGAATCTGTTTGTATAGTCTTGGAGTGCAAGTAATCTAGAGTGTCTTGGAAGTCAAGGCAAGTGGGAAACTCGTCCAGCTGAGTCTTCTGAAGCAGATTTGAAGTTTAAAAAGGGTATCAGACCGTTGGAGAGAGTTTAGGCAAGTTTGGAATTAAATAGAGTAAAAGTCACATGTGCATAAGAGGATGAACCTGCTGTCACTTTCACTCAACCAGACTGTGCCCATCTCTCCCTCCTGTCACTCTCACTCCCTCTGGTCGAGATTCACCTTGGCTGCATCCTCCTGGCTCCATTAGAAACCCCACAATAATATTAGTTTAGTAGATTTGTACTTTATGATTTGTTTAATACCTTGCAAGTTGTAATCTGGCTATAAAGCCACCATTGTACACAATTTGTAACCTCAAGAAAAGAGGAGTTCTCTTTCTTCATTTTCTCTGGTTCCAAACTCTTTCAGACTCTTAATCTCTCTATTCTCTCTTGTTACTCACGAAATTACTCTCTTGGATACTCACTGAAACTCTCATACTCTCTTACTCTCAATTGCTTACTCTTTGATTCTCTCTTAGTTTTTTACTCTCTCCATCTTCTACACTCGCCCATACTCTGTTTCTATTACTCTCTCACATCATATTGTCTCTTTTCTCACATGGTATCAGAGCTTTAAGCTCCTGAAAACCAGAAACACTTCCGCAAATCATTTATGTTCAAAGTTCTCTTTAAAACTCTGTTTCTGTTCATCCTTGTATCCTCTGGTCCAAAGCTTTTCCAAAAGGGAAGAAGCTCACCAGAACTCAAGATAAAGGAGAACTTTAGTTTCTGGAACTCAAGAAGGCTTCAGCTCAGTCCAGCAAGCCTCATCAAAGTCCAGTTTCAAGCTCAACTTCATGCAAACCAGTGAGTGTTCTCTATTGTCCAATGGTCTAAAACTCTCCAAGATGAAGAAGACAGGAGTTGGGGCGATTCCAGTGAAGCTCAAAGGTCCAAACAATCATCTATGGGTCATAATTATGAAGAAAAACCCAGGAGGCATGAATGTTTGGAGCCATACCTCAAATGAAGCTCAATGGCAAATCTGCAAAAGTTCTGCTCATGGTGATGAATGGCGATCAGAAGCTCTTTCTCTATCCAAGGAAGCTGGAGGAGAGGAGGGCTCCACAATACATTCTCAGTAAGCCCCCATGGGCTGGAGGTTCAAGAAACCAGCTCAGGTTTCTTGTTTGTAAGCATGACCTCCTTTCTTATGTATGAGCATTGTGTCAACTTGTTGGATTTATCTATTCTCTGTCTTAGGAAAGTTATTAAACTTGCTTAAGTTGTCTAGATGAATCTCTGGTTTGTTTGGTATTCTTGGGACAGGTTCAAGTTCCTAGAGTTGTTGAACCTAGTTTCTGTCCCATGATACTTATGATGTTTGTGTTATCTCTGGTCTAAGTGAGTTGATTAGTATCAGCTTCTGTCTTGTTGCATTGCTAAAGGTCTAGGAGAGTTTCCTGATCTTGTACTTCATTCATGTGTTGCATAAAGAGATAGATGAGTTGTCTAGTCTCTGTGCTTGTCATTAAAATTGATAAAATAGCCTAATTGCCTTGTTATTGATGAGTTATCATACCTGAGCAGTTAGTGATGTTTATGTGCATGGAGTTGAACTGAATGAGTTGTTTAGATTCTTCTGTCCATTGCATTTTTTCTCAAAAACATTGGGATCAGACTTGGTGAGTTATCAAGGGCTGATCCTAGTGTGTGTGGTCTGATTCTTGCTGGAGTTTGAGTGATGTTTCAGGTACACAAGTGTTGTTCTCTGTCCATCATCAAATCAAGACAAAGAAGAAGATTTTGCCCATGCTGTTCAGAGCCTACACATGATGTATATTCCTGACCATGGAGAGATTGTTGGAGAAGAGGTCAGATGGTAATAAATCTTGGTTGAGCCAGAACACGGCTGTCCTTTGAAGATACCTCAAGGAGGATTGATGGAGAGGCAGACCAGAAGTTGACCAACCATCCACCAGGCTGGATCTCCTCATGCCTTGTGTGTAGAACCGGTTGAATTAAGCGCAGCCTATTTGGGTGTTGAGCTCCTGGTTCAAGAGACACACAAGGAAGAATGGTGGTGTAAGGCATTGGAGCAGAGACCAAGGGTGGATCAGTTGGCTTAAGCGCAGGTGTTGGGACTGTTGTGCTCCTGGTTCAAGTTCAGTATTGCTCACTTCCAAGCTTGGTCCTTCACATATACTCTCTGGATCAAGCTTGAGGAGGGGTAATGGTGAGCACTCCTGAAGGTTCAAGTCGTCCATTGCCTCACTAGAGATCAGAAGTGGAGTTCACTCAGATCAAAAGTGGAGTTTGCAAGCGGTGGAGTTCACTCTTGCATTACTCATTACCAACCGGATCAAAGAAGCCATCTAGAACCTATGCCTTCCATGCGAGCTTGGTCCTTTCTATTCTCAGTTCCAAGCATGAGATTGAGCTTCCATGATCCAGATTGTGTCTTTACCAAGAGGGGATTCAAGTGGAGTTCACTCCCCACCATACTGATGAAAGGGAAGCACCTCAAACTCATCTCAATACATTCATGATTGTTCTTATACTTAAAATGTTATTGAGCTTGATCTGATTGAATGCATTGCCTTGAGAACTGATGCACCTTTGGGATAATGTATCAGGTACCATAGTTGGAGCTCTCTGAAGTAAAAGCTGGTGGTCCCTAAGCCCTTTCAAGATGGCAAGTAGTCAGAAGAGAGGGGGAGACACAACTGGCCTAAAAGAGAGTTCCGAGATGTTGGTGTGTGCAAGTTATGGAGTTCATCCTTGCAGCACAAGTTAGGCCATGATCTAGAGTTTAAGGGTTCCACCATGAGTTATCTGAAACTCCTTAGACTCACTGGCCAATCCCTAGGCATTGTTGAACTGCACTCTTTTTCCCTAAGTGTTGGTTTTATCCCATGAGGTTTTCCACACTTAGGTTTTTAATGAGGGAGCTTCTTCAGTGTTCCAAGCTTGTCCAAGGATCTCCTGTGGTCAAGCTTGAGGGGGAGTGTTGGAATAAAGATAAATAAAGCTGGAGTTGATGAGATATCAAACAAATCCAGAGCAAGCAAGTGAAGCATCCAGAACAAGCAGATTTGAATCTGTTTTTACAGTCTTGGAGTGCAAGTAACCTAGAGTGTCTTGGAAGTCAAGGCAAGTGAGAAACTCGTCCAGCTGAGTCTTCTGAAGCAGATTTGAAGTTTAAAAAGGGTATCAGACCGTTGGAGAGAGTTTAGGCAAGTTTGGAATTAAATAGAGTAAAAGTCACATGTGCATAAGAGGATGAGCCTGCTGTCACTTTCACTCAACCAGACTGTGCCCATATCTCCCTCCTGTCACTTTCACTCCCTCTGGTCGAGATTCACCTTGGCTGCATCCTCCTGGCTCCATTAGAAACCCCACAATAATATTAGTTTAGTAGATTTGTACTTTATGATTTGTTTAATACCTTGCAAGTTGTAATCTGGCTATAAAGCCACCATTGTACACAATTTGTAACTTCAAAAAAAGAGGAGTTCTCTTTCTTCATTTTCTCTGGTTCCAAACTCTTTCAGACTCTTAATCTCTCTATTCTCTCTTGTTACTCACGAAATTACTCTCTTGGATACTCACTGAAACTCTCATACTCTCATACTCTCAATTGCTTACTCTTTAATTCTCTCTTAGTCTTTTACTCTCTCCATCTTTTACACTCGCCCATACTCTGTTTCTATTACTCTTTCACATCATATTGTCTCTTTTCTCACAATAAGCTTCTTTTTAATGTAATAAGCTAGTAGCAGAGTTCCAAAATTTACGTGGTTTAAATCGCCAATGCACTTATATGTCCAATGTTACTTTTCTAAAATGTATCAAAATTAAATGATAATATAGTACGTCCAGATACAATATTTGCAAAGAAATGAGCTAGATAACCATATGAAACTTCAATATTATATAAATTTAACATGCGTACCAAAAAAGATATAATTTTTTTTTTTGTATACTAAAAGAGAGTCGAAAAAAAGATATAAATTTTGTTTGATTGTAATATAATATAATATAATAAAAGTACTACGGCAAGACGAAGAACACTAGTTACTAGATAGATAGTATATTATATGCCTGGGATTTTTGTCTCGAACCGAATGGGCCGAACCGGACCGAACTGGTTTTTTCCGGTTTTCGGTTCGGTTCGGTTTTCAATTCGGTATGGTTTTAAAAATTAATTTGGTTTTGGTTTTGGTTCGGTTCGGTTTTTCGATTTTCAAAAAGAAAAAAAAAATAAAACCGAAAATATCCGAAAATAACCGAATTTAACCTAAATAACCGAATTTAACCGAAAATATCCGAATATTGGAAAAATTATACCAAAATTAACCGAAAATTTAAAAATTCGGTTATTTTCGAAAATAAAATTGAAAACCGAAATAAACCGATAACAAAACCAAACTGAAATTTCATTCGGTTTATTTCGGAATTGTTTTTAAAAACTTCGGTTAACCGAAAACCGACGGTTCGGTTTGGTTCGATTTCGGAAAACCGAAGTCGCAGGTCTAGTATATTATGATAAAATGTCAAGGTTTGGTTGGACCAGACAATATGGGACCTTCACGATGTCTGTCTCATGTTTCCTGCATGACATGCATTCCATTTACTCTTTCTTTCTCTACGTGCCCACGTCTCCACTTTTATTCATTTTCTTTATTGTGATCACTCGAATTTGTAAATAATTATGGTTAGAATATAGGTAAACTGAATCTCTTTTCTTCACATAGAATTAGCGTTTAAGATTCTTTCTTCTTACGTTAGATTGTTCAGTTAGCTAAATACTATATGGTAAGCTAGGGTACTCGAAAGATGAGATGCACTTCAAATGCTCGTTTAAACTATCAAGATTTAATTAATAACAAACAACCTCATACATAAACCTTGTAAAGCTACATATTTTCCGAAATCCAAGAAAAAAACCTACATATTTCTTTTTTTTTTTGCTTTTCATAGTTTCCTTAATCTTACCATAGTTAGTCCAAATTAGATGATCCCACAAATCCGGAAGTTAATCAACTTTATGGAAATTTCCAACGAAAAAAGAAAATATATAAACGCAAACAGGATTAGGAACTATATAATAAACGTAACTCATGTAGTATTAGGATAAATGCAGAAACAAAAAAAGGAAATAAGCAAAGAGCCCTACACTACTCTAGTATAAATACATCAATCGTTACCACCCCTTTTCATTCATTCGTTCACTCATCGTAAACCCAAAGCCGCTAGAGAAAAGAAAGCAACAATCATGAGAAACGACTGCAAGAAGAGACGACGTCCACGTCCGAGGAGTGAGGAAAGACCGTCAAGAGACTTGTTTTATCAAACTCTGTCTGATTATTCGGAAGAAGAGACTCAAAGAATCTTCGAGTTCATGAATAAACTGAAACAGGCCGATGATGAAACATGCATGTTCAATCGATTCTGCTTTGCAATTCAGTGTTATCGGTCTGGTTATAAAACCTACACCAGTCTCGAAAACCATCTTCTTTCGATTCTCCGTGATCACAAAGGACTACTCGACGAGTTCCATCAGCTTAAGTCGACTTTTGCTTCTCCTGCAATAAGAAACAACGAGAAGATGAAAGAGAACGCGGAATCAGACCTGGAACGTACGGTAGGGTTCTTGAAGAAAATCGAAGCCCTAGGCGAGAGTGTGTACAAAGCGTTTATAAGTGCGTTAGCGTTTTCCGGTGATATGGAGATTTTGATTGAACAACTGAGCGAGATTCTACGCGATCAAACGTCTCTAAAAGAGGAGTTCGAAACGTTCTTAGTGGATTCCCGTTTACTCAAACGCAAACGCGAAGAAAGCGTGGAGGTCACGCCGTCGTATCAGATTAGACCTGAAGCTGAAGTGGGATCTTCCTCTGATGAGGTTTTAAACGAGAAGTACTATTTGGACAGCCCTTATGACCCCGACGTCGCATCGCAGAAGAGGAGCCAGCGTTGCCTCGATAAGAAAAGGAATGACCTCGAGGACAAACTTATGAAGGACGACATGCTCATGCATGACCTAGCTGCGGTTATTAGGTTTGGTAAAGATCCGAAACTCTTTGAGGAGCCTCCACTAGGATTTAACAGAGTCTTGGAATGGTTTTACGGAGGTAAGGAGGTACCACAAAATTATAAGACACATCCGAAACGTGCGGCAACGTATATGTTACCTATGTTACAATATACGCTAGAGGAGATGACAAGGGCGAAAACAAGTAGGGTGATAAGTGTACATAACCGTGCGAGTCGAAAGGGTAATTAATGTTAAGTAGTGAATGGGAGTTTTTTTATATTTGGTGTGAATCTCGTTTTTGTTTTAGTACGTAGTACTCTCCCAGGTTTCATGTATAATATTTCAAAACTGTGAGTGATTTTATTTTAAGAGCAGTGTAGCTTTATTTTTGTTATGAGACGTTGTGGGATATTAGTTTCCTTCAATCAGTTTAAATATCACACTTCTTCATAAAGAGAAAGACCTAATGATATCAGTTTACAAACTTACTTGCCCCAGAATCCATCTTATGTATCAAACTATTGGGGCCTTGTTGTTGATACAAACAACCATTTCTTGGCGCTCAAAAAGCCTTTCTACTACTACTGCTGATCTACTTTAGGTTTATTGACATAAATCACGATTTAATTATTTTTAAAAGACTTCTGACCAGTTTTTCTATGTTATAAATTTGGGAAAATTGCCAAATATCACTCACAACTTGATTACACATGCAAAAGTAAATCCAAACTTAAATAAAATGAAAAAATAACCTAAAATGCTATTGAAATTACAACCAGCCCCTTGTGAACAAACAAAAAAAAACGATTTTTTTACGTTTCTAACCCCTCAAGTCGTCTGGTATAGTTCTTCTTAAAAATAATTTAAAATTTTTGTAAAAAATATTTTGATAAGTGAAAATTTGAAATCATGTAATTAACATATGTTTTAAGTGATATAAATTAAGATATAACAAAAGTGAATTGTTTTCAACATAGGTGAGTGAAAGTAGTAAGTCATGATATTCTCTGGTTTAGGGTTTTGCCAACATATGTTGTAGTATTGTATGTGTTCTTAGGGTTAGATTTTGGAAAGCATAAATATTTTTTTTTGAAAAATTTAAAATTTACCTAAGTGTGCTTATTTATGTGTATGGTAAACACTATTTAAGTTTAATTTGATTTTATAACGGGTTTAGTTAGTCAATTTAGTCAATTTAGTTTAGGGATTAAATTTAGGGTCTGAACGATTTACTATTAAGTCGTCTGGTGAATATATTTACGGTAGACGACTTACTACTAAGTCGTCTGATGTATAGTATTCAAAAGAAGACTTACTAGTAAGTCGTCCAAACCAGACGAACCTTTAATTTTACCAATGTAATTTTAAACCTAACCGGATTATTTACCGGACATAT
This sequence comes from Brassica juncea, assembly GCA_018703725.1. Classification (NCBI taxonomy): domain Eukaryota; kingdom Viridiplantae; phylum Streptophyta; class Magnoliopsida; order Brassicales; family Brassicaceae; genus Brassica; species Brassica juncea. The sequence continues at coordinate 49,983,454 of CM031939.1, forward strand.
ATAAGATGATTTTTTTATTCACTTTTTTGCGAAATTCAGAAAACCCTAACGCCGTTTCTCTCAAAAGCGATTTCGAAGGCGATTTCCGTCGATTCTCTCTAATCTATCGTTCTCACCGCTGGTTATCTCTCCGCCGTTATCACCGTCGTTCTCACCACCGTTCTCACCGCCGCTTCCTCTATTTTAGATCTGAGAGGAAACCCTAGCGCCGTTTCTCTGTAAACCTTAGCGCCGTTTCGCATCTCATTCTCACCACCGGTTCTCTGTAAAACCTAGCGCTGTTTCGAGTCTCGTTCTCACCGCCGGTTCTCTGTAAACCCTAGCGCTGTTTCTCTCAGAGGCGTCTCGTTGAACTCTGCCGCCGGTAAGTTATATCTCTTACTGTCGAGTGATTGATTGAGGAAAAGATGAACATAAAATGTTGTCTCTATCAATTTATGAGTTAAGGTGTATCTATAGTCGGTCTCACCGTCGGTCTCACCGTCGGTCTCACCGGCAGTCTCACCGTCGGTCTCACCGCGCTTCTTCTTTTCACGTCCATTTTTGCAGATCTATAACCGTTGTATCGAAGACGACTATATCTTCTCCGAATTTTCAGGTCGGTTTTAAAATGTTCTACTGAAAGTCTTAAAAGACTTGCCAGACAACTTAATTATAAGTCGTCTGGAAAGTCTTCTAGACTTATAATTAAAATGTTATACTGGATGGTTGTGTGTTTGAGATGGTTGTCTTTGATTGTTTTGCAGACAAAAAATGGATATTCCAGAACTCCCCCGGAAGATACATACATTAGGGGAAGAGCCCCCCGCACCGAAGAGCATTTCGTATCATACGGATTGTTCAAAGTTTCATACTGCTTTAAAGAATGCTCTTCATGATGATGAATATGAAGAGCTGAAGGAGTCGAAGTTGAGAGTTTTCATCAAGTTCAAATAGCTGGGATTTGGTTGGGCTTCAAGGCTGGTTCACTACATGCTCGGTCTCCAGCTGAACATAAAGAAGATGTATGAGCTGTGGTGTCTCGTTGGTCCACAACCTGTGAGGTTTTCACTGTTAGAGTTTGAAAACCTCACTGATCTAAACTGCGAGTACTTCGAGGACCTTGAGAGACCCAACTGTGTTGTTACAAAGGAGTTGGCCTCTTTCTGGGAGACGTTGGGAGTTGATGTCGAAGCTGGGCCATCTACTCAGCAGATAATATCAGCATTTGAGAGATGCGAAGGGTGGTCTCGGGATGATCGCAAGCGGCTCGGGTACCTTTCCATCTTCACTAGATACATTGAAGGGAGAAAGGGTTCAACCCCTACACGGACTAGTCTGACAAGGCTAGTGATGGAGTTAGAACGGTTTGAGAACTATCCATGGGGGAGAGTCGCATTTAAGGTGATGATGGACTCTCTGAAGGGCTAAGATATTACGGGTTGTTACACTGTTGATGGGTTTGTTCAAGCTTTCAGGTCTGGGTGTACACAGCTCTGCTGGAATTGGGTGCTAATTATGGTAATCCCATACCAAACTGACCGTCTCCACCTATACCTGCTTACATGGGTGGCAAAGGACGCAAATGCTTTAAAGATGCAATCTGAACACATGTATTTAAACTTCAATCCAAAAGACTTCGCAGAAGACTTATAATTAAGTCGTCTGGAAAGTCTTCCAGTTGGAAGACTTTCCAAACGACTTAATTATAAGTCTTTTACTAACTCGTCCAGCTGGAAGACTTTCCAGACGACTTAATTATAAATCTTCTGCGAAGTCTTTTCTTTCCATCTTTCTTAATCCGTCAACTATCTAAGTTCATATCTTCTATTTACTGCAGACTACGGTGATCAACTTTGTTCAGAAGGGCATTGGTGAAATGTTTCCACAATGGAACTCTGATGTTGAGGACCCGGCCGCAGAGAACATAATTAAAGTCATGTTTAATCAGAGACCGTGGAAGTGGACCATGGATTGCTGGGAAGTCACCGGTACTTGGGTCAATACAAAGCCGGCGGTTGTGAGTCAAGCGAAGAAAGAGATAGGTGTGGTGAAGGAAGACAGTCCAAGACCTCGGAAGAAATGTGGGAACCGAAATTCGCACCGTCAAATTAAGTTGATTTGGAGGAAAGCCAAGTGAATCAAGCCTTCCCTGAAGGTCCCGGATATCTGCTGGGCCGCACACGACACAATCAGTTCGACAAAGGAAATACGAAAACGAAATAAAAATCGTAAGAAAAAAGAATAGAGCAAAAGATTTTATTTCCGAATCCGCGTTTGAGCGTGAACAACAGGTAAGAGCCTTGGCTACGAGAGCTGTCGGCAAGTTCGCTAGTCTGATCGCCTAAGTCTATCCTAGTTGAGTCGCAGCTCGCTAGTGAAAACAGAAAAGAATGCTAAGTTGCTCTAAGTGCTCTGGACGTTTTTGATCTCTGGTTTGCTTCTTGTTCCAAGCTCTCCTTATATACTCCTCCTATGACGGTCTATCTTCTCGCGGGCTGAGTCGGGCTTTTTCCATTTTCGTCCATCTTTGTGTTTATCGGGAAACTTGACATTTATCTTCGGAAATCTTGACATTTATCTTCTGGAAACTTGATATTTATCTCTTATGGAAACTTGACATTTATCTCTTATGTGAGGATAAAGATAAACCGTCATAGTTATCCTTCCTTTTCGGAAAATCGTACGTGGGCCGTTTTGGCCGCGTTGGGCCGTTTAGGCGTTTTTACGGTTTTTCGAAAGGACAGTCTTTGAAGGTCTCGGTGTTTCCGAAGGAACCTCAATTCCTTGTTTAGTCGAGGAAGTGACGTTCTAGAATAACCGTGATCATACCAAACTTGCGTAGATTGATCCGAACAAGCTAAGATGGGATCGAACCGGGCACGATAGGAGCGAGACCGGGACGAGGGTCGTGGACCGACGCCAGGCCGACCCGCGCGACGGGTGCCGCCGGCGCCAGGCCAGCCCGCGTCCCGCGTGCCGCCGGCGCCAGGCCGGGGTGCCGCCGGTTCCAGCCCGCGTCCGGCGTGCTGCTGGTGCCAGGCCGTCTTGCCGTCCGTGGGTTTGTTCGATCTTTCCCTCGTCAATTGTTTGCGGGAAATCTTTCGAGTTTTGGGAGGGTCTCTAGTCGTAGATCTCGAGATAATTGTTTCCAACGAGATTCTGCGAGTATCGGGATTTTGAGATGGACTTAGATCTTCAGATTTTCCGTCGTCGAGGATGAGAGCAATGTGGCTCCGAGTTTTAGATATGTTAAAAGATGAATCTTTTAAACAATCGGGAAGGTTTTACGGAAGACTCATTGTAGATCTCGGACAATCCAGACATGGATTTCAAGGGACCAGGATGCTGTCATTGCCCGAGATCGTGAGACGATCGCATTGATGGGCGCCAGGACCCTCGCCGTTAGCGCCAGATGGGAGTGGACGAGCCTTCCGTGAGTTTTATCGAGCGACGACCCGTTTCTTGGATTTGATCGTCGCTTGGCTTTTCTTTCGAGGACTTTCGGGTGACGATTTCGTCATTGACCGATTTTGACCCCAACAGTTAGCCCCCCAGCTAGCTAGGAACCGTAGAGCCTGTCGGATCCTAGCTTGCGGTATAGCCGTGTGGGAAGGTGTTGAGATGTAATCGTCTGCCGAAAATCGGGGTAAATAGTGATTTTACCTCCTTTATATGGAGTAAGAAATCTCATTCTTACTTCATCACAAGGTTTTTACTCTCTCTCTCAAGAATCCTTTCTCTCTCTTTAAGAACAATGTCTTCAAGATCCTCAAAGAGAAACTCTTCTTCCCATTCATCCTCGGATGACTCTCCTGCCCATGTAACGGTAAAGCAGGAGGAGTCGGTCGAGGAGGAAAAGAGGAATGCGTATTACCGAGCCCTTGTAGGTTCTCCCCCTACACTGCCAGAGATCCCTGTTCCGAAGAGGCCTCTGAGGCAGCCCGGTGCTCCTTTTGCGCCGAGCTCGGTTTCTCGTAAATATCTCAAGGTTCTTCGAGATTTTTACCAGGTTCCTGAAGGAGTCAAATTTCGGATTCCCGTTGGTAACGAGAGTGCAAGGAATCCTCCGCAAGATTTCTTTACATGTTACGAAGCTTTCTTTACGTATTGCCGTATGTGGTTCCCAATTCCTGGTGCCATTGTTCGTGCGCTTCACCGCTTCGAACTTTCGATCAGCCAACTCAGCGTTCCTGCCTTGGAGAGTTGGCTTGGCGTACTAATCGCTAGCTACGAACTCGGGATTGATCTTGGTCCCGATGATTTCGAAGGTCTTTGGGGTACTCGGCCGACGGGGAGTGACGGTTACTATTCCATGCTGCCTAAGAAGGATATGGCCGTGATTCAGGGGACTACTTCGAATCCCAAATCGTGGCAGGAGCGTTTCTTCTTTGTTCAAATAGATGGCGAGTCTGTCGAGGAGAGCTGCCTCCATCTATTTCCGCGAGCATGGAACTTTAACCGAGGTAATATGACGAAAACTCTGTTGTCTATCTCACTTTTTCGGAAGTGCGTGTCTTTGACAAAATTTCCGTTTTGTAGGGAACAACCCTACCGCGAATTTGCCTGGTAACGTTTTCGTCAAGAGAGATCTTCTTCGTCAAAGGCCGTTTTTCTGGAAATCCTTCACCCTCGAACGGATCCGAGATGCGGTTAACCTTTATCGGTCCCGGGGTCCTGTTCCGTTGTACGACGCCGAACCTGTTACCGTGGCTCCTACTCGGAGGCGCAGACAGAGGTCTCGTAAGGGGAAGGAAATCGATGATGGGGAAGGCTCGGAAAACCCTTCACCGTTGGGAGAAAAACCTAGTTTTGTTCCAACGGAAAAAGATGGAGCCAGCGGTTTTCCACCTAACAACTTCTTTGATGGCCTTCCTCCGGAGTTTACTACTGATGAGTCGCTGGAGGATGAGGAGAAACAACGGGTTTTTGCCGAGGGCTCCCAACGTGTCAACGAGGTTTGGCCCTTCGAACTTCTTTAACCTTGCGTTTGAATCCGTATATAAGCATGCTTGGTGATCTTGAGTTTTATGCAGGGACTAAGAGTGTTTAGCGAGGCGCTTGACTCGAGTTTCCACAAATCCAGGATTGCTAACTTCAAGACCACAGAAGTGGAGCGAGAGCTTTTCCGGTTCCGTCAAGAGGTGAAGGCACAGAACGCGAAGCAAGCTGAGCTTCACGCTCGGGCTCTCGTACGGGCGGAAAGGAGAGGAAGAAGGATGGTCGCAGCGGAGGTGGCAAGACGGGCGGAATCGTTTGCTGCTGAGTTTCAATGCTTTAAAGAAGCTCAGGAGTTTGTTGGTGATTTCCGCGAGTGCCGAGGTTCGGTCGTAAATCTTTACAAGTCTCAGAACCCATATTTCTCTTTCGATTCCGAGATCGCTGAAATGAAAGATTTCATGGCCGAGTGTGCTCATGCTGAGTCCTTGGTTCCTCCAGTAGAAGAAAGAGTCCGGAGACTATGGGAACCTATCGAGGTTTCCGAGGATACGGTGGAGGTTGGAGCCGATGAGAATGCCGAGAATGGTGGGAATGCTCGAGGCGTGAATGAGGAAGTGGACCAGCCTGCTAGTTCATTTGGGATTTCTGCATCCGGATTTCTCAACGTTGACTTCCTTCTGTGAATTGAATTTTCTGGCCGTGTGTGGCCGTTTTTAGTAATTTTATCCTGCGACCGTTGGAGGTTGCATTCTTATGTTTTTGGGACTGGCCGTTGGTGGCTTTGAATCCTGCCGTCTTTTGCGGCTTTTATGAATATGAAAATTTGCGAGATTTCGTCTTTTGTTTTGATTTATACTTTCGTCAAGTGTAGAGGGAAGGATGCGAGTAGTCACTTCGTATCCTAACTCTTTTTTCGTCGCTTGGTCCGTATGCTACTTTTTAGCGAGTGTTTTAGGTGTAAGCGATAAGAGACATGTTTTGGGATCTCGTATACGATACTATGTCTGTGAGATGTCAAGATCCAGCAAGACTGGGTTTAGGGCAAGACCTAGGTTTACTCTCAGCTTTGAGGCTGTGCGATGACTGATCGGCTTTCGTTTTGCCTGTTAGTGATTTCTTCCTGATTCTTTTCGTTTAAAGTCCGCGACTAGTCGCCGGCTTATATGACTTGTGTTTAAAGAATCGAGCTATCTTCGGAGTTTATCCGAGATGCTAAACCAAAATTTTGGGTTTCTTGTATAGCGCGCTATGATATCCTTGTCGGATGTAAGAGGACCTTTGTAGGTCTGACTACGATTTTGTATTGAGCGAAACGTTTCTTAAGAGCGTCCGTCGGGGCCAATCGACGGGCGTGAGTTATTTTTAAGTCGCTGGTGGACTGTCTTTTGCGGATAATACGAGTTTTGTTATCTTTTTAAGAAGTTGCGACGTCTCGCGTTTCTTTTGAAGATATGATTTTCGTTTTTCCGGAGCGTTGATGCGTTTAAGTAAGCATGAAAGATAGAAAGAATTTTATTAAAAAATTTCGAGAAATTTAAAGTACATATGCGGATTTTTCGCGTTTTTGTGGGAGTATAGGAGTATACGCACCCAGTCCCCCCCCTTTTTGGTGAGGGGGATAGCTGAACTCGTCGGGTTTCGACGAGCTGCCTACGTACCTCTTTCGAGGATCAAGCCATCTCGTAGTTCTGATAGTTGCCGTGGACGTTTTTACTCCCCGTGCGTTTCCGTTCCGGTCGTGCTGATCGGATCAGTGGTTTGTGCGGGGGTCGAGCTGTCCGGTCTTACGGCGGTGGATTCAGAGGCTTTGTCGCCTTCTCGAATCGTTGCCTGTTCGGATGATTCTGGATCATCTTTCCTCGAGTCTTCGGGAATGTTGTGTGATTCCTTTGCTCGTTTTGGGTTGACCGCAGGGGCGTTCCGATCTTTTCGCAGTTTGAACTCGGCTAGGTAACAGAGTCTCGACTGTTTCTGGCTACCCCAGATGGCTGCGGTTCCGGTCGGAGTCGGGAACTTGATACCGAGGTGATATGTGGACGGTACTGCCTTCAAGGAGTTGATCCAAGGGGTTCCCATGATGGCGTTGTAGATGGCCGGGTTGTCGACTACTGCAAACTCGACGATCTTTGTAACTTCCTTTGCCATGACTGGGAGTTTAATTTTCCCGAGGGTCATGGTAGTGACGCCTGAGAACCCCGTCAGAGGTTTTGGCTCAGGGACGACTTCCCCAAGTGGGATCTTCATCCTGTAGAGGGTGTCGCGGAAGATGACGTTGACCGTGCTTCCAGTATCGACGAGAATGCGGCCGACTTCGAGATCCTGGATGACCAGGTCGATTACCAAAGGGTCACAGTGAGGTTTGTCGATTCCGACGGTCTTGTGTTCCTCGAAAGCGATTGTGTGGTTAGGAACATCGCTGTCCGGGAACCAGTTGGAACTGGTCTCGGCTTTTCGCTCGTAGGCTTTTATCGATGAGACAGAGTCCTGGTAGAACTGTGATCCTCCGATGATCATGTTTACCCGCTGGCGACTGCTGTTGTTCCCTTGGTCGTCCTGTCTTCTTCCGCGCTTTTCCCCTGATTGGTTTTCGGTCGCGCGGTCTTCGGAGGCAGTTTTGTTAGTCTTTGGGCGGTCGGAGTCCAGGAGCAAGTCCTTTATACTCTTGACCTTTGATAGCTCGCCGGTGAGGAGTTTTGCGGCGAGCCGGGCGCCGAGAACCTTGCAGTTCGCAGTGGAGTGACCTCTGGTCTCGTGGAACTCGCAGTAGGAGTTATCCTTGTACTGGTTCCTGGTCCAGGTGTTTCCGGAGGTTTTGCCTTGCTCCGAGTTGATGGCGTAGTTATGCTCGCCTTGGACGTCTTCCCCTTCGTGATGGACGTATTTGTCGTTACGAGAGGGTTTCTTCTTGGACGCGGTTTTCTGCGGTCCGTGCTTCTGCGATAGAAGCTTCATCTCTTCTTCCATGATGATGAAGTCTGTTGCCTTGTGGAGAGTATCCTGGATTGTCCGCGGCTTTTCCAGTAGTATCCACTTTCGGAACTTCGACTTGTACCAGAGAGTTTTTCTCAGGGCGTCGATTGCGACATTGTCGCTGATGCCCGTTACTCTGGCCATCACCAGTTTGAACCTTCGCATGAAGTCGCGGAGCGACTCGTCTTCCTTCTGAGCTAGACTCCATAGATCCACGTCGGACGTTTCTCTATCCATGAACATGGAGTACTGTTTGAGAAACGCCGAGGCCAGTTGGCGGAAGCTTCCGATGGAGTTCCTTTTGAGCCGGGAGAACCACTCGAGCGCAGCACCTTTGAGGTGCTCGACGAAGAGAAGACAATGACCTGCGTCCCGTTCGCGCTCCGGGAGTTTGCACCTACCCATTGCGATCTGGAAGGACTGCAGGTGCGACTTAGGATCCGTCGTACCGTCATAGACCGGGATTTTGATCTTCCCTGGGTCTGAGATGCGTGTTTCCGTGATCCGAGTGGTGAACGGTGTTTTCCGTGCTTCCTCGAGAAGTCTATCGATCTCGGGGGCGGAACTGGTCGCCTGATGGATCTGCGATTTTACCGCTTTCACTTCAGCCACGGTCTTTTTGAGAGATTCACGGAGATCATGGATCTCGCTATTGCCGCCGGCGTTCCTCCGAACCTGTCGACGCTGGTCGCGATAGATCCGAGTTTGATCTTCCGCGAGTTCTTCCTGCTCCATCCAGTAGAGTTCTTCTTCCTCTTCTGTCATGGGCCTATCGAAGGATACCGTCTGCCGAGCGGAATGGCTTCGGGTTCTCCTGGGGTGGATGTCAGCGTCTTCATCGGAAGGGTCCGATCGGTCGCTGACATATAGGTCGATGCGCTCGACGTCGCTTTCCTTGTTTCCCGCAGCCGGGAGTGGAAGGTTCTGCGAGGTCGTTTGCTGTCCTTTCGGAGCCGTTTCCTCGGGAGTGGGCTCTTTCGGGGCATCTTTCTCTCGTGCTTCGGGAGATCCGAAGTCGAGTCTCCTGCCGCGGCGTGCCTTGGTGGATCCGCGCGGCAACTTGCTCCTCGCAGTTAAGGTATCGACCTGTTTTGCGAGCGAGGTTATCAGCTTGTCCTGTTGTTCCGCCCGCGCCTGGGTGGAAGTAAACAGTTCCTTCATCTGTTTGAGCGCCTCAGTGTTTGCATCAGCAGTGACTGTGGACGCGTCTCCAGCTGGAATCTTCTCAGCGTTGGCATCGACGGGTGTTCCGTCTAGCGCTGGCTGATCCTTGGTGGCGTCGGCTGACATGATCGAGCGTGTGCAGTTGCGAGATAGATAGATCCGTAACCCCCCCTCCTTCTAGCGCCAAACTGTGGGAACCGAAATTCGCACCGTCAAATTAAGTTGATTTGGAGGAAAGCCAAGTGAACCAAGCCTTCCCTGAAGGTCCCGGATATCTGCTGGGCCGCACACGACACAATCAGTTCGACAAAGGAAATACGAAAACGAAATAAAAATCGTAAGAAAAAAGAATAGAGCAAAAGATTTTATTTCCGAATCCGCGTTTGAGCGTGAACAACAGGTAAGAGCCTTGGCTACGAGAGCTGTCGGCAAGTTCGCTAGTCTGATCGCCTAAGTCTATCCTAGTTGAGTCGCAGCTCGCTAGTGAAAACAGAAAAGAATGCTAAGTTGCTCTAAGTGCTCTGGACGTTTTTGATCTCTGGTTTGCTTCTTGTTCCAAGCTCTCCTTATATACTCCTCCTATGACGGTCTATCTTCTCGCGGGCTGAGTCGGGCTTTTTCCATTTTCGTCCATCTTTGTGTTTATCGGGAAACTTGACATTTATCTTCGGAAATCTTGACATTTATCTTCTGGAAACTTGATATTTATCTCTTATGGAAACTTGACATTTATCTCTTATGTGAGGATAAAGATAAACCGTCATAGTTATCCTTCCTTTTCGGAAAATCGTACGTGGGCCGTTTTGGCCGCGTTGGGCCGTTTAGGCGTTTTTACGGTTTTTCGAAAGGACAGTCTTTGAAGGTCTCGGTGTTTCCGAAGGAACCTCAATTCCTTGTTTAGTCGAGGAAGTGACGTTCTAGAATAACCGTGATCATACCAAACTTGCGTAGATTGATCCGAACAAGCTAAGATGGGATCGAACCGGGCACGATAGGAACGAGACCGGGACGAGGGCCGTGGACCGACGCCAGGCCGACCCGCGCGACGGGTGCCGCCGGGTGCCGCCGGTGCCAGGCCGGCCCGCGTGACGGGTGCCGCCGGCGCCAGGCCGGGTGCCGCCGGCGCCAGGCCGGCCCGCGTGATGGGTGCCGCCGGCGCCAGGCCGGCCCGCGTGATGGGTGCCGCCGGCGCCAGGCCGGCCCGCGTGATGGGTGCCGCCGGCGCCAGGCCGGGTGCCGCCGGCGCCAGGCCGGCCCGCGTGACAGGTGCCGCCGGCGCCAGGCCAGCCCGCGTCCCGCGTGCCGCCGGCGCCAGGCCAGCCCGCGTCCCGCGTGCCGCCGGCGCCAGGCCAGCCCGCGTCCCGCGTGCCGCCGGCGCCAGGCCGGGTGCCGCCGGCGCCAGGCCGGGGTGCCACCGGCGCCAGGCCAGCCCGCGTCCCGCGTGCCGCCGGCGCCAGGCTGGGGTGCCGCCGGCGCCAGGCCAGCCCGCGTCCCGCGTGCCGTCGGCGCCAGGCCGGGGTGCCGCCGGTGCCAGCCCGCGTCCCGCGTGCTGCTGGTGCCAGGCCGTCTTGCCGTCCGTGGGTTTGTTCGATCTTTCCCTCGTCAGTTGTTTGCGGGAAATCTTTCGAGTTTTGGGAGGGTCTCTAGTCGTAGATCTCGAGATAATTGTTTCCAACGAGATTCTGCGAGTATCGGGATTTTGAGATGGACTTAGATCTTCAGATTTTCCGTCGTCGAGGATGAGAGCAATGTGGCTCCGAGTTTTAGATATGTTAAAAGATGAATCTTTTAAACAATCGGGAAGGTTTTACGGAAGATTCATTGTAGATCTCGGACAATCCAGACATGGATTTCAAGGGACCAGGATGATGTCATTGCCCGAGATCGTGAGATGATCGCATTGATGGGCGCCAGGACCCTCGCCGTTAGCGCCAGATGGGAGTGGACGAGCCTTCCGTGAGTTTTATCGAGCGACGACCCGTTTCTTGGATTTGATCGTCGCTTGGCTTTTCTTTCGAGGACTTTCGGGTGACGATTTCGTCATTGACCGATTTTGACCCCAACAAGAAAGCTCGTAAAGAGGCTACTGTTGTGCCTCCTACAGAAGCACCTGCAGTAGCACATGAAGAGGCTAGTGAAGAGGTTCCTACAGAGGCTCGTTCAGAGGTGACTACGACTTGTTGGTGGGATGACCAAAGAGGATATTGAAAGATGCTTCAAGGACATAACTGATGCCTTGAGGAAAGGGTTTGGGACGTACCTTAAGGAGATGAAGCATCTGTCGGATAGGGTGGAAGCTGTGGAGAAGAAAGTTGGTATCACCAAAAAAGGGAAAAGGACATCATCTTATGATCTCACCAACAAAGGGAAAGGGACATCATCTAATGATCTTCAAAATACTACCTCTATGCCTAAACCGACGCACGAACCAGGGGTTAGTACCGAATCCTCTCCCAACACCTCTCAGAAAAAATTGACTAGACAAAGTCTTAAGAATAAGAACTGAAAGTTGGATTTGCTTTGTTTCTATTTATGGATTTTGTATATGGATTTTGTTTCATGTTTGAAATGGATCTTTGTTTATAGTGTGCTTGTTCTGTTATGGTTAATATTTTATAAACACATCTTGTACATTGCAGAGTGAAAGTGTTAATGAGGCGAACGCGGGAAGGAAGAGCTTGCCGGAGGATAAACCTCCAGATGTGTCTGCATATGCTAGTTCCTCGAAAGAGCTGAGTCTAGTGGTAGCAGATTTGCCCAAGGATAAAGCTCCAGAACAGAGCTTTGTTCTATTGGACAAACACGTACCCACTATTTTGGATTTACAGCAGGAGGAAGCTAGATATCAACAAAAGAGGGATGCTGCTTTGGTAGTTTGCCGTGGAAAGAGTGATCGAACAAGGAAACTTGCTGCCTCACAGCAATTTCCTTATACGGCAAACAGCACGGCCAAAGTGATCATTCCAAACAAAAAGCTTTTCCCAGGCTATAATCCCTTTGCACTAATTGACAAGAAGAAGTTGAAGGAGCTCGTTGATTGGTTGAAAATTGATCCGTAAGTGATTGATTTTCCCATAATAACTTCCTTTAGTCTACAAAAACTGATTGCTTTTCTACATTTTGTGTTTGCAGTCATTATAGAACACTTCTTGACAAAAAACCACGCAAAAGTCCAACTTGGTGGTATCAGACCCTCCGGACCTCCTTATCCTGGTTGGACGACTGTGTAAATCTTCTGCTATGACTTATGTCTTCTACTAGTAAGTCGTTTGGTAAGTATTCTAGATGATTTACTGATAAGTCTTCTTTGTAGATGACTTACCAGTAAGTCGTCTGGTAAGTCTTCTACGTAGAAGACTTTGCAGACGGATTACCAGTAATTCGTCTGATATCTTCTGACTTGTATTATTTTATATGCAGCATATTGATGCTTAGTTTAATGTGTTGAGGAAGAAGACGATGCTAAGCCACAACATTTCAGGAGAGAGAGAATGTGCTTCCTTGATCATCTCTTTTCTCAGCAATGGAGACACCACTACAAGGATTTTAAGGACTCGGAGCCCAATCACAACGGTTTAGGAAGAAGACTCCCTGGTGGAGCGTGGAATTATTATTCAGGCATTGTACCATCATTTTGCCAATCGAACAAGTTTTGGGGGGCGGATATTCATGATATCTATGCGCCAGTGAACTACAAAGACACTCATTGGATTGCTATGTGGATATCGATCCCTAAGAGGCACATAGTCGCCTAGGACAGCATTTGTTCCTGTTTCTCCCAAGAAGAACTCGATGTGGTAATAGAGCCTTTTCTCCACATGATCCCTTATCTCCTTGTTGAATGCGCTTCCTCCGACAAACAACGTGTCCAATACACCCTGGAGCCATTCACATATGAGAGACCGACCAATATACCTCAGGCTAGATCTGGTGATTGTGGCATGTATTCTCTAAAGTACATTGAGTGTCATGCTCTTGGAATTGCATTTCATCAAAAAGACTTTGCTAAAGCCAACGGGAAGGCTATGAGGGATAAGATGGCGGTGGATATATTTAAAGAGCTTCCTGGCCAGCATGAGAAAGATAACATGGACAATGATGACAATCTGGCAACGTATGAGGGGTGATAAACAGGCTACGTTAGATTATTTTAAATGATAGATTAGGCTGATGTGTGTATTTGAACTTGATTATTTTAGTATGCTGATGTATGCCAGAAGACTTATAATTAAGTCGTTTGGAAAGTCTTTCAACTGGAAGACTTAGTAGAAGACTTAATTATAAGTGAACCAGATTTATATACTTAAATATATTAATTATTTTTAAATTCATATCTAAAAGAATATACAAAATATATAAGATGTTTTTAAGTTTTCCAAAATACTTGGAAATTTATACAAATAAAGTACATGTTTAAAATAGCTAAACGATACTCGAAATATCTATTGATTTTCTATCCAAATATTTAAACTAAACCATTTTTATGTTAAGTTTAAACATTTTGGCATACATTATTCAAACTCATATGTTATATATTTTTTTATTTTTAGATTTTGAGAAATTAAAAGTATATATGAACTTTAATTTTTTTAAAAAAAATTAAAATAGGTTACCAGAATCCAAACTGAACCCGCAAAGATCCGAACTGAACATAAACAAACAAAACCAAATGATACCCGAATGTCCATCCTTATCCAAATGTAAATAAATTACTGATAACAAAATGAGTATTGTTTATAATATTTAAATATATTATAGGAAAAAAAAAACTCATCCTCGCAAGGCGCAGACTACAATCTAGTATATATGGTTTGCTTTGTTTAGTAATAATACACTCAATCTATATATATTAAAATAATTCATCCATTTCTAGTACATATCTAAATGTTAGGCCTGGAACTTATTATCCGGGATGTGGATTTGATTCGAGATCCGCTCCGGATCCGCTCCGAAAATCGGATATCCGGAGCGTCCAGATTCGAATCCGGATAGTAAAACCAAGGAACAGTGATCTCACAGAAACAGAAGCTTGCGTTAAGGGAAGCATACAAGAGCAAGAAGACTCGTGCTATCCGCAGACGTCTTACCAAGCATCAGGTCTTTTTCCACGTTAACATTGTCATTTCTATTACACATGACTTTGTCAGTTAACCTTATGGATGGGAGAGAAAAGATGATGAACTTTTTGTATACGGAATTGGGTTATTTGTGTTGCAGGCGTCTTTGAAGACAGAGCGTGAGAAGAAGAAAGAGATCTATTTCCCTCTGAGAAAGTATGCTATCAAAGTCTAGTAGATTCATTCTCCTGCTTTTAGCTACTAGAAATGATTCAACTCTTTTTTGATTATTCGCTTATGTATTCTCCATTTTTATTTTTGGTTTTACTCATTGTTATGGAACAGCCAAATCTCTCTTACACGAACCATTTATCTCCCAAACATACAAACGACACTTTTGAAAAAGAGATTTAGTATCACAATGTCGATAATGACTATGTTCAGCCGTATTGTATGCAATAATAATATCTGTCTATTAAATTTAGAAACTGAGAATGTTTACAATTTTTTTTAACGAAAATTGAAACATTAGGACATAAAAGATTTTGGTTGAGAACTCCGAGTAAATTCATCAAAAAGAATATGTTAAGAACTTCAAAAAACAACGACCACAGTGGGAGTCGAACCCACGACCTTTTGATCCGAAGTCAAACGCGCTAATCCACTGCGCTATGCGGTCTATTAGCTTAAATGTTAATGCAATTATATAACACAACACCAAATTTCTCTGTCCAACAATTTGTGGGAAGACCGGCTCAAGGCCATTCATATCAAAGGTTCAAGTCCAAGTTCATCGTTTTCCTCATAAACCTTCATAAAAATGAGCTTGTTCCTGCAGCTTCATCCTCTTAGAGTGCTTAAACATGAAAAAAACGCCTCCAAATCATAACAAGAGTTGGACACAATTAGATCATCATTGAGTTATGGGATCAAACCAGTGAACTTGGTTTCTTGTTATATTGGTAAAATTTGGATTAAGGGGTAAAAGTATCAAAAAGTCTTTTAAGACTATTTAACGTCCATCAAAATATTTTTTGGGGATTTGAGAGACATGAGAGTTTGTGAAAGAATGGACAACGCACCGGGACAAATGCATAGAGACTAGAGTTATAGAATGGTGTGGTCATGTGAATTGTTGATCTTTCAACACTGTTTCTTGAATACAACATTTAAAGTAGAAGATACCATGGATTTAGCCAAACCTTTTGTTCTTGATATCTATACATAGCTTTAACTTTTGACAATCTTCATCTTGTTGTGTTGCTTTTGTTTTGTCATATACACTAACACGGAGATGTCATTTGTCCTAAACTCAACACATTTTGGTAAATAATCTTATCGGATCATTTGGTATGAATGATAGGCTATTAGGTTTGTGCTAGCTTTGTGTTGTGAAAGTAGACAAATTCCTTTCTTTTTTTCTTTCCATAACGACAAATAGATGTATATTAACAAAGCCTATCCAAGTCCTTACTCTACTCCACACACTCTTGTCTAGTCCCACTTGTTCAATTTTTTCATGGATCATTCATAGTACACGTAAATAATTGCACAATATCATCAAGTGACATATTCTTTAGTTTCTACTCAAAATCTACTGTTCTTCCTATTTTTTTCTTCAAGAAACCTAACTATAGCATATAAAGTCTGCAAGCTAATTATGTCTGCCACCAACAGTTGCTAAAGTTTTAAAACTTTTGCCAACTATATATCCATAATCCATTGCTTCTTAACCTCTATTCTCCAGTTCCATATTGCCATCTATCAGTTAAAGCCGACAATAATCTCTTTTGTACCACACCCTTTTTTGTTTATGGCCTAATAAAAAAATCAAAATATTCTCAATCACTTAACACATATATTATGTATATAAAGCAAAGATTCATCAAAAGTTAAAAGTGTCGAGAGAAGTGAGTAAACGAAGCACGCAAGATCCAATATGGAAGAAGAAAGCAGCACAATCATCATGACCTCACTATCTACTCTCTCTCCTTCACACCTTCAGAAGCTTACTCACACCATTCTCTCTCTCTCCCACCACCATCGCCGTCGTCTCGCCGCCGTCTTCTCCTCTCAGACGCTTTTCTCCCTCACTCTCCGCCACCTTCTTTCTCTCTCCCTTCCTCAAAAAACCCTCCTCATCGCCACTCACCTCCTTTCTCTTCTCCACGCTCTTCTCCTCCACCATAACCACCACTCTCTCCACTCATCTGCCGCCAAGATGAAGCTCCGGGACCTAGATGCAGTGCTGCTCCTCCTTTTTCTGTGTGAAACACATCAGCTTGATCCAGATGTTCTAGAAGCTTCAGCTGATAGTTGGCGGGAAATACTCGGTAACATGTGCTCTGATAATATGCTAAATAGTATCTCCGGTCTCTGGACTTGCGACGCCGAAATCTTGATGCCTTACATAGAAACCCTAGTTAGATGCAAAAGATTCATCGACATAATGGCAAACCACAACCACCTTGGTCGAGGAGGAGAAAAAGAAGGATATGAAATCCCGGCGGCTAGAGCTGCTGTGGTAGCGTTACGTGCGGTTGAAGTGTTGAATGCTGCCGGAGACGTAGAATGCGTGATATGCAAGGAAGAGATGAGTGAAGGAAGAGATGTTTGTGAAATGCCATGTCAGCATTTGTTCCACTGGAAGTGTATCTTGCCATGGCTTAGCAAGAGGAACACGTGTCCTTTCTGTAGGCTTCAGCTTCCCACCGACGATGTCTCCTCGGAGATCCAACGGCTATGGGAGATCCTTGTCAAGGCCAGCGAGTTAGGCGTGGCGTGATGTCAGCTCGTGGTGATGAATACATCATACATGTGTATGAAGAGTGTATATCGTTATCAATAACAGATGGGTCGAGCATTATAAGTCTGTTAACAGATAGGAATGTTTGGACCGTTTTGATCTATAGAATTATGTTAGTTTTTTTTTTCTTTTTGATAAGGAAACATGTGGTTATAGACGCTTGATGACATTTCTTGCTATCACTAGAAACTAGGCCTCTTCGGATTTCGATACGGTTTGGGTTCGATTTTTTCGGTTTTGGATGTATGAAAACTAGCTACTATATTGGAACTATTTCTAATTTGGTTTGGTTTGGTTTATATGTTATCGGTTTTCGACTTATTCGGTTTTATTAACAAAAATCTATAACTAATTTAACTTTTATAACAAGTTTTAGATTATATGAATAGAAATCAGATTTATTAAAACATAAATATGTATTTTTAGTCTTAATTTGTAAATATTATTTTTATTTAAATATTTAAATAAAATTGAGAAAATAATAATCTCGTAATATTATTAAAATAATTATATTTTAGTACAAGAAGTTATCAATTAAAAATAAAAATATTTTTTATTTAATTTGATGAAAGTAAGAAAAACAAAATAACCATTTTAACTTGAAACAAAATAAAATTATAAAAATAAATGTTTTGATTATGAATATTATATTAATATAATAAATTATGTATATATTATTAATATTATAATAAAATTATAAATACATATATTAATATTTTTAACTAATCGGTTTCTTTGATTTATTTGGTTTGATCGGTTTATATATCAAACCATATATATATATATATAAATATACTGTGGTTTAAAAAACATCTATTCAATTTATTCGATACTATTGAATTTAAATCATTTTTTCTATTTTAGGTCGGTTTGGTTTTAATTAGTTTAGTTTTACCGGATTGAACATACTTTGAAATAGTCTTTCAAAATTAAGACAAATGGGCCTTAGTTGTTGAAAGAAACGACTAACAGACTATGGAAACTCAAATGGGCCTATTTATAATTCTAGGCTTTGATTGGTGACATGTATTAGACTTGATTAAGTTTGATTTATGATTGTAACTCAAAAATGTTACCAATCATGCATTAAATTTATCTTTTTGATTTTAAGTTTGATTTAGCATGTGTTGTCATTGAGTTAGCATTTTGACTTAGATCCTTTATAAAATTGCTAAATCAAAACTTAAACCAACATCAACCAAAATTCCATGTATTAGAAGTTGATTTACAGATTTAGCTAGTTTTTCTGTTTAAAAAATAAAAACAAAAATAGTGATTTTTGAAAATTACCGTGTGTCATTGCTCTACCTATTTTTGTGCTAGTCAAAGATTTTCATAATTTTATCAGGCTTCACAAAATTCCAGATGCTGATTTTGAAGATAGAGATAGCAGTGGTCAAGAACAACAAAGACGACGGATTGAAGAAAAAGAGCTTAGTAGACTTGAAGAGGAAGAAATAACATCGGAGGGTCAATACATGAACAACGTAAGAGATGAGATTGCAAACATGATTTGGAATGAACATTTGTAAATTTTTTTATTGGATTTTTTTTAATTTAAGGGTCAAGTTATAATTATTATTTCATTTACTTTATTTTATTATTGATATTCAAATAAATATTATTTTTAGATTATAATATTTAGAAAATAATGTATATTGAATTTTATTTTCAAATTTAATACTTATTCAAAATATTTTTAAATATCTTAATGATTTATTTGTTTTTAATAAATATTTTACTATTTATATGTTTATATATTCATTTATTTTAATTAAAAAATTCATAATGCAACTTATACATCAAAAAAGTTACCAGTCAATAGTTTTTAAAAAAAAATGTAACTCTTATTTTTACTGCAAAGTTACCACATAAACTTACAGTTTTTACCATATAATTTTTACTGCAAGTTACATCGACTTACAAATCATACTGCAAATCATGCTGCAAATCATATGTCACCAGTCGGAGCCCTAATTGCTTAATAGTTTTCAAGAATTTGGTCTTTGGCATCCAATGCGAATTAAATAGGTTGTTAATTAGTGAATAATTCTTATTCTTTCTTCGGATTATTAATTCTGGAGTTTTCTTTTATCACCAAAAATTCTGAAAACAAGAGTAAGAATATTATTGGACCACAATGACTGAACCTAAAGAAAATTTGAACAAGATTTTAATGTCAAAAACTTAATTTAACATGGGCTAATGAAAATCGCATGCCAGTCATATAAAATGTAAAAATTTTAATTAACCACATACGGTATATATATATATACTTCCTAAACCAAAAAGATGAACAATATGTATGCATGCATATGCATCATATGTCCGAGTTTATAGGGCTGAAGCTAAAAATATTATTATAATATGCAATAACTAAATGAACAAAAATATATTATATACATAGATTGCCGAAAACGATGAAGATGGATAGTAAGTTGCTAGATGAGAAATCTAATCATATAAAAGTACAAAATCAAAATGATAATAGTACGTCCAGATACAATTGCAAATAAATGAGCTATATAAAATTGAAAAATGCAAAATTATATAGAGTATAGTTTTAGTTTGATTGTAATATGAAAAATCAAAAAAAAAAATCACATCATGGTGGTCTAGTGGTTTCCACTAGAGAAAAAATTACTCTATTGGTCCAGGTTATGAATCTCTAGTGCGAGATTATTAGTTCTACATGTGGTAACGCGGATATAAATCCATGCTGACGGTCCATTTGAATATCCGGGAGAGAGTCTATCTGTGGGTTACACCTACCTTCCGAATATTAGGTTTGTATCTTTTATAGATCCGTGTTTAACCCATTTTTCAAAAAAAAAAATGAAAATATAATAAAGTCCTACGTCAATACGAAGAACACTAGTTACTAGAGTCTAGAGAGAGATGGTGTTGTGATAAATTGTCAAGGTTTGGTTGGACCAGACAATATGGGACCTTCAAAATGTCTCTTTCATGTTTCCTGCATGCCATGCATTCTATTTACTCTTTCTTCCTCTACGTGCCCACGTCTCCACTTTTATTCATTTTCTTTATTGTGATCACTCGAACTTGTAAATAATCAAGGTTAGAATATAGGTAAACTGAATCTCTTTTCTTCACATGAAATTAGCGTTTAAGATTCTTTCTTCTTACGGTAGATTGCAGTTAGCTAAATAATGTATAGTAAGCTGGGTTACTCGAAAGGTGAGATGCACTTCGAATGCTCGTTTAAACTATACTCCAAACTATCAGTCGAAAAAGAAAAATATACTCCAAACATCATAAATTTATAACTGTACTCCAAATTAAAGATAACATCATAAATAGTAAATACTTACGAAACTGGAGACAGCATCGACGCGAGGCTTTCAATCCTTCTACTACATGATGCATTTAAATAGAAAACCGAATAATACTTAATTGGTATACATTTTTCTGACGATAATGTCTAATCTGAATCGATATGTTCGATATAAGTTCTTTTTATAAATAATTCGAGCCATGAATTATCTCAGAAATTTATGTAATTCCTTATAAACCAGTCGAGCTATATATAACTAAATATGATAGATTATTCATATATAGGAGCTTCTTCAATAAAAGTGTTTCAAGAAGTGCAGCTATAAGCAATTCACATGTAAATAGTACTTTTACAGGTAAACTAGTACATTTTATTATGTGAAGTTGAAAAGAACGAAATTTAGAAACTAACTTATGGAGAAACGAAGAAGTAAAGTATTAAGTAAAACGTTAATTAAGAAATACTTGAAACTAGCTAGGTTTGTGGATGGTTCATTTCGTACTACACTACCATTGAGTCTATATCAATTTCTTTGAGCGGTTTCTGAATTGTAGCTGCACTTCTTGATATGGATAGTTCTTTTCCTGTTACCTAAACAAGGTATACGTTAACTAACAATAGTTAGCTCAATGCTAAACCCAAAAAATAAGAAAAAACAAAAAAAACAAAAGGAAGTAAGAAGCTAAAGAGATAGACTGACATCCATGCTCCCTCAACCAAAAGACAAAACTCACAGTGCAGCATAAATGGACCAGCTGTTACCCACAACTCTTTTTCTAAAAATATTGTATATATAGTAGGAACTTGTTGTATTTTATATAATTTGATCATTTATTTCTTATATTGTTTAATCAAAACGAGACAGTGTCAGTTTAACTTTGTAATAAGATGTGAATTAAATTAAGGATGGAGAACACATGATAAATACAGTGTACTGTACTGGTGTACTCAAGGACAGAAGGACTCTTCAATACATTTCAAGGCCACATGTTCAATATTTAATCGGTCCATATATGAAAGTTATTTGATATGGTAAAGGTAAAATGTACCTGGACCATTCTCATATTTTTCAATTATACTAATCTACACTTGATTTTCTTACTCTTTAATTTGATTTTAGATCTATATCATCAAAAGTTGTAACCAAATTGTGAGCCAAAGTCATATGATGTAGCCTACACCAATTGATGAGGTTAGTCTTATCCAACTAGTGAAATCGTCATGTGCTAAATCAAATATCACTAATGAATGAAAAATGAGCCCCACTTATTGTGCACAACAAAAGGTATAGAGGACGGAAACAACGTAAACCCAAGAGCTAGCTTCGTCATAGTATGTTATCAGATGATATTAACTACTCATCAGTGTTATGTATCGATCAACACATGACAGTGTTTCTCACTACCGTGACATCAATCTGTGGATTCTTATAAACAGAAAACGAGGAGAGAAGAGACACAGAAGGCCACCGAGGAGAACGGTCATGGAAAACCAAGTAGATTCATCTTCTTTGGAAAATTCATCACAACCCCATAATCCCTCAAATGAATTACGATCTAAATCTAGATAGGATTCTTTAATAACTTTTAAAAGTGGAAAAGAAGACAAAAGAGATTGATAGAAAAGGGCAAAAGCTGTAGGGGCTAAGACAGCTAAGAGTGTTCCTCGTTCGCCCCACAAAATGTTTTCACTCATCAGTCTTTTTCAGCTCTTGTTTAAGTTCAATGCTCCCAAAAACCCACACCTTCTTCTCCCTCACACACATGCCTCCTTTGACCTTTCCTTTCTTATCCATTTTCTTCCTACATAGTACCAAACTGCAAAAACAACATGAGAAAACATAAATTTACCAAAGATGAAAAATAAAGAGACACTGGACACACCATTACTGTGAAAACAGACATTTCCATCATATCTACTCATAATCACATAAACCCTTATCCTAATCTATATATGTTTCAATCAATACATTCTGCCATTGTACTATAAAGTGATGAAATTAATAGTGAAGGCATTAGCATCACTCCAATCCACTGGTTCAACAACATGGTTATTGAGACTCGAATTCAACCAGAGTTAAAAACAAACACAACCATATATATGATTATTTTGGCTGTCAACATTCTTGCTTCTTAAGCTATACAAGATTAACCTCTTCTACAGAAGAGAAATATTATCTCATGAACTAAAGATATAGCAGAAAGTAAAATATGACAGCTCTTTTACTTAACCCTACTAAAGATAGAGATTCAACACCGAACAGTAAAGAGGAGAATCTCTGAATATCCACTTTAAACTACTTCCCTCTTGTCCTCTCAGTCATTTAATTTTTTCTTTCAGTTGTTTTGACCCATAACTTTTTTTGGCCACTTCTCATGGGTTCCAACACCTTCTATTTACTCTAGTTCTTCCTCGGCTATATATATGGTCCCTTCCTTTGAACTTGAAACTTATAACTCAACAATCAGCACTGCGACTACTTTGTTATCACTTCCCCCTGCAAAGATGAATAAATCCTGTTGGAGAATAGGTGCCGGTTTGGAGAAAAGTAAGATCAGTCCCACAAAGAATGATGGCTTGACATGGTGTAAAGATCTTGGCCTTCACCCCTTTGGAGAGTTTTCGATGGCAATGATCCAAGCCAACAGTGTGATGGAGGATCAATGCCAGATCGAATCAGGGCCATTGACATTCAACAACCCTGCAGTTCAAGGAACTTTTGTTGGAGTTTACGATGGCCATGGAGGTTCAGAGGCTTCCAGATTCATTGCAGACAACCTCTTCCTCAATTTAAAGAGTAAGACACACACACAACGCCTTTTCTCATTCTTGAAACTCTCAGGAACACTAACGCTCAGGTTTCACACATCAACAGGGTTTGCTTCTGAGGGTAGAGAGGTTTCAGAGGAGGTGATCAGGAACGCATTTGCAGAGACAGACGAAGATTTTCTCATGGCGGTGAAGAAGCAATGGCGCAAGAACCCACAGATGGCATCTGTGGGGTCGTGTTGCTTGGCAGGTGTGATATGCAACGGGCTGGTGTATATTGCAAACGCAGGAGACTCAAGAGCTGTTCTGGGAAGATATGAGAGAGGTGGAGTGAGAGCTGTTCAGTTATCAGTAGAGCACAATGCCAACGTAGAGTCTGCAAGGCAAGAGCTATGGTCAATGCATCCTAATGACCCCAACATTCTTGTGATGAAGCACCGAATGTGGCGTGTGAAAGGCATCATCCAGGTAGACTATTTACTTGATGATGAAAACATGCACATTATCAAGATGTAAAAGCTCACAAGCAAAATGTGTTGTTTACATTTAATCAGGTCACAAAATCAATCGGGGATGCATACCTCAAGAGAGCAGAGTTCAACAGAGAGCCGTTGCTGCCCAAATACAGAGTAGCAGAACATTTTGCCAAGCCAATACTTAGTGCGGATCCATCAGTCACGGTTACTTGGCTTAAAGCAGAAGACGAGTTTATGATTCTTGCTTCAGATGGGCTTTGGGAGCATCTTAGCAACCAGGAAGCTGTTGATATTGTACATTGTTCCCCTCGCCAAGTAAGTCTCACTCATATCCAATGGGATACCTCTCTGTTGTACAATTTGCACGCAAATTAATACCTTGACAATCTCCAGGGAGTAGCAAGGAGACTACTCAAAGCTGCATTAAAGGAAGCAGCAAAGAAAAGAGAGATGAGATTCTCAGACCTGCAAGAGATCAATCCTGGTGTTAGAAGGCACTTCCATGACGATATAACCGTTATTGTGGTCTATATCGATCACCAAATGGTTCAAGCCAATAGTTGGGCTTCTTCTCCACTGTCAGTGAGAGGTGGCTATCCAATGCATTGAATGATTGAAGCCAAAAAAAAAAAAAATGGCGGAATCAGGAGCACGAACCACAAGTAGTATAGCTAGAACGATATTTTCAAAATACAGAGATCTTTGTTATGTTCTTTTTTAAGAAAACATAAATTCAAATGTACCCCTGTATGCAAATTATACAAGAGGGCAACATCACCATCTATGTCAATGCTAGTAAAATTTAATTTTCAGTTTACCTTGCAGCATATTAGCGTTTAGGCACAGGCACAATAATTGAAAATAAGAAGCATAACTGAACATTACATTCCCTTGATAAAGGTATCTATGGCGCTTGATTCAAATTGTATCAACAAAGTTTTTATCTAAAATCTATTACAGACGCATAAGTAACTGTGTAGCATCAGAAAGGCAGCAAAGTCCCAGTCCCACGAACAGATATTCAGCGTCTGAGGCTATCTTCTCTCCAACCGCCACAGAGACCAATGGAAACCAACAAGTACCTCTATAGTTCTAATGATGTCTTAGATGACAAAGGAATTCTGAAGTAGCAGCTTGACAGGTCATGAATAAGCAAAACCAAACAAAGAACACATGGTAATGGGATTCGTTTTGCAGGCAGTATTCGCAATCAAGCACACAACAGCAGAGTATACCAGCTACCTTAAGTGACAAGATTAAGATGACAAAACACACTTACTTTGATAGATCAGCTAGTAACTCAGGCTGGTTTTCAAGACAAACGCATTGGCACAACAACTCAAAAGCAATCAACACTAGTAATTTCTAACTAGCTTGGTACGAACATGCGGTGTTAAAAGGACTTAAATCTACACTTACCACTCTTCAAGCACCTGCAACATGGAAAAAAAAGTCAACACCAGCCACTTCAGAATTCCTAGGTCCTAACACATTGATAAGTGCCTTTTTAAGACAATCAGAACTATAGGTTACTTATTAGTTTCTCATGATCTCATCTGGTCACAACTTCGCTTCCACTCATCTGAGAGAATCAATGCATGACCACAAAACCTTGCTCCACGACCAAACTTCGACCTTAATTAAGATACTACACACTGGGACTTCTAATTCAAAAATAAAGAGAGAGAGAGAGAGAGAGAGAAGCAAGCAGCCAGAGAGGGAATTATATAACGCTAGCACACTACCTGCCAAAACAAAACAATTGACAAGTTAGATACAAGAAACAAAACCAGGCATACCACTAAATGTAGCAATGCAATCATAAGTATTCAATGAAACTCACCTAACTAAAGAAGAAACTTTATTCAGGAACCTTAGGCAGCGTTTCCTGAGACAGCTGCCTCCTGTGAAAACAAAGAGTTGAAAAGTATATATACTGTTAGCTCTTCTACTTATTCTCTCAATCTAATAAGTAAAAACATAAGTTAAAAGGATGGTTTACCTTGCCAATATTCAGCTTCCCAGGTAAATCTGAAGATGCATCAGAAGCAGGTTTTGAAAACCTAAAGATTGGCAAATCACAAACCACATTATTGACATAGCACTTCAAAAACCTCAAGGTACAAAGATAACTCATGTTGCAAGGAAAACTACCTAAGCGCCCTAGCTTTGCGTTTATCATCTTCAGCCGAATCAACTTTAGTATCCTTCCCAAAGCGAGCGAGCCTAGCTTTCTTCTTCGCCTCTTCTTCAGTCTTATCAACTTTAATAGTAGGGGATGATGATGATGATGCAGGAACACCAAATCTGATTGAAACATAACGCCAGTAAGAAACTCAACTTCTCTAAAAAAAACAAACATTCAAAGTACAAAATAAACTAAGCAAGCATGATGAGAAAACCTGTCAGCTCTAGCCTTTCGCTTCAAGTCCTCTGCTTTCTTCGTTCCCTGTGAGTCCTTCACCGCTCCTACAGTACCGAACCTGTATAGAGAGAGAGAGAGTTAAATTCATTGGTTTGACAATGAGTGAACATAGAGCAAATAACAATTAAAGAGAATTGCTTTCGTAATACCTCTCAGCACGGGAATTGCGCTTCTCCTCTTCGGTTAGCTTCACTGAAACTCCGAACCTCTCAGCACGTCGAATCTTCTTCTGAACATCATCATCCACCGGAGATACATCACCACCGGCCGCCGTCGATCCAATAACCTTGGTGTCGGGTTCGCCCTTCTTCTCACCAGAAACAACAGTGGATTCAGATAACCCCTTCACTTCTCCGTCGAGAATGTCGTCGGGCTCCGTAGTGTTGAGGTCAACGATTTTCTTAGGGATTTCACCAGTGGACAGCCCTGACCCGTTCGCCACCGTAGCCGTGTCGTTAACTCCGTTGCTCGCCATTGGAATACAAGAGTTATTTTCATTGCAGGTCACTTTCCATCTTTTTATTACATTATAGATCGCAATGTGCTACTAGCACACTTTTTGGTGGTTGATTACTCCTATGTCCTCCCAAAAGCAAAACCAGACGTGGGTATTTCGGTAATAGACCAAATTGTTCTGGTTAGTTTGGTTTATGGGTTTGAATTTTGAAAAATACACAATTTTGATTGGTGGACTCATAAAGAATTTTGGTTTGGTTAATTAAACTTATTGGTGCCCGTAAAAAAAAGTAAAATTGCAATCTTTTCACTTTCCCAATCGTAGACCTAATTTTCCAATTACTTTTATTATTCCCGACGACGAACAATTGTGAGAAGACGACGGAGTGAGTGACTGACTACGGAAGATAAAGCGGTGGTTATAGGATATATCGACGATGACGGCGAAGAGGAAGCGAGCGGGAAAAGCGATACCCGATGGTTAGTTTTTCTTCTCTAAAAGTTGTCGCTTTATTTGGGTTAAAAACCCCCCGTGACTTGAAACTGATAATTGTGTATGGTTGTTGCAGAGGTCGATAGGAAGGGATAATGGTGGGATTCCCAATTGCCCTTCAGTTGTGGGTGTTTGAAGCCATCCCAGCTTTGTTTGGGCGTTTAGGTGGGGACGATGAGGAAAAACTGATGGGTTATGTTGGTGAGAAACTTCCACAACATTCTGGGTTATGTTGAGCATGATCTAAAGGTTAGATGTTGTATACGTGTACGAACGTTAGCGTAGTATTTTATATGAATGGGCATTGAATTTGGGTACATCAGCGGATAGGTGTCCATGTGTACGGGTTCTGTATAGATGTACATGTGGACTTGTGATTTTATGTGGTTAAAATAAAACAATGTTGTGTTAAGTATAAAGAGAGAAGAATGGAAAAGTAGAGGAGAAGTCTGGAACACTGATGCAATGGTTGGGGATGAGAGTTAAGATGTTGATGATGACAAGGAAGAAGAGGATTATGAAACTTAAGTTCAAGAGCTGGTAGGATGAGTTAGTTTATTCTCACATGTGAAGCCACATTGGAGGTGAAGAGTTTATGTACATATGTACAAGAACTTTCTGCATGTACATGTTTATCATTATCCACATGTACAACAATATAATCGACATGTACATCAGATTCTGTAAACATGTACAATTTATACATAATTTTTACATGTACACATTTGACTTGCGTGCTTACAAATCCATGCTTTGAGACAAAATCAATATGCATATTCCCATTAGGACTAAACACAATTTGTCCACAAGTGATTATATTAAGCACAATGAAGCTCCAACATTGACCTGAGACATAACTAATAGTTTTGAGATTTAATGGAGGTAATATCAAGATTATATTTCAGCTGAAAAGTTATCATCATCTGCATGTACACCAATATAAACAAGTTCCACATGTACATCGAATTATGATATCCACACGTACATCTCTACATGACGCATTTAAACTAAAAATTAACAAATCCATGAATCAGGGTAGCTCCCATGAATCAGGGTAGCTCCCATGTAAAATAAAGTATACATGTGGATTAAAATATGTATGTGCTATGTTTGACTTGTATGGGCTCTTGAATTTATATGACTTGTCAGGTGGATTCAACTCCGTATGTTATATGCTTGACACGCTATCGTGTGCACGCGTACAAAGAAGTGAGTTTGTACACATGGACAGTTCGGCAGCAAAAATGTACAGGCTACTTCTTTGGGAAACTCAAATCCATGGCAAAGTGTAAATATGTGGCTACTAATTTTTGTTCTTGTATGTATACGACTTATTAGGTGAAACATGATTGAAGTGTGGTTGTGTGTGCTATGTATGTCACGGTAATGTGTACATGCGTACCAAGAAGCATGACTGTACACATGGACAGCCTGAGATTCGTTTACTAAGTGTACACGATCGGAGTATGAATATAGTAGTAAGTTGAGAGGTTAAAAAATTCATGCGGTGTTTGGCTGTAGGAATCAGAATAGTTCAGTGGAGATTCTGGTTGCAAGTTCAGTCCAGCTGTCGTCATCAGCCGTCTTCCATCCGCTGGCGATAACCATATTCCGTCTCGCCATGGGAGTTACCTGCAACAAGTTTCATGATTGTTATTCAACAAGTGAAAAAATATGAGATTACAGTAAAAACAAATTTCTTAAACAAGGTTAGCTCACAAACCACAACTTAGAATCCAAAAAACAGGGTTAAAAATCTTGGATTAGTTAACAATTTTTTTTTCTTCCTTCATGAACACAAACAAAAGTCGATGATTTTGGGGGAGGGGGAGAAAAGAAAGAGAATTATGTTAATATTTGAGTAAAATCTGGACCGTTTAAATTAGGAAAGAGACATGGTTGTGGTTAAATGGCAGATATATGTCTTTTCCAGATCTGCATAATATAATCTCAGCCGTTGGAGCTTTTAGAAGATCAATGGTTGGAAGCTAATCCCGCCAAAAGGGAATCTAGTTAGTTTTTTTTATGTTTGGGATCTAACGAAAAGGAAAGGAGAGAGTTAAGGAAAGTGTCCTAGTAGCCACATGTGTCTTAGCATGTAATAAAAAGATAAAATGTGACCTGCAATGTAATTCTTTCTGGAATACAAACACGTGAACGAGATACAGAGAGAGATTTGTAAGATATTATTTTCTTACAAAGATCGATTTAGCCTGTGAAGGGTTAGATCGAAGAGTCTAGTGATTTATATAAAGCTCTCACACGAAGGGGGTAATATCGTCAAACTAAAAAACTTCCTTCTTGGGCCGGGCCGGACCGTTCATCTATTTAAAATTGACTCTTACGGGCCAGGTCGAGCGATTTGGTCCCAAACTAACAAAGGGGTAATATCGTCGTACATTCACATCTCTCGTATGCATGCAGATTATCACTTGGTAGTTAATACCTTTGGATATACTAATAATATCATCAGTGTTTGTGGTTCCTTGATTCACTTTGCCTTTACCAGCCACTCATACCACTCGTCTGTTAACTTCACTTGAAAGGTGTAAATTAAGCCCAAAATGGATTTGGTTGGTCTTGGTCCATAAAATGAAGTAGGTACGATTTGATGTTTTTTTTAGAAAAAAAAAAAAGTACGTACGATGGAAAGTGGCTAAATCCCAATACGCCATATGGATAATTTGTCAAACAGGAATATTCAACATTGTTCAGAACTCTATATGCAACTATTTTTATAGTAAATATCTATAATAAGTTTAATTTCACCACTAATAATTAAGCTATTCTTTACATACCTATCTGAAATCGAGCATAGATGATTAGGTAAGGTCGAGTAAAACGGCGTGGATGGTGTCGGGACCACCCTTCTTTCTATAATTTTCAAGTTCAATTGTCATAATAGCAAAAGAACAACTGATAAGACAAATTTTTAGCGTTTTTGTTTTATACACTTGTAGAAAAGGAATATCACATCAAATTAACACAACTCACAAAGAAAAGTTTGGAACATTTTTTGCTATTTAGTTCTTAATTAATACTTAGAACACGGACGTTGACAAGAACATTTGGAAAATTCAACGCCAGAGATCATCAAACATTGACGCTTCACCTGTTACTGTTAGCTGGTCCAACAAAGCAATAAGCATGAACCATGCTCTTCATCCAGTGTGTGTTATATAAGTGGCTTTATATGTTTGATCCATCATTCATGTAAAAAAAACATCATCTATCTGTAGTAATCCTCTGAAGCGAATCGATCATATCCATGGCTTTACCTCCTCTGTAAGAATAAGATTCTTGGTATCCTCGTGATTTTCCTCGAATCTTGGCTTCTGGTTTCCTCTTCTTGTTTTCATGGGATTTCTAATGAAGCTTTTTTCCTTTACTTTATTAGGCTTCGTGATTACATAAAGTGGTTCTTGTGTTAACATCTAACTTTATCTTCTTTTCCTTTTTTTTTTTATTGAGAGAAGTTTGGTAGAAGATCGTCAAGTTCCGCTTGATGCTACCTCCGATCTACCTGCTTTATTCGACGGAACCACGAGGTTTGTTTTTTTACTAATTTATTTAAACTTCAAAAAAAATATTTGTCCATGAGCTATTGATTATGGATTGGGCTAACCTTAGTTTTATTAAATAAATGGAAAC
Source organism: Brassica juncea (assembly GCA_018703725.1). Taxonomy (NCBI): domain Eukaryota; kingdom Viridiplantae; phylum Streptophyta; class Magnoliopsida; order Brassicales; family Brassicaceae; genus Brassica; species Brassica juncea. The sequence goes on from CM031939.1 coordinate 50,013,936, forward strand.
AATAAAGGTTGTACATAAGCTATACCTGCCCATTTGCACAACGTGTTTGGATTACCAGAAACCTCAAGGTACTTGTTCTTTTTCTAGTAGTTTGGTTTCAATTTTTTGTATATGATGACATGATTTTTTTTTTACCAGTGTCTAATTTTTTTGATATTGGGGGTTAAAGGGTCTGCAAGAGAAGATCAAATTGGTTCCTATAGACCTTCCTAATAGACCAGCGTGGTTCAAGGAGAAAGTGAACCCTGCAAACAAGGTGTATAACCTTTATTTCTCTCTTAGCAATCACACAAGAAAATGGCTCCCATCATATATTCAATCGACTGATATTTGAAGTCCTTATATTTTAATTTTTCTTCAAAAGTGACAATATAAGAGTCTAGAATCTTAACAATGATATATGTAGGTGCCTGCTCTTGAACACAATGGAAAAATCATGGGGGAGAGTCTAGATTTAATCAAATATGTGGATAGCAATTTCGAGGGTCAGTCACTTTACCCCCAGGTAAGACCGTGTTTAGATTTCCTTCACATACATATTTGATGTTATAACTTGTTGATCTTGTCGTTTTATGTTATAACCCTTCAATGTATGTGATCATTTTTGTCTAGGATTCTGAAAAGAGAGACTTTGGTGAAGACATGTTGAAATATGTTGATACAACATTCATTAAAGTAGTGTTTGGCTCTTTCAAAGGTGATCCGGCTAAAGATACGGGTAAGATTGATTTCCACATGACTCGTTGATTTTGTTCGGCGTCGTTTTTGCGTTTACATTTACGTTGACAATTAAGTTCTCGAAATAAACTTGTAGCTCATCAATCAACATTTTTATAGGTTAACTATAAACCAATACAAGCACAGTGTTTGTCATTTCAAACTGAAAAATGTTTATAGTTCGAATATATAATAATCTTTTTGTTTTGTTAACAAACACATGTTTATTTTGTTAACAATAAAAATATCTTGCCACAACCTAAGTAATTAGAAGTTAAAAATGTATGTTTTATTTTCTGCAGCATCGGTCTTCGATCACTTGGAAAATGCTTTACAAAAGTTTGATGATGGTCTATTTTTTCTGGGCGACCTTAGCTTGGTATATATAAACCCTTTTTCTTAATAGATGCAAACTGTGAACCTTTATTTTCAAATTGGATAAAACTTTTCTCAATTTTATAAGGTTGATGTCGCATATATCCCGTTCGTCCAACGATTTCAAGTCTTCCTCGGCGAAGTTTTCAAGTACGATATTACTGCTGGACGCCCAAAACTAGCTGCCTGGATTGAGGTACACTCAATATTCAACACATTAATTAAGGCTTTCATATGATTAATTAAGCTGCGTGATTAACCTAAAAAGTATCATGCGTCGCAGGAGATGAATAAGATGGTTGCATATACGCAGACCATAACCGACTCGGAATATGTCATCAACTTTTTCAAGAAGTTCATGGTAAGAGTTTCTAACTTAAAATGAACCAAACCGTAACCGTTACCTGAAACGAGTCGGTTTCATTTTCTTTTCCTAAAATGAAGTAGCCATTGTCATGACCAAAACCGAACAAAACTGATTTTGGGCCATTAGTATTTGTAACTTGAATAACTTTCTTTTCCTAAAATGAAGTAGCCATTGTTAATTGATTAACTGAAACCAGCCGGAACGGTTTTAACTGTGTTTCCCCATTATACAAAAGGGAAAAAACTCATATTCTGGTTAGTCATGGTCTCACTTAGTCCGGCTCACAATGAATAAACAAAGCTAATCGATTCCGATTTTTCTTTTGCAGTAAAATTGTATACCGTACCGAGTCATCGCCTCATCGGCCATGTTGGTTTATGAAGATCGTGAGAGAATTTTACAATGTACGTGGGGAGTGCTACAACTTTCTAGATTTGAATCGTTCTTAATAAAGGTCATGTTGAACTTTTGTATTAAATCTGCGTGTGTATATCGATCGGAGTCCTAAATTCCAATGTATAAACATAAAGCGAATTATTGTCATTATTTTTTGGACGTGTACATATATAGCAGTCCCAATGTAGACATGTATTATCAGATCCGTTATATACATTGCTAGATCTGGCCTCTCTGTCATGCTTTTAATAACGAAAATTATGTACTAGAGAACTATAGCATTGTGTTCAAAAAAAAAAAAAAAAAAGAGAACTATAGCATAATTGGTAAAAAATAATGTTGTGGAAAATCTTACAATCCAACCAATCAGCCACATTCTTAATTGTAAATTTGTGTGTCTGTAACTGAAAAGTTATTGTTTAAAACCGATGAAACGCATATGTTTTTTTCCAAGTATATTTTATATTTTAAGTTTACTAAATAAAAATAATTAGATATTATCCACTAGCTCATTTGTGTAATTTTACTTTGTTTGCAATCATGTGATATTAGCTGTCACACAAGTACGTTGACAAACGATACTACGGCAACAAGCTTTATATATCTGAATATATCAGACAAATTATCTATTTCTCACACTTTTTTATTTTTTTGGAACACACTCACATTATTTTATATGAACATGGCATGGTCAAGCATCTGTGCAATTTTAAGGAAAACAAAAACAAACATATACGTTTAGTACTCAAGAGCACTCGACCCCTAGAAGAAACAAATAAGATAAGTCTTAGAGATCGTCCATGGCTTCTACTCTGTAAGTTTCTTCGTTTCCATGCCAGTTGATTCTCTCTTTTTTAACGTTTTAATATTCTTGAGTGAGAAACTCTTCACCTTCTTTTTTTTCCTGAAATATTGTTAAATTTATTCAAACGTTGTTGTTGCGTAGGGTTTAACTCCAAATATATATATAATCTATGTTTTACATGAGGAAAACATAATTATTTTGTAGCAAACCATGCTTTCATCGCTCCATCATTTGAGTGTTTTCTTCAGAGATACTATCATACTAATTTTAACTCTCTTCTATAATTTTACTTCTTTATCCAGAAGTTATGACGACGATTATCCAGCTTCGCTCGATGCTACATCCGCACCTCCTGCTCTGTTCGATGGCACCACGAGGTTTCTCTTTAACACTTGCTAATACGTCTTCAAAGAAAATAAATGTATTTATGAATAATAAGATGCACGTTATTGATGGATCAATCGATTAACTTTTGGTTGTCAATTGTTGTTTCCAAAAACTATAAACCGAAAAGGTTGTATATGCACTTCCTCTCTCCATATGCACAACGTGCCTGGATTACAAGAAACTACAAGGTACTCTTTTTCCGTCTTTTCTGTTCTCACTTTATTATCTCCTTCGGCAATGAATAACTTTACAACTCTTAATTAGGTCATATATACTGGTCTCTCATAGTGTAATTCTTAACAAAAAGTGTTATGTATATATATATACATCATCTGTCAGTATAAGCATACTGCATACCCATGGTCTTATAGACCTTCTTTGTTTGTTATAAATCTATATTTTTTATGTAAAGAACTCCCACTTGTAAAAGAAGATCATGAATATGGTTGTTTGTAGCTCGTAATACATGTTTTTTATTAAAAAAATGTCTATGTTGTGTCTGCGTTAATGAAGCATGATATTTATATAATCTTATAAATCTTAATTAATTGGGTCCACATAGCAGGTTTCATAATGTGATTCCTAACTCTATTTTTTTTTTGGCAAAGTCATTCTTGGATCAATTTTTGTTTATTTTGGATGGGGAAATGATATCTTTGAATTTCATCTCTATATACGAATCTAAAATAAATAGATCAAGGGTTTTACTAAACATTGATTATATGTCGTCTCTTTTCACTGTGGTATATATTCTTGATATCAAAAAATACGTTCTGACTTTTTCTTTTGTATGCAAATGCAAACCAAAGATTTTTCTTAAAAGCAACTAGATTAGTCTCATTGTTTGAGAGTTCCAGGGTCTGCAAGAGAAAATCCAATTGGTTCCTATAAACCTCTCTAACCGGCCAAGTTGGTATAAAGAGCGAGTAAATCCAGTAAGCAAGGTAAAATATAACTTCCATTCATATCTTCAGAATTACACAATGAAATCAGTAATTAATTTGTATATAGTTATATTAAGTTTTTAATAAAGATGGGTCTGAAACTATCTAAAGGTTGTGTAATTCTTAATTTTCTCATCATTATATATACGATTAGATGTGATAAATTGTTTCCGTGATTTTTATAATGATTGATATGTATCCAGTTGATAATAAGGAATAAGTTTAGCCAGTAAAAATGTTGTGCAGTTCTTATATTAAGCGTGTGTAGCAGTTCTTATATTAAGCGCGTGTGTGTGTAAATGCATTGAGGCTATGTTCGTTCACACCGATTACACAATACGGTTCTGTTTTTAATAAACTTCCTTAATTATGTATAAGTGTAACGAAGACTTTCGATGAAAGGGAGGAGTGAATCTTGATTGTAAATTAACAATGGTAGGTTCCTGCACTTGAACACAATGGCAAAGTCATTACAGAAAGTCTGGACGTGATCAAATTTATTGATAGCAATTTCGACGGGCCTTCTCTGTATCCGGAGGTACGAATTTTCATTTCGGTCGACATGTTCGATGTTAAAGAACTTGTATTGCCATGCTATGTGATAATTCTTAATCAGAAAAAAAAACTTGTCTAGGATCCTGAAAAAGGAGAGTGTGGTGAATACTTAATGAAATATTGCGATACAACGCTCTTTAACATCGTCGTTGGCTCGTTCAGAAGCAACCCGGCTAAAGAATCAAGTAAGATATGTTTGCGTTTGATTGGTACTAGGAATTTTTTAACCATTACATGTTAAATTATGTGTGTGATCATAAAAATGAAAAGACAAGATTTTATTGCTTTTTGTTCTAACATCTTGAAAATTTCTAAATACAAATGAAAAAAAAACTTCATCTGCATTTGCAATATATTAATTTTAATCTATTTAATTTTTTTGTTAACTTATAATATTTGATTTAAATTAATTTGGTAGTAAATTCTTTTTTTAATTGATTTTAGTAAACTCAAATGCAAACATGAGTATGAAAGTTGAAACAATCGCTCTATTGGAATTTGGAAGCGAGTAAACCCTAGAAGCTAGTACTAACCTCCACGTTTTTGTTGCAGCACCCATCTTTGATCATGTGGAAAATGTTTTGCACAAGTTCAACGATGGCCCGTTCTTTCTTGGCAAGCTTAGCTTGGTAAAAAGTTGATTTCCCTAATTACTATACTGCAAATCGCAATCTTTAACTTTTTTTTTTTTTTTTTTTTCGCAATCTTTAACTTCCAAATGGATCTTGACCAAAAAAGAAAACTTCCAAATAGATCATCATTCTTATCTTTTGTGTAGGTTGATATAGTTTTTATCACAATTATTGAACGCGCCCAACCCATCCTTGACGATGTTTTTAAGTATGACATTACTCAAAGACGTCCAAAATTAGCCACTTGGATCTAGGTATATATAACAGTAATATTCACACACACACTCTTTATTAGGTGATGTATTTTTACAAAGAAAAGTTAGGTGATGTAACATCATGTTCATGGCTAATTCTCGAGGATTTTGTGCAGGAAATGAATAAGATAGATGCTTATATCCAGACGAAAGTAAACCGAAAGCAAGTCATCAAGTATACGAAGGGTCGTTTCATACAAAGAGCTTCAAAAACTATACAATACCAAAATCACGTTTCCAAACTCTAAAACACATGCAGGGATGTTAAAGTTGGTGTGTTTCGGGTCATGTATCTTTTTGCTTTTTTTTTGGTGTAAATTTTTTCTCTGCTATATTCTTCATGCATTGTTGTACTTTATAATCTTTCCTAATAATAATACTCAATAATTTTAATATTTTAAAATAAATTATAATTTTTTTTTTCCTTACAAGTCATAATCACATGATGTTTGTGCTGGATACATAACTAGATTTTTTTTTCCATCAAGATTTAATATAGATAACTAGATTTGTAATGTACTTTAGCTGATTTTTTTTTGTTACTAAACTAATCTGAAATGTAAAAAACGAATGTGGGCTTGAGGTCAATAAATGGGCTTGAATCCTAACTTAACCGTATCCATTATGGCCCACTATGTGAGAATTGAGTTACCGACAAATATCCTCAAAACTGCCACGTGTCTCCAGCATAGACGACAAGTGTAACTAACCTATGAAAACGCTTCCACACTCTTGCTCTTTTTTGGTATATGATCAGATTCTTCAAGTTCTCTAGAATCAGAGAAGTCTGTAAATAATACATTTCGTCCATGGCTTCTCCTTGGTAAGATCCTTCTTCTCTTATTTTCTGGATGTAAGTGGTTCAGATTATCATTGGTTTCTTTTGATCCCACCACAGTGTTTTAGAGGATCGTCCAGCTCCGCTCGATGCAACAGCCGATCCACCCGCTCTGTTCGACGGAACCACAAGGTTCTTAACTTCCTCCTCCTTTTTATGTCTTTTTATTTTTTCGATTTCACTTACTTGTGATCTTAATTTTTTTTTTTTGTTAAAAGATTGTACACAAGCTACGGTTGCCCATATGCTCAACGAGTTTGGATCACCAGAAACTTCAAGGTATTACAAACTCAACATATCTCCTTTTCTTGAATTAAGAAAGTAGTTAAACTTTCCATGTCTTGCATGGCAAATCTCATGTCCTTGATGCAGTTTTAACACACTTCTGCTTTATGTTTACTATATATAATTGTATAAGATTTTGGCTTTTGTTTTGGATGATGGATTATAGGGTCTGCAAGAAAAGATTAAACTTGTTCCTTTGGATCTTGGGAATAGGCCTGCTTGGTACAAGGACAAAGTCTATCCAGAAAACAAGGTCACAAGCTTATTATCCATTTATCAATTCACATGTTATATTACTATATGGTTCCAAGTCATTAATCTCATAGCAGGTGCCAGCACTTGAGCACAATGGAAAAATCATCGGGGAGAGTCTTGATTTGATCAAGTATCTCGACAACACTTTTGACGGCCCCTCGCTTTTACCTGAGGATCAAGCAAAAAGAGAGTTTGGCGAAGAGTTGTTGAAGTACACTGATACATTCATTAAGACTTTGTGGGTGTCCCTCAAAGGTGATCCTTTCAAAGAAACTGGTGAGACTCTCTAAACTCTTCAAAGTTTCGTGCCCTTTTGGAAGCAAATAATATAGAAATATATATATCAATGTTCTTGCTGCATGTAGCACCTGTGTTAGATTATCTGGAAAACTCTCTGTATAAGTTTGATGACGGACCATTCTTTCTCGGCCAGTTTAGCTTGGTAAAAGGCTCTCTCTTTAATATCTTGTGAGATCCTTTCTTTCTTCTTTTGTCATCATCTTAAATGTATTGTTTCAGGTTGATATTGCCTATATCCCCTTCACCGAGAGGTTTCAAATCATACTGAATGAACTATTTGAGTGTGAAATTACTGCAGAACGTCCCAAACTATCAGCTTGGATCGAGGTAATATAAAACAATCTTCCATCAAGTCTGAAAAGATGATATACTAAACCGATTGATATTATGTTTGCAGGAAATGAACAAGATTGATGCCTATGCACAAACAAAGACCGACCCTAAGGAGATTGTGGAGATTTTCAAGAGAAAACTCATGGTAAAAAGTCTTATAATTAGGATGTAAACTCAATTGTTTCAGCGTCTCTGAATCTTACTCTTTGTTTTTTTTTATTCTTGCATCTGCAGTAAGGAAGCAACACTAAGCAGTAAAGTGTATGAACAGCTAAATGGTCTTTGGTTATAAATCAAGAACCACTTGATGCAATAAGATGTATTGTCATATGCAGCAACATCATCTTCTGTGTTTTTACTGTTAATCAATCGTAATATTATTGTCTATCAAACACAGACGAATATTGTTGAAACTTATATGATAAAGCAGATGATGGCAATGCAAATCAAAATCTTTAAATATGATAATACATAAAATACCATAGAATTATTGTCACATTTCAAAGCAACTGATACATAACATTACATGTGAAAACCGATCACCTATATGACTATAACAACATTACAAACTGGCCTCTATATAAAAACTCCCTCTTCTTACACATATCTACAAACAACTCTTCAGAAGTACTTTCATGCTTAGTCTGGAAACCAACCCAATATATATATTAAAAAAAAAAGACATCTCTGAAATCTGTCTTAAGGGTAAATAACTCACACGGCATTGCGATTCTCAGGATTTGTTTTTCATACCCTCTTTGATCTAGGTGGAGTCCCAGGGGCGAAAAGCGAGCCTTGGACTGGCTGAGCCATAGGATCAAACTGTTGGGAGGCGAGGTAAGTGAGTGCTGTGACAACATCAGCAATGACAGGCCTTAGGTTTGGCTGCTCTTGCACGCACATTGCTGCCACAGCAAGGGCTTGGTACAATCCTCTCGGAGGGTATTGACCTTGAATCAATGGATCAGCCATTTGTGAGAATTTCCTCCTGTCTTTAAACAGAGGCCTTGCCTGAAACAGAGCATTTCACATAAGACAGCTAGAATGAAGAATCAATGGCGAGAAAACCAAGTTTGTTCCATTCTTTTTTTTTTCTTACCCACGCGACTAGATTCTGTTCTCCAGTACATCTTGAATTGTCTATCGCTTTCCTACCGGTTATAATCTCCAAAAGAACCACACCGAAGCTATAAACGTCTGATTTTAGTGTTAGCTGCCCTGTCATTGCGTACTCAGGAGCACAGTATCCGTATGTTCCCATAACCCGAGTGGACACGTGAGACTTGTCTCCCACTGGGCCAAGTTTAGCTAAACCGAAGTCAGATAGCTTCGGGAAGTAGTCATCGCCGAGCAAAATATTGGAGCATTTCAAATCCCGGTAGATCACTGGAGGCATGGTTTTGTCGTGCAGATACTCCAACCCTTTTGCAGCACCTGCAGCTATTTTCATCCTTGTGTTCCAGTCAAGCGGCTGTTTACCAGGTGAGATATCTGGAGAAAAATATAAATTTATATACTTTTTGATGATCCAAATGTAGTATTAATAGGCATGTGATATTAAGAAGTGCATACCGTGCAAATGATCTTCCAGTGACCCTAGAGGCATGTATTCATAAACGAGAAGCCTTTGATCTCCATCAGCACAATAACCAATAAGGTTAACGAGATTTGGGTGATGAAGAAGACTCAACATGAGAACCTCAACGAGGAACTCTCTGTTTCCTTGTAAACCATTATGATCAAGTTGCTTGATAGCCGCTGTCTACAAATGAATAACGATGTCCATGAGCTTTCACTGACTGCTAACTTTCAAAAAAGTGAAGAATACCGGAGAAAAGAAAGAAACAACACCTGGCTAGTGCTTGCTAAGTATCCTTTGTAAACTCTACCAAATCCTCCTTCCCCAATAAGGCATTCTTTCCTGAAGTTTCTAGTGGCAGTAGCTAGCTCAGAGAATGTAAACGTCTGTGCCACAATGTTATCAGACCCTCTGCTTTTGGATTCACTCACAGATGATTTGGCCTTAGATTTCTCTACCAACAAAAAAAAGAAAGAAAGAAAGCCATTAGAAATAAGATCACTGAGCAAAAGTATCTCAAGATCAATGCTTTACACCGCAGGATCAACAAACCAAACTTTATATAGCAATAAAAAACTCTATTGAGTCAAAAATCAAAGTCATCATCCTTGATGGCGAAAGGCCAGTAATAATAACAGACCCATTTACACTAAAACTAATGCAAGACACTACCAACACGAGCTCAAGTAAAGCAAAGACATGCATTACTACATCAGCAGAAGACACTACCACCTATGATGTTACCGTAAAGATACTTCTAAGAGTAACACAAGTTGATCAAAGCAAGAAGGAAAAGAGTCTAAAGCTACTGAAATCGAAGGAATAACAAATCTTTCTAAAAAGTCAAAAACCCTAATCAGCATTAGCTCAGGGGAATCTGACAAGGATGTAATGACAAAAGCTTACGACATTCAAGAATTTTGTCTTAGAAGGGTTAAACCGAGAATCGAAAAAGATGTGATTGAGAATCGCTCTAGACAGCAAATACCTGAAGTAGAGACAGAGCAATTCCTGCTGAGCTTTTCGTCACTGTTGCTCCTTTTCTTAGTCTTCCCACTCGATTTTCCAGAGCACGGGATCCAACCCATTAGCTTCTCCTTCTTCTTCTTCTTCCGATGATTCTTTCTTCCTTTCGATTGATCTCGAAAGCCAGAGAGAGAGAAAGAGAGAAAGAGAAAAGCTCAGAACTTTGAAAATGCAAAAGAGCACGCCAATCGCTGGATTTTTATTATTTTCTTTCTAAATTTAAATGTTTTGTGATAATGTATAACGTGTTTGACTTTGACTTATATGAAAATTAATTTCGAGCAACGTATCATCCATCAACTACCCATGAAATTTCACCTTAATAAGTTTCTTAAAATAGGCAACAATCAAATGGTTTCCAGTAAACTGAAAATAAAAGATTAATTCTTTTGAGAAATGTGTTAAAAATAAAGAATAGAAAAGCTGAAACTAACAGTTTTGTTTCAGTAATTTTGCAATACACATGCTATATAATACTAGAAGAAGAGATAGTGCTGATACAAAATACGAGACTGTATCCTACTCGGCTCCAACAACAAAGCTTATACAAAAAAATATACAACCAGTGGTTATTGTTTTACAAGTTTACAACATCTACAACTCATGAACCAAACCAAATCCTTTTCTCCTGAATCCACAAACCAGACCATAACAAGTCGTGTCCTTGTTTCGTGGAATAGTTGTTGTAGTAATAGTAGTATCAAAGAATCAGACTTTTGAGGGTAAATAAAGTTTGTTAAAAACAGGTGATCGATAGATAGATTGATAGGTCCCAACAAAGATGATGAGAAGGTTACCAATTTTTTTTTTTCGAGGCTGATAAGTGTTGGTTTTGTAGAAATCTTCCTGTCAGCTATCCTCAGCGTTTTTTATGTCGTGATCATCCGTTGCATCAGCTGTTTTACGCACGAATTGGCCACGGATACGTGGGCGTTGTTCTGCTAGTTTTTTCCGGCTTTGGTATCGTACCTGAGAAAAATAAAAACACATTACTACGAGTCACGACTACGCTATGTTTTGTATCTTAAATGTTGAACAGAAGATCTACTAACTAAATACGCAAAACATTTTGAAATTTTAAACAATCAAAAGCTTTACAGGTTGATCAAGAAAATACCTTCTTTCTGAAGCACCTCTCTTTTCTTTTCTGACGAAACTTAGTCAACGCAGCTTCTCTTTGAGACATCTTATTTTCATCTGCCACATTCCCGCTTCCACTTCCACTTCCACTTCCACTACCATCACCACTTCCGCCAGCACCATTAGCACTTCCCGTGTTAATCCCTCCAGCATTCATGCCATTGCTGCTTCCATATGGATCATTGCTTCCGTGACCACTACCTGATCCACTTCCATTCACACTGTAATTCACTCCGTTGTTGTTACCTTCAGTCGCCTCGTTGTACACATTTGAGGATCCACGTTGCGGCGGTAACTTCCGCTCAGGGATGTGAACAGGATTATATGAATGATGATGATGATCACAAGGTAGAGGCTGAATCGAGGAGTGCTTTACTGATGAAGACCCCGCCGAGCTCACTTTTGGAGCTCCAGGCTTTGTGAAAGCGTTGTTCTCAGTCGTGGAACTCATTTCCAAGTTATTGCTCCCGACGCGTGAGTGATGATTACTGGGGAGACTCTCGTTCATGTTTAGGTGACAATCACATGCGGCTTCAGTCTTTTTTGTTAGATCTTGGCAATTATTATCATGAAGAGAACTGCTTCCCAAGTTCCCACCAGGAAGCTTATTGTTATTTGCCGCTGGATTATACCTGTACAAGTCCAACAATCGTCTTCAATACAACATTCTAACAATTATGTATTTAAAAACCGAGCTTTTAGGATTTGTTTATGAATCTACAGAAGTACCTTGAGAAAGCTGAACCCTCTGAACGCCTCAGCACATTGCGGTCTTCTCTAACTATTGTCCCATCATCTTTAATTCCTCTATGCCTCTTTGAACTATGTTCAATGTCCATCAGCTCTTCAGAGTTTTTGACGGCAGCTTCACTGGTATCTACAGTTTTGCAGGGTGGGTTAGGCGCCACAGGTTCTCTGTTATCTTGAAGGTGGCTAGACATCGCTTTGAAACCCGAGCCTCCATCTTCTTGCATTTGTTTACTTGAAGGACTTTCACTGTTGAGATCCAATGGTCCTTTTCCAACTTTCAGTTTCCATTTACTAGAGCTCTTTTCAAATGAATTCTCCTGTCTCATAGTGCCAGTGGTTTTGGTTAGGGGTTCATCTTTTGGATCCAGTGCTACATCATCGCTTCTACGAATACTAATCTCCAAGTCTCTACCCATTGTGACATCTTCTGCAGAAATTATGAAAAAGGAATAGTCACTATCATGTTTTTAAGTTTGAATATAAAGAAGAGTACGGAAGAAACTGAGAGATCACATCTTCCTTTCTTTACCAATTTTTTCATCCTGTTCTCGAGTCTCCTTCTCAGCAGGTGCTGCAACCAAGTGATTATTGGTAAACTCGGGGTTTGAATGTACCACTTGTGCGCATGTGCTATCAACTCGATCCCATGGAGAAACCGCTCGTGGACTATCATCAACCTCCACAGCTTTTTTCGTCCAAGAGCTCTGAAGATAAGATATATCAAAAACAAATCCTGGTTGTTCGCAAAGTAAAACTTAAGAACGAACTAGACGTTTTCACCCAGTTTATCACTGATAACAACAAAGTTGAACATCATTTAATTCTACAAAGCTCCCGCCATTTACAGGTTGTGCGCATGCGAAGTTCTATCATCTGATCCTACCATTTTATGGGGAAGCCAGCGTATCAGATATATCTTGATATTGCAAATTTTCTCTTACCTGGGCACCACTCCCATCACTACTTCCCTCACTAGCATTCAGGCCAATGCTCCCGTTTTCATTCTCACCACTGTGTCCTGAATCGTTGTCAGATTTTATAATATTCTTTGATTTCACCGACTTTTGAGTTTGATGTGTCCCGCTTTCACTTCCACTGCCACTAGACTGCGAGCATGAAACAAGGAAAACCATGAGAAAACAAAAGATCGATACCGATCCACAATTAGACCATGACTTCATCACCAGCATATCATATAGATAAAACAAATACCAACAGTTTTTCACACACAAGCAAGGGACTTACACTCTGACATCTTCTCCAAACATGTTGCCAAAGGATTTTAAGCTCGTTTTTCCTTATAGGCTTAACGAGAAAGTCAACTGCCCCTTTCGATAAGCATTTAAAGATCAACCCCATTGAGTCATGAGATGACATCACTGCAACAAAAAAAGAAAAAAGAAACTCACAGGGGAATGTAGTTAAAAGCATCTACATCACCAACAGACCCGGAAGCTTGAGACGAATCAACGAGAAGAGAAAAAGAACTCACTGATGACAGGGATGTTCCGTCGAGATTTGTGATTCAAAATCTTGCATAAGAGGCCGACACCAGATAGGTAAGGCATGACTACCTCGGTTAACACAATATCAATATGATTGTTTAGATCTTCCAACACCTTCCAAGCTTGTACACCATTTGCTACCTCAACAACTGCCATGAGAGAGTTAATAATCAATCAGAAAACCAAGTAAAAAAGTTGCTTCTCATTTCTCATTGTTAATTAGTGGATGCAAAGATATTAAATCAATTCAACCAAAACATGTTACTTAAAGGACAAACATTTGCAACAAGGGAGACCCACGAAAAACTAAAATTGGTATAGAAACGTCTGAGTAATCGTATATTTAATTAAAACTGACCTTCATAGCTACAATTACGAAGAAGGGCAGTAACAATATAACGAGTGCAGTCATCATTTTCCACCAGCAGCACTCTGATGGTTCTGACATGAAGAAACCTTTCCCAACAAACAGTGGCCTGCGTTTGTTGCGACAGTGGAATTTGCAGTCCAGGTGAGGAGCCTTGGCCAGCCCCTGCACTCCCATTTCTCACATCCATAGCGACTCCATTGCCTTTATCTTCTTCCCCACTATGCCTCTCTTTCGTTTCTCCGGTTTTAAGATCAGTAACTGGGTAACCCGAACCCGAACCCTCACCGTTCTCTTTGCCATTCATCACACACCAATTCTGCTTCACTGTGTTCAAACGAATCAAAATACTAAAACACTTAGATGCTTCTCCTAAACCATAATTGTCACAGACAAAATGTTCATTGCAAACCCCTAATTCCGATAATCGACCAATCACTCAGATTAACGGAGCAAGGAGTATCAATCAAGACCACGAATTTTGAAACCAGCAAGCAAGACAATCAAGTAAGTTTTCTGCAGAATCATCAAATCGAAAAAATCCAAATCAGAAACACAAAAGGTATAAGCGAGGAGCTGATCTTACAATAATCAAATCATAAAACGAAGAATCTGAGCTTCTCTACTTCAGAAAGAGCAAAGAGTGAAGGATTTGATTCAGAGGTTTTTTCTGTCTCTCAGAGAGTTGGAAATCGGAGACGACCGTAAGCCACCGATTTTTTTTATTTCCCGGAGGAGATAGATAGATATTATTAGAGAGATTAGTCGCTAAATAAAATAAAAATAAAATTTGAATATCTGACGTGGAGAAAGTTAGGGTCATGAACGTCCGAGAAGACCCACGTCAGATCGGATATTTTCCACATCGCATTTTAGCAAGGATTGCTGAGATCAAAAACAGTCGTCACGGAGGCTAGTGGCAGCTTTGAGAGATCTGGGAAAAAAAATCTAATCTGGACCGTCGATTAGATTTTGGCCGAAGATGATGGCGTTTAAAGATTCTGGGCTCAAGATATGGGCCGTAAGAAATATAAGCCTTTCTACGTCCAAATAAAAAAGAAACGTCGACAGCAGGGTTCGAACCTGCGCGGGCGAAGCCCAATAGATTTCAAGTCTATCTCCTTAACCACTCGGACATATCGACTACAGTGTTTGTTGAAGACCTTATCATAAATCATTTTGTTTTATCGCTTATTGATACACCTAGTCAATTTTCCCGCCATCTTTAGTACAAGATATGATGGATAAGAAGAAGCCACAGCGATAACTTCCTTTTGAATTTGCTGCAACAGAACAGTTGAACCCCTCAGATCTGAGCTGCTGCTTTCTGATTCTTGCGTAGGAAGCAAGGCTCACCACAACGAAGTCATTTCTCCAATGACAGAGACGTCAGTTTCTATGGCTTCCCTCACATGTCCTCTATTAAGAGAATCTTCATATATGATCTCCCAAACTAATATCTGATCGGGATTCCTCTTTCGAAAGTCCAACTCAAACTGTGTACTTCTTTTTCTTCTCCACCTCTGTTTCCTTCTTCTCTAGTTCACCTTTCTCCATCTCAGGGATACTCGCTCTTATTAACCAACTCTATCTCCGGAACATTCATGTCACCGAGCGTGATCTCTTCTACACCGACGTTAAGCTATTCCAAGTAAGTTCCTTTGCTATCAGTCATCACATCCCACGAGAAAGATGGTCAATTTTGGATCTTGAAATCGAAAAAACAACTCTGGCTCTTTCTTGCATTGATACTGTCTAGTTGAACAATGAAGTTTGGAACTTTACTGAATTTTCAGGACCAGACACAGAATGATGCTGTGTTCGGACGGTGTCTCGTGTATGCTCGGCTGCACAAGGTCAAGCCTCAATGTAATTACAGCAGAGAAAGGTGTGGTGGTGGGAAGGCTCATATTCAGTGACAGTTGAGACATGATAGACTGCACAATATGGGAATGGGTGGGGAAGCCATTCCACCAAACATCGATAGAGTTGGAGATATGCAGAGTGATGCTATGTTCATACTCTTAGTTGAGAAGAATGCAGCTTATATAAGGTTAGCAGAAGACAGATTCTATAACCGGTTCCCTTGTATCTTTGTAACTGCAAAAGGCCAGCCAGAAATAGCCAAAAGGCTATTCTTGAGGAAAATGAAAATAGAGCTTGTTATTTCTTTCTTTCAGTTATTTTATTTAAACTAGTGGTTTTCCCGGGCTACGCCCGGGTTTCTTATATAAATTTTAGTTTAGTTTAATCTGTTATATTAATATTTTGGGTTTCTTATATACATTTTAGTTTAGTTTAATCTATTATATTAATATTTAAATATATATAATTCATATCTATCAATTTTCACAAAATATAAATTACAAAATGAAATTTAATTATTAGAGTGGAGAGTTAATAATATTGAAAATAGATATTATAAGACTTGATAACTATATTTTGTTGATTTATTTTTCTTATAAGTTTTATTAATGCTTTAGAAGTACTTTTCAACTAATTTTATATTCCTATTGCGATACTTTTTATTGTTTAGAAATACTTGTTTCTATAAAATTAGATATTTTCAAGATTCCAGAAAGTAAAATTTGGACTTTATTAATTTGTGGTGTTTCATTCTTTTTGGCGACATTCTTCAGTAGGAATATGGACTTCACAACCATACGAAATAAGATTTAAATATAGATTATAGTTTTACTTGACATGTTCGAAATTAATGTTTGATGTTTCAATTTTTGATTTTCAGTAAAAGAATAATAATTTATTTGAAAATGTTATTTTTTGTGTAAAATTTGTTTGAGCTTTTCTATATTTCATTTTATCATATTGTAGAAGATAAATAGTCTTCATGATTTATCTCCAGATATTTTAGTTTAAATGTGATTTTTTTTGTTGTTTAGTCTCTTAATTTTCTGGTGCAAAAAAGTCTCTTAATTTTCTTATGCGTAGTAGTCATGATTGGTTGGACATATACACTTTATCATTAAGTTGCACATGCATGTTTTAAAAAAAAGTTTGCATGGTCCAGAACGTTGAATAACGTTGAACATATTTTACCGTTGTCCAACGTTATGAATTATTCTTTTCTTTGTGTGTTTTAGGTTGTATTACTGATTTCGTAAATGTGAAAGCAGAGAAAGTGGTTTTGTTTTATTTATTTATGATAATGGCTTTATTTACTTGAATTAGTAACTAATTGGAACATCTTATAGTTTTGGGCAGATGAGGCTTGTTTGAGTCTAGGCATGTGTTTGGACGTCTCTAGTGTATTTTGGTGTGTATA
The DNA here is from genome assembly GCA_018703725.1 of Brassica juncea. NCBI lineage: Eukaryota > Viridiplantae > Streptophyta > Magnoliopsida > Brassicales > Brassicaceae > Brassica > Brassica juncea. Next base: position 50,031,029 of record CM031939.1, read on the forward strand.
ATTTAATTGTCTTTAGGATTCAAAGATTCTTCTTCTTCCTATTAGGTCTATAGAATACTAAATGGAAATAAAAATATAAGTCGGATAACGTATTATTAAAATATTGGTTATTGTTGTTGAACTCAGCATGTATTTTTTTTCATCTCAGAGTAAAAGTAATTTGAATTGAAAGTGATGACTTTGTACACAAAAGCTGCAGAATCTTAAAGTAAATATGGCCAGCAATAACCAAGATGATGATATTGTTATTGATCTGTTAGTTAACGGTATTGTTACCGAGCATTTGGCCAAGTGAGAAAAACCAAACATGTATATGGCCGTCGGTATTGGAGCGGTGACCGCCGTGATTTCAACAAACTTAGTTAGGACGGTGAAAGCGAATGATGACGGAAGAATCTGTCAGCTTGAAGTTGTTGTTTAAATATTTTGTTAGGTAGTGGAAATAATAGGTTATTACGTCTGCAAATTTTTAAGGACCTGCAGCGGATGCCAAACTTTCATGGAAAATGTGTTTTAATGTTTGGCCAAGTTAAATGAAACTCATTTTGTGTTTCTATTCTATGACCACCAACTTCTTAGATGTCTCAGAGGCGCTTCTTACATTCACAAAACATTCTTCCGAATGTGAAATCTTCAATCATCTGACACCTTCTCTTTAAAGATAAGTGTCGGAATAATATCTTTTGTTGTGAAAATGGAGTTCCGCAAAGCATTTTACGGATGCGGGTTTATGAATTTCTGGTCTTATTTGGATTTATTTTAACAATGATATGCTTCAGATATTCAATATGATAGAGTTGTGGCAAAGGATCTGAGTTCCTTGTTCATGATCGACACTGATAACAAATTCAATGTTGTTCTTGCCACTGTTTCCCAGATCATGAGAGATGTTATCTGTGACTTTCTAAGGGGCAGTAAGGTTAGAAAAATGGTAGGCCTTGGAACCTTTCTTCTTTATATAACTTTGTGTAATCTTGAAGATTTATATATAATATGGTCAACAAACAAAGTCTCGCTATATCATCATAGACAATCTCTGATCTGGTTGCATCTTGCTTTCAATTTTGTTATCAAAATTCTCACCCTTTGTGTTATTTACTGATTCTTGATTAACTTCTTAACTTCGCTATCAGAAAAGTAAGCTGTTTGAGTGCTCTCTTGTTTATGTTTTTCCAGCTTTTTGTGGGTAATGTCTGGTTTCACAATGTGGTTTTACAATGTGGTTTAACAACGTTCTGAACTTGTGTTCTTTTTTCTTCGGTGTGCAAAAAGCCAAGTTCTAGTATTTTCGCATACTTACCTCAAGTTTTTATATAGTTCCACTTTTTGAATGACATCAAAATCAAGAATAAAATAAAGAACATTAATTGTTTCCGTCTTCTGAACCTGGTCGCAGTCGCTCATAAAAACAACTTTGATGAAGCCGCTTAAACTATGATGGAGCCGACTTAATATTATAAACACACACTAAGGGAGTCAGGTTAGACTTAGACCAGTTACCAGAGCAAAAAATCGTGGTGATCAGAAACAAGAACAAACAATGCTTGTTTTCTTTACTGGCCTGGGAGGTTGGGAAGATAGTCGGTGTGGTAGTGAGCAACTGACCCATGTTTAGCTGAATCAACGCTAAAGCAAATAGCGATAAGGAAGATCAGATTATAACACAAAACCAAAGACATATGGGTGTCCTAATAGCAACAAAGTTTAAGATTGGGTCAGTTTTTTAGGTTTCAGTGATTCACTCTCAACTAAGGAGCTTGTCTTCGAAGGAAGAGTAGAAAAATAGATTCTTACGTGAAGTCGTGAAGAATCTGTGATGTGATAATCTTATTGCTTTCTTCATAGCTTGAGAATCGATATATCACGCACGTTTACTGCTGTTTCATTGCTCCCTTTTTTTTCTTCAACTACCTCTCTCTCTCTCGTATTGATTTGCAAGACTTCCTTACTGAAACATGGAAACTGTCTAGGACACAGCTCAGAAGAAGTGCAGCTTCTGCAGTCGCGAATGGTTTAAACTCAAGGAAGTTGATAGCTGCAAATATTTCCCAAAACTTTTTTAGATTAGACACATTGAAGAAGTTGTCCAAAAAACACATTGAAGGAAAAAAAAAAAAATCTTGTGACTGAAGAGAAATTTAACTGTTTGCCATGCTACATAAAAGTAAGAAAAGTAGCTTGAAAATTGAGGGAATGTTTTAGTATTAAGGGAAAAAAGGCGAAAAAGAAGTAACAGAGCGCATCCACCATTTAAAAGCTCGTAAAATCACATTATCCATTATCTCTATTCTCTTATCATCTGAGCATCAAACACCTCGCCTTTCACCTTGGAAATTCAAATTTTTCATATACAACAGAACTCACATTCGCTATGTAAAGAGTCAGTCTACCTTCATCTTTTATTGCAACAGTCTACCTTCGTCTTTTATTGCAAAGAAAAGCTTTAAAATCCAAGGCTTTGTTTGCTGCCAAAGAAACAATAATCAGTTACAAACAAAAAGTCTAATCTCAGATGAAACAAATGACAGATTCATAGCTTTTGCTTCAAACTGAAACCAAAAGGTAAACTCATAAGAGTAAATGCTGTTTGTACTGCAGAGCTTCAAAATAGAAAAAGACGAACAAATGGCCGTAACACAAAAGTTAACTCTTCTACTCAGCCTCAACTTTTTATATGTCATCTTTTAAACCAAATCATGAGCTTCTTATATCTCATCTCTCAATGGGTTACATCTCTCTACGATTGTATCTTCTTGTTGGCTACCACAACCTGCTGAATCCAAGCACAATTTTCTTTGTGTTCCTCTCTTTGATCACAATCGTCATCAATATAGCAGGCTCTTTCCTGCTGACACTCAACAAATCAAAAATGCTTTAGAGAATGCGCTTAAAGAGAGACTATAAGTATAACCTCAAGTTTTTTTTCTTTAAAAAAAGACAAAAATAACCAACACTTGCGTACTATTAAAGCTTGGATCTGCTGTTTGAACAGAGATGTGACTTTTTAAAGCAAAACACAGTGTAACACCTTTCCATCAATGATGATGGCTTCTTTAATGCAACTTAAAGGGACGTTTTCGGTAACCCTTGCTTAAAAAACACCGTTCTCCCTTGATCAATCGAGCCATTGTTAAAAAGGATATTCTCTCTTCCTGCAATAAAATTATATAGGTTTTCTTTGAGTGATTGCATATCTACAAAATAGATGCTACTTGATTCCAATTCAGTCTTATGAGTTTGGTGTTAACACACCTTGATCAATGCTGGTTCCGGAATAGCTAATTCCTGCTCCTGGCTTTTCAGCTTCATTTGTTTCCTTAAAGAAAACCTAAATGGAATTTGATCAAACTATGATGGAATCAACATGTTAGAAATAAGAATATAATATTTAGAGGAAATTAGCAACCTTACACAAAGCCGAGCTGATTAACCACATCAACTAACGCCTCTTTAGGTTTTAGTGACCAAAGCATGCGATGTTAGATGTGAAGTTGATTGCACTAAACATCAAGAAAATGATTAAATATCCAAGAGAATCAGATCCATAAAAAGAAGGGAGAACCTGAACCCATCAAGGATGTCTATTGGAAATCCTCTTCAGCATTGGTGATTGCATCTATTTGATGAAGGGATTCTATCTCTGATAATTGCATTTTTGGTTATTTGGGTGAACTTAAAAATTAAGGAAGCATACAGATTTATTGATTGTGGAGCTGCTGGGATGGGAAAAGATGTTACGATAATTGCAGTAAATGCTAAATCTTTATGAGACTTATATGAGGGATCTGTACGTTGAAGAGGGTATCGGAGGCGACAGTAACGACGATGTTATTTGGGTGATTTTGAGTAAATGGGTTTGATGGTTTGCGAGGCCCATCAGTTTCACATTTTTAAAAGCCTGTTATGACGTGTCTAAACAATTGGTTGGGAATATTTTGACCGACGTGGCATGCCTTAGAAGGCTTCATTAGCTCCTTTTAGTATAGTGTTAGATAAAACGTTTAAGTACTATTTCTTTGGAGAAAATTACTAAAGAACCCAACCCAATTTAGTGATTTTCTCCAAAGAAATAGTAAGTAAAACTGTCAATTTTCAACGATATTTTCCAAATAATAAAGAAATCACATCTCCGGTGAAGAACATAAAAGGGTACTAAATTGTAATCTTCAAAAACTTCAAATACCTTGGCAGTTGTATCACCATGAACAAATCCCAAATTTGGTTTGTATCACGATCATCTCCATGATGATAACACACCATAGTAGTTTCCATGGCAATTTTTTCCAAAGCAAAGCGGTTAAGATGAGTTCATAACCACTTGATTTTGCATTTAACACACTTATTTGATTATGTTGACGTCGAGCATGGCCAATGAAGTCATGCCGGTGATTACAAAAACGAATTGGAAGGAAGACAAAGTAACTTCCAATCCATTGTAAAGAAATTTCTTCTCGTATAGACAGAATAACAAAGAAACATGAGCAATTAAGAATCTGATCGTGGCTTGATCAGAATTAAAATTTGGGCTCTTGAGAGAAAGCAATCACATTCTTCTCCCGTCTCCTCAAACTTGTTATTTATGTATGATTAAATAGAAATATTTTAAATTTCGAATCTATATCTTGAAAAGAAAATTAGTGTTCTGTTTTCTTTTTGTTTTTTCTGGTTTCTCCAAAGAACAAACTTGTTCACCAAACAAAATTTGAATATAGTTATTGATAGATGAATTTTTGAGAACTTCATTTTAAATTTTGTATTGATATAGTTTTGTGAGTTTTAAAGTGTTAGTAAAAATCAACTCTTATTACTTTAAAAAATTTCAAATTTCATTCAAAATTCCTTGCATATGGTTGGTTTTATATTTTAAATGAAACTTTGATAATATGGATGAAATTATCTTTATTTTATACTCACATCACCTTTCTTATGCACAAAGTTGGCATAACAATCAAATATTACTCACATCAAACAAATCACAGATGTTTCAAAATATTTCAACCGCAAACAATGTACCAATATCAGCCTTTAATGCTTTTATACACTCATGTCTTCAAAGTGGTTTGAAAAACTCTGTGGCATGTCATTCTTCATTGTGATGTTATAAAATTTCAAGAGTGCGTTTTTTTAAGAGATGACCGTTCTGAATTGTGAACATATAATCAAAAATTTTTTGAAACTTAACACACAAGTATTTTCTAACAAATGAAGTGTAGAAAGAAAAAAAGATCTCATTATGGAAAATCTAATTGGAATACACACACATGCGTGCGCTTAAGTGAAACAAAAAATCTTCTAAAACATCAAATAAAAATCACTAAAGAACCCAATTTAAAACGTATAAGTACTATTTTCCACAACAGTATCTCCCCTAATTCACATAATTCCACCTCTTATAAGTCTTTTCTCCCTTAATTCGTATAATTCCACCTTCTTTGGGAATTGAAACTCAAACTTCCTGGTGTAGAAGCATTAATGAACCTTTAATCAAACTACTGGACCAAGGGGACTCCCACAATGAAAAATGACCTTTTAGGTATCGTTTTTCTTAATGAGTTGGAAACTACCTGCGAATTTAAGACCTAATTCTCAGCCGCCGTGTTTTCAAACATAACTTATTATTGATGCATGTAAGCTTGTTGATTCCTTTTCTTTGGCTGATTCAAATCCTCAAAGATCACAAGCTCTGCCAGATTCAAATCCTGTCAATCTCTCTTCCATGACGGATTACATTAATATCTCCGAACGCGAAGATTCAGATCCTATTATATCCGATTCATATCCGACGCCGATGCCTCAACCTACACAATCTTCTTCCACGATCGTCCCTGAGACACCTATATGTGATCCTATCTTATCCCTTGGTTCATATCTGACGCTGATGCCTCATGCTATGCATTCTTCTTCCATTATCGTCCTTGAGACACCTGTCACACCTCTATGTGATCCTATCTTATGCTCCGGTTCCGGATCTGCTTCAAACCGTGGATATACATTTTCCCGTTAGTCGTTCCTATATCCTCAATATTACTACTTGTATCCTTGTCTATGTTTAGTTTACTAATTTCACAAGGTGGTATCTTTGGATTTCAGAGTTTGAAGATGAAACTTCAAAGAAGTGAAGAAAAGAGGTATATTTGTTCTTAACGTGGCTTTTCTATATTTTTCTTGATGAATAGTTGACTGGCTTCCATCATCCAGCTAGAGAAAGTAAAAGCTGATACATCTCAATCTGATCCTATATGTTCCTATGGTTCTGCTTAAAACCCCGTAGACGCATTTTTGGGTTAGTCAACGTTAGATCATGATACGAATAATATCATTGTCTATGTTTATGTTTGATTTTCTAATATCACAAGTTAAATGGGTAATATTTTGGATTTTAGAGTTTGAAGATAATCCTCGGAAAAGGAAGTTAGGAAAAGAGGTAAGTATTCTTTACGTGGCTTTTTATATCTTTTTCTGATGAATAGTTAACTGGCTTCCATAATGCAGCATGAGAATTCGACTGAGGATATCTCTGGTTAGTTGCTCAATAGTACAACTAGTATCCTTGTCTATATTTTAGTTTTCGATTTCACTAGGCAAAATGGGTAATATCTTTTAGATCCAGAGATTGAAGATATTCCACCTCAAACTTCAAGGAAAAATAATTTAGTATTGATGTAGTTTTGTGAATTTTAAAGTGCTAGTAAAAATCAACTCTTATTACTTTAAAAATTTTCAAATTTCATTCAAAATTCCTTGTATATGGTTGGTTTTATATTTTAAATGAAATTTTGATAATATGGATGAAATTATCTTTATTTTATACTCACATCACTTTTCTTATGCACAAAAATTGCATAACAATCAAATATCACTCACATCAAACAAATCAAAGATGTTTCAAAATATTTCAACTGGAAACAATGTACCAATATCAGCCTTTAACAGAAGAGATGGCACGAGAGTAATGGCGGCATACTTGACAGATATTGAACGAGCTTGATTGATCGGAGATGAAGAGATTACCGTTATGAATTATTTGTGAACCTTTTGAATCTTAACACACAAGGTAGAAATGAAAAAAATATATACGTTGGGGAGAATCTATTGCACACATGCGTTCGCTTTAAGAATATTTAATTGGGCCCCACTCTCTAATCTTTTGTTTTTAACATTTAAATTCAATTAAAGATTTTTGGTTCAAGATATTAGTATGTTTTCGTTAAAAAGCAAAATATATTTCAAATTTTGCGGTTTAGAAGAAGAGATTGCACATGCTTAAAACTAGCTGTTTCATTTCTCGAAATAATGGTTGTTCTTTGACCTTAAAACCTAATAAAAAGTGATATCATTTGTTATAATACATTCCAACATATAAAGTACATATACATTTGTTCAAAAAAAAATGTGAATATACATAAGTTTACATTTTTCAAGGAAAGATCATCATGTGGTCGTGGTTGCACTACAGATTACTGAATTTCATTTGCTTTGTCTAGAGATGTCAATTGGGCGGGCCGGGCGGGTTTGGGTGTGTCCAAATGGGCCTCAATTTTTTGCTGGAGATATTTGGTCGAAGCCCAAATAGAACCATGTCCAAATGGGACCATAACCAAATAAGACCATGATTTACCATGATTTGTTGGGCTGTCCATGGGCCCATACGCCCACTTAATGTAAACAACACAATTTTCAGTTTTAAAGAGTAAAATTCACACAAGTTCTAAACTTCATGTTCTAAACTTCATGAAAACACACAAGTTCACAAAAGATACACAAGTTCACACAAATACTTGTCACAAGTGACAACATTCACATAACAGAAAGTTAAAAACAAATTCATTGACTCATTGGTCACCACCTTCTTCTTCTTCACTTGGTCACCACCTTCTTCTTCTTCTTCTTTCTTCCACCTTCTTCTTCTTGTTCTTCTTCTTTTTCACATTCACCTTCATTCTCTTCCTCTTCATCTTCGGATCACCTAACATATCAACAAGAAGTCAAGAATTGATGTTAAGAAACAAACTCAATACATGATGACATATCATAAAAATACTGCCATACAAACTAGCTTATCCGTACACATACAAGAACTAAGACGCTTATGTACATAAGAATAGTATCTCACAAGACAAGAACTAAGACGCTTATATACAAGAACTAAGACATTAGCATTTGATAACACAAATCACCATAGCATTTGATAAGCAATCACCATATCATAAAAATGCAACAGAAACAGACGATATAAGCTAACTTCTCTTAGACTTACACAACTAGTTAATACACATATGCTCAACAGAAAGCAAACGAGTATAAAAAAGAGAAGACTTACTCATTGGTTCGAACCCATAGAGCCAGTTTCTTGTACAGATGAGAGCTTGTACATTGGATGGTAGTAGTCGGCTCTTGTACTTGGTAAGGACCCGGCTTCCAGCACTAAAAGACGACTCTATATTTTGTTATTTTGGTAATATCTACATCGACTCAATAAAAAACAGAATATATTGACCACAATTACTCTATATTGAGTCAATATAGATATTACCAAAACAACATAATAGGAATTGACATAATATTTCACAAATTATTTGTTGAATCCATATGTAATTACCCTTTATTAATTTCTCTTACAGTTATCCTTAAAAGATATTACTTTTATTTTGTTTGTATATGAAATTACCCAAGAAATAACTTTAAAATACGTATGTTATAGTTTCATTCAATTAATCACTCATAATTCAATTTCTATAAACAAATGAATTATAGCCAGTCAATGTGAGAAATACACAAATAAATGGGTTGCCAAAAAAGTGTACACAATTTCAACTATTTAACTTCCTTTGGAATACACATAACTTCTAAGTTCAAAGAAACGAAAGAGACATGGAAAGCATGAAGAGTTTTGTGATCATGGCGATGATACGTATGGTGGTAATGGTAAAAGATTGCTTACTACTACAATGCTAGCATCCGTGAATCAGGATATTTAAGTGGATAGTTGCCTTCTTTGACAGATTCAGATACAGATACATGGATGCTAGCATTGTAAAAGTAAGTAGTTTTAGAACCACCATGACCACCGTAAATATCATTGTCATGATCGCCAAACTCCACATGCTCTCTATGTCTCTTTTCTTTAGGTTTAAAAGTCATATATATTCCAATGGAAATTATATATATGAAATTGTGTATACTTAATGTATATAGTTGATCACATAATTATCTAGCGTTAATTATTATTTTTTTAAAGGACATGGCAACCTATTTGTCTGTTCATATCTCACCTTTGACTGTATATAATTCATATATTTATGGAAACGAAACTATGTGTGATCAATTGAACGAAGGTACAAAGCTATGTAAATTGTTACAATGTTTATGGGATAGTTTCATATTCAAACAATAAAAATAATCATTTTTATACTTCTTTTCTTATTTTTTCCTATTTTTATTTTCTGAACGATAAAAATAACGGTAAGAGAGATTAATAAAGAGTAGTTACATATAAGATTCAATAAATAATTCTAAAAACAAGAAATTATAGAGTAATTACATTTTGTAGATAACTGGGGTTTATATGAAAGTGTGTAAGACTAAGAAAGTTAATAGAATCAAGAAAGTTCTTCATTTTTCTGTGAGGTTCTGCTACTATTTTCAAAATGAAAATTTCCGGTCTCAGAGTTTTAGACATTCAATAAGAACACATAGAAGGAGAAAAACAAAATTTAAAAGCACAAGAACACATACAAAGATGATAAAGATACAACCTTGATAAAAACATATGTAAACATCCAGGTTCAGGCATCTTAATGATGCTTCCATACAAACTGAACACGCTGTAGCTTCTTTTTCTTCTTCCAAATCAATTGTTTCCACTCTCTGTTCGTCCACCAGACTTTGTAACACATGATCACAAACAGCTATGTACAAAACAAATAACAGAAGTGGACCGCAGGTTGATAAAGCCTTTGTCAACCTGCGGTCCACCGTCGTGGTTTAATGATCTAATGGATTCATGCCTTGTGAAACAAGAAGCACAAAAGAGGAGCCTTACATTTGTTTTTTATTATTTTTAAATTCAATTCGTTTTTATATATTTTCTTTGCTTCTGCTTCGTGTCTTCTCTACCATTATACATCCTCCTTAACTTTTCCTTTCCTATGTTCAAATGAATCCACTCCCTACAAAGGTTTTCTTTTTCGTCTATTTAATCCTACGAGAACACAAAGACATGAGTTTCACTAAAGATCAAGATTGGTTTTGTTCGACGCCTAAGCTTCCTCTGTTTTCATATCCAATGAACAGACCATATGAAACTCCGGGATTAGATACACCGCCCGTTAACATCGCCGGTTCTGTTCCTTTTCTATGGGAAGAAGCTCCCGGAAAGCCTCGTTCTTCCCTTAGAAAACCGCCGAGAAGGAACCAGACCGGAGAAAACAGAGGAGCTACGAGATGCTTGGACCTTCCTCCTAGGGCTTCTTTTGCCCGGAGAAGCTTGTAAATCGTCCACGGCGTACTAGTCTTCTCCGACCACTGTTCTTGACGGTTAGTATGAACAGACCACTTAAAGCTTAGGCGTCGAACAGAACACTTAAAGCTTGTAATTTGCATTTCTTGCAGTTGGCAGATCTGAGCAATCTCCACTTGTAAGTCGAACATGTTGTGTTTCCCATTGTGTTATTCTTTGAGAAACTAATAAACCTTTGTGCTCTCGTTCATGATCATTTGGCAGAGTCAAAGGAGTTGTGTTGGATAGTTCAGTGGAACTGCAAGAGTTTTAATATGAGATTATGTTTTGAACTAGGAGTTGCTTGATTTGAATCATTTTAATATATGTTGCAGTGAGCTATGAGCTTGAATGTATTACAAGGGGCAAGTTGGTTGAACCTGAAAGAACTACATATGGATTTTGAATAGAGTTTAATATGTTGACAGTCTGGACTATGGAGGGATCTAGAAAGGTATGTGGAAACTAATTGATCAGGCACTATGACACGGATGTTAAAAAGTTCCAGTGGAGTTACTAGTCATGTTAAGTCTTAACACGAGGTGTATTTGTAGATGGTTAGTGGTATGATGAATGGATGAAGATTGCTAGCGAGTTTGGTTCTACAAAAAGTTGGGAAGAAAGCATGTAAGAATTCTGATCCAGTTAAATCAGAATGCCAAGCAGACGTTTCCCAAGGATCTGAACTGAATCAACGAAGTGTTTTGTCTTTTCAATATATATACTTTGGTATTGGTGACTTCGGAAGTTTGTTCTTAACAAAGTGGTGATGATAATAAAAATATCAAAAGAGCTGCTTGATTTTGTTTGTCAAATATACAAAGACTCGTGTCTTCTGAGAGGTATCCATATCACCTCACCATAGGCCAGATACATCGAGCTTTAAAAGCACATCCTTAAAGGCTACTTACTATTGGCAGCACCTCTCCACAAAAAAAGCCCACCAAAAAAGTAATTGAATCTTTCTTGGCTCTCAAGTTTCTTCGATATCCAGAGTAAATATAAGGCAAGATCACAAGGTAAGTCTTTTAATCAACTGGAAATATTAATAAATTCACTCAAAAAATGTAATGGCAACTTTCCGTGATAATTTTAAGTTTTTGTTATCACATTTTATTGTTGTTAAGTTTCCCTGTAAATTTCAAGGAAATGGCAAGGGGAAGTATTTTGGAATATTTTGCGATTAACGATGTAAGGACAGTTCAAAAAAAAAAAACCAATGTAAGGAGGTGACGAACTTTTTTTTTTTTTTTGTCAAACTAACAATTGATTTTTAATATATTAAAATTCTTCCTCATTTTTATATTTATTAAATATCTAATTTATCCATAATGCTAAGCAGATATTAAAATAATTATCACGAGAAACAAAGAAAGTGTTATTTCATTTTTTGAGATGTTATATTGACTATTTTTAAGAAGATCTGATAATGATTTTATATTTATTTAGTGTTTTTTCTATAGCTGCCTAATATATATACTCAGATATAGTAGGCGGAAGAATCGATTGTTTGTTTATAATTCCATCTCAAGAGCTGACCTATCTTTAATACCTTTCCTTTTTTTTAACAACAATTTATTAATTAGATCGAAGTCAGATCTTTAATACCTTTCAATACGCAATCCTAAGGTAAACGAACTACTAATAGTTGCATTAATTATTTATTAAATTAATACTATAGTATTAGAAAACTAATTAGGCTATAAATAATCAAATACACCATGAACATGTGATTAATTTGTCAAAAAGCAAAAAAAAACAAGCATTTGATTAATTGCACGGCTTTACACAGTTAATGACGACACGTGGCACAAGCAACAACATGAAGCGGTGCTAAATACTTTACGACTAAAATCGGAAAAGAAACGACTTACAAAAGCTTACGTCCGTCAGATATTCTTTAAACCACTATAAAACCGTCCGATCTACAAATTCTTTTCCCACATTCGGTGTACCGTGTGCACATCCGCAGCGAATGACTTCTTAAAAACATTTTTTAATCAACAACCATCGTCTTTAGCAGATAAGTAAGGAAGGTGATATACGTAGGAGAGATTATGTGATGATATTATTGTTGTCTGGATAAAACCCTAAGATTCTCCTCTTTTTTAATTCAATTTCTCTCAGAGGGTATTTAAGGTTATCTCGATACCAATCAACAAAGGCGTTGGCTTTTTCTCACAGCGATTAGATCAGAATCTTCTGAGACTTGATAGCTGTGAGTTTTTTCTTAAAATTAAATTTATTGATTTTCAGTGCGATCATGATCTTCATTTCTTCTGTTTGTGTTTGCTACTCCGATCATGATCATGATCATGAATGATCTTTATGTTTTTTCATGATCATGATCATGAATGATCTTTATGTTTTTTTTGTTCTCTTCAGTGAAGCTTCTCTGTGTGCTTGTTTTGATTCACTGTGATAATGATCGTCTATCTCTGTTGTCGATCCCTGAGGATTAATTGTGAATTGCAGGAGAAGAACCCTAACTTCGTTGCTGTTATTTCCACTGATTTTGTGATATTGATTGGCTCTTAGTTGTTGAAACCTCGTAGCTTCTTAATTTTGATCCTTTGTCAGGTTGAAGTTATAATAATTTAATTTTGAAGATCAAAAGTGATGGAGACCAGAGGACAGAAACGAATGGAGGTGGTAGGGGAGCCACCAGCCGATAAGAGAGCTTGTAACTCACAGGATTTCAGGCCGAGCACATCTGGTGGAGGCTCCTCTGTTCAGGCCCAAGCCAACGGCACGGCTTCAGGACATGAAAACACTGACGCTGACATGGATACTTCTTCGTCTGCTTCACCTTCGAGTCGTTCGGATGGTGAACAGGACAGGGAGGAGGACTCCGACTACGGATCCTGCGATTCGGACGATGCAGATCCGAGGAGGAGGGTGCTTCAGCAGTACCAGAGGGGGAGATCGTCTGGCGATCAGCTGAAACTGAAGTCTCTCATGTCGAGATTGAGTGAAGAAAACGATCCTTCTTTGCAGTTAACTGGTCTTACGGAGTTGTGTGAAGTGTTGTCTTTCTGTACTGAGGACTCTCTGTCCGGCGTAATGGCTGACGTGCTCTCGCGGGTGCTTGTTAAGTTGGCTAGGAATGAGAGCAGTGGTGATATCATGCTGCTCGCAATCAGAGCTATTACTTACTTGTGTGATGTTTATCCGCGGTCAGTAGCATTCCTTGTTAAACATGAGACCATTCCTGCTCTCTGCCAAAGACTACTGACAATTGAGTACTTGGATGTTGCTGAGCAGGTACGATATACTTCACCATATGAGGTTTAATTAAACATTTGAAGAGAGCTTTTTTTCCGTGTTTCTTGCTAACTATTGACTTGGTCAGTGTCTGCAAGCACTTGAGAAAATATCCCGAGATCAGCCAGTTGCATGCTTGAATGCTGGAGCAATTATGGCAGTGCTTTCTTTTATTGATTTCTTCTCAACAAGCATACAGGTTAGCCATCTCAAGAATGACTTTGCTATATCAGTTCTTCTGTTTTATGTGACTTGGTTTATCTGGAATGGGTGACTTTATAATTTGAACATCTTATTTGCATCAGAGAGTCGCAGTTTCTACTGTGGTGAATATATGTAGGAAGCTTCCATCTGAGCCTCCCTCCCCCGTTATGGATGCTGTTCCAGTGTTGTGCAATCTTCTTCAGTATGAAGACAGACAGGTCAGAATGATGATCAGTTCTTGTCTCCTTGTCTTCTCTTAACTGAAATAAATGTTCTTCTGCTAAATATTGATAGCATTATGTTCTGTTTGCAGTTGGTCGAGAGTGTCGCTATTTGCTTGACAAAAATTGCTGATCAAGTTAGCCAGTCTCCTGCAATGTTGGATCAACTATGTAGCCATGGACTAATCCATCAATCCACACATCTTTTAAACTTGAATAGCCGCACCACCCTATCTCAACCTGTTTACAACGTACATGAGATATCTTCTTGTTTTGGATTACCAATCCTTAATCTCTTTGCATAAAGGATAATATCATTGCATTTTTGCATTGTGGCAGGGCGTGATTGGATTGCTAAGAAAACTTTCTTCTGGTTCAACTTTAGCTTTCAGAACATTGTATGAGCTTAACATTGGCTACAGACTAAAAGAAATTATATCCACCTATGACATTTCTCATTCAGTGCCGTCTACACAGCCCATCAATGCATGTTCCAACCAGGTTGAGTTCATCTCGTACATCACTCTTTGTTCTTTTGTACTCAAACAGAGATTTTTTTTTTTCTTTTCAAAATAGCCATTTATCAAAGTAGCTTTTGGTAGAAGGAATGCAATGATTGTGATTTTAATGTTGGTTGTGAAATCTACTTACTACTCAGGTGCATGAAGTCTTGAAGTTGGTAATTGAGCTTCTTCCAGCTTCACCTGTAGAGGGTGGTTCACTGGCATTAGAAAAGGAAAGTTTTCTTGTGGATCAGCCTAATCTCTTGCAACAATTTCGAGCAGACATGCTTCCTGTTATGATTCAGGTTATTTCCGAACTGTCAATTTTTATTCTCTGTACATATGAATTTTATGGTTTTCTCTTTTAAGAGTATGATGTATCTTGTGAGTTCTTTCTAGTTGCTAAAATCTGGAGCTAGCGTATACGTTTCTTATGGTTGCCTATCAGCCATTCACAAGTTGACTTGCTTAAGTAAGTCAGACGATCTTGTCGAGTTACTGAACAATGCTAACATTTCAAGGTACATTGTTTTGTAATCTGTTATTTACTGTTGTTTTTATCTGTTGAGAATTCCTTGACCCGCTTGGTTTTACCTGTTGTTTTCTAGCTAATGATATTGCGTTTCATGATGCTGTAGTGTTTTGGCTGGCATTTTGTCAAGGAAAGATCATCATGTGGTCGTGGTTGCACTACAGATTGCTGAAGTTCTTCTTGAGAAATACAGAGATGCTTTTTTAAATTCCTTCATAAAGGAGGGTGTTTTCTTCGCAATTGCAGCACTCTTAAATTCTGATAGGGGACAACAGAATCCAGTACCTGGTTTCATTCAAGGATCTGTTCCAAAAGAGATTATGAAATGCTTGTGCCACTCTTTTGAAGGATCGGTTTCCTCTTCTTCACAAACTTGCAAGATTGGAAATGATTCTGTCTACATTCTCGCAACACGTATCAAGGAGAGTTTTTTTGGACCTGAGGTATTCGACTCTCAGAAAGGCTTGACGGATGTCCTCCAGAACCTCAAGAATCTGTCGGTGGAACTTAACGATTTGATGACTGTACCTATTGATGCACATGTCCTTCATGGTGAGAAGTTCTTCTCAATATGGAATCAAATAATGGAAAGGCTGAATGGAAGGGAATCTGTGTCCACTTTTGAGTTTACAGAGAGTGGAGTTGTAAAGGCACTGGCAAATTATCTATCTAATGGACTCTACCAAAGGAAACTTAGCAAAGGTGATCCTGAATGTGATAGTTTACCACTTGTTGGTAACAGATTCGAAGTGTTCACAAAATTACTCTGGTCTGATGGCGAGGCAACTTCATCCGTGTTAATAATACAGAAGCTCCAAAATTCCTTATCTTCTTTGGAAAACTACCCAGTTGTCCTAAACCAGTTTTTGAAGCAAAGGAACACATTCGCTGCTGTTCCGAGTAGACGTTGCATAAGTTATCCAGTCCTAAGAGTTCGTTTTGCTAAAGCAGAGGGGGAGACTTGTCTGCGTGATTACTCCCAAGACTTTGTTACCGTTGACCCACTTTGCTACTTGGATGATGTCGATCAATACATGTGGCCTAAAGTGAATTTGGAACCTTTAAATTCCGCCGAAGCAAAAGATCAGGCTATAGCATGTCAATCTTCCCAACTGCAGTCAACTTCGATATCTTGTCAAGGTGAAAGCTCAAGCCATATGGAGATTGACAGTCCTAATGCTTCTCAGTTGCAGGTAGTTTCTAATCTTTAGCCTTATGGAAGTACTAGCATGTGCAAGTTTTCTTCTATCGTCAGGTTTTGCTTTGATTAGGAGGGATTCAGACGTTTTCAGTATGAATTTAGGTGAAGCAGTGTTTTCAAGATGGAATGAAAGTAATGGCTTTGATTATTACTCTTAGCTGCACCACTATTACTCATACTTTTTCATCATAAACGTCGCTTTCATGTTTTCCACAAGTAGCAGTATTCTGAATTAAGATGAGCATTAGGTAATGTTTTGTTTTTTTGGTTTACTTGAGAATAGGTGGACTTCCTTAGTATCTTTCCTTCTCTCCAAGCTTCTTTTGTTGGTTATTGTAGTAACTTTATCTTTTGTGTGTTTTGGAAATTTTTTTGTGTCCAGGGATCTCAAGACGAGGAAGATCAAGATCACGTTACAGATTCAGGAGGAGAGAATTCTTCCTCATCTGAAGGGGAGGATGTGCGACCTCGACTTTTGTTTCGCCTTGAAGGGCTTGAACTAGACCCCTCTTTGACTGTTTACCAGGCAATTCTCTCGCACAAACTAAAATCAGAAAATGAGACTACCAACGATTCAAAGCTGAGTGGACACTACACCATCACTTATGAAAGGGCTCCACAGCTTGCAGAGTCTCATGAAAATCTGTTTCCTCTCAAATCTATGGGCAATGGCGTGTATCACCCGTTTTTATCCTACTTGTTTGCTCATAGACTTGGTTTGCGCCACAAAAGAACAAGTCCTCCTGCGTATGCCATACTGTTTCTGCTTAAGAGTCTGGAGGGAATGAACAGATTTCTCTTTCACCTGATTTGTCATGAAAGGATTAATGCTTTTGGGGAAGGTAGGCTGGAGAGTTTGGATGATCTAAGGGTGCAGGTTCGTCCGGTGCCATATGCTGAATTTGTTAGCTCTAAGCTTACAGAGAAGTTAGAGCAGCAGCTGCGTGACTCTTTTGCTGTGTCAACCTGCGGTCTACCACCGTGGTTTAATGATCTAATGGATTCATGCCCATTTCTGTTTAGTTTCGAAGTCAAATCTAAATACTTCCGACTTGTAGCATTTGGTCCACAGCAAGTCCATCATCAGCCACAACACCTTAGCAGTTCAAACGGTCATGGTGAAGGGCGCTCAGTAACTGGTAGTTTACCTCGTAAGAAGTTTTTAGCTTGCCGTGAAAAGATTCTAGAGTCGGCTGCAAAAATGATGGAGTTACACGGCACCCGGAAGGTGGCCATTGAGGTTGAGTACAGTGAAGAAGTCGGAACTGGCCTTGGGCCAACGCTGGAGTTCTACACACTTGTCAGTAGAGCATTTCAAAATCCCGATCTTGGTATGTGGAGAAGTGATCGTAGTTCCTTGGCTGGTAAACCGATGGAAGACCCGGGAAGTTTGGTGCCTCCTTCAGGACTCTTTCCACGCCCTTGGTCAGCTACATCAGCTGCTTTTCCAAGTGTGCTGCAGAAATTTGTTCTCTTGGGGACAGTGGTAGCAAAGGCTCTACAAGATGGACGAGTCTTAGACATTCCTTTCTCCAAAACCTTCTATAAACTAATTCTCGGACAGGTAAACTGACTTTTCATCTTACATATGAATCTCTTTCCGACTTTTGTAAAAATCTTAGTGAAGCAAGTTTTTTTTCTTGTAGGAGTTGAGTTCATTTGACATCCACTTCGTTGACCCTGAACTTTGTAAAACACTGGTGGAATTGCAAGCTTTGGCTCGTAGGAGACAGGTTATCTCAGAATCACAAAGTGATGCCCTAACAGCCAAGTGGGACTTAAGTTTCCGTGGAACAAAGATTGAGGACCTTTGTCTTGAATTTACTCTGCCTGGGTACACGGACTATGTTCTCGCTCCCCATTCTGCTAATGATATGGTACGTTTGTGAACAAGCCTCTTTCTTAAGTTTCCTGCACATTGTGGATTAATATCTACTCTCCCTCCTTTTTTTTCTAGGTACATTTGGATAACCTCGAGGAGTATGTAAAGGCTATTGTCAATGCCACAGTATGTAATGGGATCCAAAAACAAGTGGAAGCGTTTCGGTCTGGATTTAACAAAGTACGTAGCCTTCTCTTTAGCTCTGCCTTTTTTCCTCTAGAGATTATAAGGTTGCTTAAATAATTCATTTTGTTATTACACGTTTTCAGGTTTTCCCTATCGAACATCTTAAGATATTCAATGAAGAAGAACTGGAAACTTTGTTGTGTGGAGAACGAGATCTCTTCAATGTAAGAAAACCCTTCAGGTTCTATGGTTTTGGGTACCGTTTTTTTATCAAAGAGAAGCTTAAGTCCTTCCTTTTGCAGATGAATGAAGTCTTGGATCACATCAAGTTTGATCATGGATATACTTCTAGCAGCCCACCAGTTGAAAATGTTTGTGGATCAAACTCAAACCAACTGCTTCTCTGTCTTCGTTTTGTTTTTAGCTGATCTAACTAAATGGTTCAATTGTTTTTTATGTTGCAGTTGTTGGAGATTCTGCATGAGTTTGACAAGGAGCAACAGCGAGCTTTTCTGCAATTTGTAACAGGATGTCCTCGGCTACCCCCTGGCGGTTTGGCGTCTCTCAATCCCAAACTTACAATTGTCCGCAAGGTACACTCTTACTCAAAGCTTCTCTATGTTTCTCTGATATTATATGTTATATAATATCTTTCTGTTCTCATCTGCCTTCTTCTTTACCCTTGTTCATTTGTTGTTGCAAACAGCATGGTAGCGATTCATCAGAAACCGACTTGCCTAGTGTGATGACATGCGCCAATTATCTAAAGCTTCCACCTTACTCTTCCAAAGTGACATCTCTCTACATCTTCGTTTAACCACTCTTTTTTCTTAATTACCCCCTGTTTCTCTCTGGATCGATCTCACTGCGTTGTGTTTCTGCTTTTTTGTTATCGTCTTGTGTATTGCAGGAAAAGATGAAGGAGAAGCTGATCTATGCCATAACCGAAGGGCAAGGTTCCTTCCATCTATCATAAATTAGCAGCATCATGTAAAAATTAGCAGTACGCTGTAGGAGATGAGAGAAGAGTGGATTGTTAGAAGAAAACAAGTGGATGCTCTTCCTTCACATTGGCCTTAATGTTTTACTTTCTTAGGATTTTGTACAAAAGGCTAGTAATCAGTAGAAATTAGAAGAGGACATCAAAACTTTTATTTATCTTTTGGACGTTGATGTGTACATAGAAGAATCTAACTCCCATTTTGGGATAAAATATATAAATAAATAAATAATTTAAAAAGAAGCAAGTGATCGATAGTTCATATGGCTGTTTTCTCCCACCATAGATTTGTATATTTCGTGCATTATACTCCACAAATTCAAGCGATAAATATCATTGGACTTGTTCCTATCTCATTATGAGAGATATGCATGTTTATCATACTTTTATTATAGCAGTATTCATTAGATTGCTTTAGCCGACATTTCTGTTTAAAAAGTAATTATTGAACTATCTTTTTTTTTTTTTTTTTTTGAATGAATGTTAAATTCTTATTCAAAAAAACCTGTGGAACATTTACAAATGCCTCCTTATGCTAAACAAGTTGAAACTAAAACTTTTATTCAAGTCTCGAAATTAAAACTTTTGTTTCATGTTACTGGCCTCATCGAGAACCAGAGTTGTAACCCTCCCTGCATCCTATTATCACCCGCTCGTTGAATTGACAAGAATCTGTTCCGGACTACTCTGTCAATCCTCCCAATCATAATGTTCAGAGGTTTCGGGGATTCACCATGTCTTCTACCGTTTCTTTCCATCCATACCCCATGAATGACCGCCTGGAATACATATTTCAACGTGAACACTTCTATAGTTCTTTGATTTGTAGATATCAAAGCAACTATATCTTCCCATACCCCTGTGTAATTCCTTCCCATAAACTTCTCAGTCAAATTTCTCCAAATTGTTCCAGAGTACTCACATTCAAAAAATATGTGATTTCTAGTTTTCACCATCTCATCACAAAAGGAGCATCCTGTGTTTACATTTCCTCCCCATCTTAGCATCCGCTCTCCAGTGGCTAGCTTATTACGACTTGCTAACCACGCAAGACATGCAAATTTAGGAGTACAATAAGTGAACCAGATCCCTTTACTCCAGTTGCAGATCTCACTTGAACTTCTCAACTGATTCCATGTAGCTTTTGAGGAAAATCTGTTTTTATATACATTCTCCTTCTGCTTCCAAAGCCCAACATCATCATCTCTTGAACTATTTGCTGTACATTTCAAGATCTCATTCTCAATATCATTCAGAATAGGTTCTCGATGCTGCCTTCTCCTTCGGTTCATCTGCATAACTTCCTCAACTGTTGCATCTTTGTTAATACACATACATATATAACCTCGTTCCCCAACAAGATCAAACAGTCTTCCAAACTCCGACCACTCTTCGTGCCAAAACACTGCTTGCTTCCCACTATTTATCTTCACTCTATAAAAATCTTTCGTAAGTCTCCTGTACTTCAATATCTTACTCCACATCCAGGATCCAGATTGAGTTGTCTCCTTGACTGTCCAAAAGGAGCTTTTACGAATCAAGTAAGTTTGAATCCACTGCACCCATACTGAATTTTTTGACGTCAAAATTTTCCATATGAGCTTCAGACAACTAACATTATTTACCTCCTTTAACGGCCTCAAACCTAGACCACCCTCAAGCTTTGGCTTGCATACCTCTTCCCAGGCAACTTTAGCTTTATTCGTATTAAGAGAAGGTCCAGACCAAAGAAAAGCAGAACATATCCTCTCAATTTCTCGGAGACATGAAACCGGTAGTCTAAATGCAGATAACCAAAAGTTTGCCAAACTATTGATTACTGAATTTATTAGTTGTAGTCTACCTCCAAAAGATAAGAATCTTCCTGTCCAACTACTGATCCTTGATCTGATTTTCTCAATAAGAGGAAGAAAGTCGCTTACAGTCATTCTTTTAGTGAGCAAGGGCAAACCAAGATATCTGACTGGAAGTTGACCTTATTGAACTATCTTTGACCTTGTCTACTTGTTCTTTGTTGTCTCGTCTATCTACTTTCCCTATTAAGGCGATCTTTTCTTCTCTTCTTCTAGCCAAACAGGTAAGAGAAGAGCATCCTCAAAGGCTAATATACCGAAAAAGAGTTCATCATTCATTTTTTTTTTTTTCCGGCAGAGTTCATCATTCATTTAACAGTAGTATTCTGATCAAACCTTTGTTTAACTGTTCATGTACTTTTTTATATATTTTTATTATATTATTCCTTTGATAGTTAGAACTTATGATTGGAGCTCCTCATCACAACTTCACATGGCTGTTTTCTCCCACCATAGATTTGTATATTTCATGGATTATACTCCACAAGTTCATGCGATGAATATCATTAGACTTGTTCCTATCTCATCATGAGATTTGCGTGTTTATCTTATTATAGCAGTATTAATTAGAATGATTGCAACGTCTTTTCTGTTTAACAAGTAATTATTAAATCATTCCATCTATGTCCTTATCTTCTTGCTTAGTCGGCTCGTCTATCTACGTTCCATATTAAGGCTACCTTTTCTTTTCTTTTTATAGCCAGACAGGTTATAATAGATACGAGGCATCTTCGACTTGCTTTAAAATAAACAACAATTATTTCCAAATTTTAGCAAAAAAAAAAAAGAAAAAAGAAACGATTATTCAATTTTTCAAATCATAC
Organism: Brassica juncea; assembly: GCA_018703725.1. Lineage (NCBI taxonomy): Eukaryota > Viridiplantae > Streptophyta > Magnoliopsida > Brassicales > Brassicaceae > Brassica > Brassica juncea. The sequence continues at coordinate 50,053,137 of CM031939.1, forward strand.
AATAGAAAATAAAGAGTAATGCCTCTGATATTAATGAGTAACCTTTTTTGGCAGTGCAACAATAGACTTGGTATCTCCGAAAGTAGATGGGACGATAAACACAACACCTTCAGAGATAGACCCAACCCAACATGAATTGCCTTCAAGTTTGTCTTCAAACCCTAAACTCACATCAAGTACTACTCCAACATCTGTTTCCTCCAAATCTCCACCACAATCGCAATCCCTAATCACTTGGTGTTCCGTGTGAATATCTACCTTCATACCATCACGTTCAGTAGTACTGTTTTCGTCATCGAGTTGTTCCTTGTTGAACAATAATACTTCCACACTCGCGGTTTCGCCGTTTGTAACTGCATTTTTCATGCAGGCTCGTGACATTTTTGAGCATGTTTTGGCTCGGGAAACAAGGGGTTCACTGCGGTCAAGAACCGAGGCCGACCTAGGAAGGTCATTGATGATCTTGTTTCTTTTGTCTGGTGGGAGACAGAAGATTGGTTTGAGTGTGGTCTTTGAATGAGCCAAAGAGAATTGGATTTTAGCCCATTTGGCCAAGAAATCTGTCTCAAGGAGGAGATCAGCTAATAAGATGCTGCAGCTTATTCCAATTGAGTATCCACCACTCTCAAAATTAGTCACCTAACAACGAAATTTACAAATAGAAAATAAAAACAACATATGTATTGCATGTCCAAGAATCTTAGTTTTAACAACAACTTTCACTGCAATATAAATTTTGTTGGAAAAAAACTACAATGTTGATTTCAATTAACTTCTGTTGATATAAATTTTCTCTCTGTACCAAAAAGAAAGAAAGAAAATATAGTTATTCTTTGTTTAAAATTTGTTGGATTTTTTCAAGTATATGTCCAATTCTTCAAATATTTAATTAGGATGATATTATCTACTTTGGTTTCAAAAATAAAGCCCGCATAGATTTATTTTTGTGATCTTTTTCATAAGTTTCATATTAGTCAGAGTTTTGTTTGTTTGTATATATCAGATATTATTTGTCTAAACTCGAAGTCAAAGATTAGTTACCTGAACATAGAACAATGGAGAGAACTGGGGATTAACTTCATCAATGTCTCTCCAGAAGATAGTCTCTGCTTCAGCTTTGCTCTTGTCTCTCTTCACCATTTCAAAAAACTCCGGCAAACTCGCCGGATATATCGCCTCAACCATCCTAACGCCACTGTCGTTGGCCACCACCTCCAGACCATCTTCCCCTCCCTTCGCCATCCTCCTCCGCCTCAGTCTACCACAAAGCATCGGCTGCTCGGTCAAGGCTCTCCCTAACGACTCCTTTATCCACCCGGCGACTAACCACCCTCTCTCACCACTAGCACATGCATCCTTGTAATACGTAACTATGTTTAGTGTTCGCCGGAATATTCCTGCTCCGACAGGATCCTCGACGGATATGGAGCGAACTTCACGATGTTGCGTGACTTCCACCGGAACGACGCTCTGTACTCCGGCGACCATTGATTTGAAGACAGTAGTTTCCATGTTTTGGTTCTAGTTTGTGAAGTTGGCTTAGATCGTTCTCTGCTACTTATAAGAACATAAGTTACTAAAAAAAGTTACTAACGATTAAAAACAAATGAAGAAGAGGCTAATAAGAAACGTGCTTTAATTATGTATTTTACGATGTTCATCTTTATTTTTTTTACAAAAAAAAAAATGAACATCGTAAAATACATATTTAACTTGAGATTGCATTAGTTGAGACTGTCTATAGATGTTTGCTTTATTCAAGATTAACAGCGCTGTAGTACTAGTAGTACTAGTACTAGTACTAGTAGTAGTAGTTAACATTTAATTAATCAAACCGTAATTATGGTTGTAAACCTGCAATTAACCTATTGTATTCAATACAACGATGAGATGTTTCGGCTAAAACATCTTATATTATGATTGAGCGAGTAATTATGTAACACTATTAATACGTTAAGCCATATAATTTTATCATCCAGTTGCATATTAGTTCTTTAATTTTCGACCATGCATGTGTTGTGCATGTGTTAAAGAGTAGGTAAGGTGACGTTCTCACTGCATTCTGCATTTTATTTGTATAGGCTTTACTGTATACGACACACATTTTTCAATTACATATTCTTAACATTTCACGTACGCCACGGGCTTCACGTGCTTCGAAAAGATGTTCGATCCATGCAAAAACATAATGAAAAGATAGAAAATGTCTAATTTGTTTTTAACAAAGTTTGCATAAGTTTTTAGATATCGTTAATGTCTAGTAATACGTTAAGTAAGTTTAGTTTTTTTTTTTGTTTTTTTTTTAAAAGGTCAGTGCCGTATCATAATGGTTTTGATGTTTGACACTATCATTATAAGAAAAAGAGTGCTCAACGTCCACCCAATATTTGTGTTATTGTGAGACTGCCCCGCTAAAATCTGAACCTCATAAATTAAACACATGATTTCCATGTGTACGCAGAGTAATCAATCTAAGTTCGAAGCTTTGGATACTTACAGGAAATCCTCAAATTAGCAACAACAACTTGTGTCATCCAGCAAAAAGCAATCGCGACATTGTTATAGCACCTCCAACAAAGAGTTTTAATGTGAAGTTCTTAATTAGAATTTTAAAAAAAAAAATCAAAAGAAAAGAGAAAGAATAAAGAAAAAAATTCTAATATGAATATTTTTTAACCCCAACTAGAACTCCATATGACACAACTATGGATTGGTTGGATTTTTATTTTACAATTAAGTTTTAGTTATCTATTTATAATTCATTAACATATTAACTTTTTTATTTAAGAAACTTTGGAAGTTCTTATTGATATCGTTGCTATCATTGCATATTAGTTAACTGCTCTTTGCGCTAGATGCTTTAGGTGGTTCCAACACTTTCTAGCAACTACAGAAAGGTCCCATTTGTACTCAAGCCAAATGGATGTTAACAAAGAATACACAATCTGTCTCTCAAAACCATTGTTTTGATTCTCACTTGTCATCGAATCTTTCATCACCATTATGAAATAGTGAGTCCTCGATCAGTTTTTGCACCAGTAGCTGCTTGTAAAATGCAAATAGCAGCTTTAGGTCACGTACTAAGTCTAAGAGTGATGAATCTCAAAATCCAATCTAATAGTAGCTTTTGGTCGTCACGTACACGGACTATGTTCTCGCTCCCTAGTTTGCTAATGATATGGTACGTAAATAATTCAGGCTTGTGAACAAGCCTCTTTCTTAAGTTTCCTGCACATTGTGGATTAATATCTACTCTCGTTATCATTCTAGATTAATTTGGATAACCTTGAGGAATATATAAAGGCTGTTGTCATTGCTACAGTATGTACGGGATCCAAAAACAAGTGGAAACATTTCGGTCTGGATTTAACAAAGTACGTAGAGCCTTCTCTTTACCTTACCTTTTTCCTCTAGAGATTTTAAGGTTGCTTGAATCATTCCTTTTGTTATACACCGATTTCAGGTTTTCCCTATTGAACATCTTAAGATATTCAAAGAAGAAGAAATGGAAATTTTGCTGCGTGGAGAACGAGATCTCTTCAATGTAAGAAAATCTTCAGATTCTACGGTTTTGGGTACAGTTTTTCATCAACTGAGAAGCTTAAGTCCTTCCTTTTGCAGATGAATGAAGTCTTGGATCACATCAAGTTTGATCATGGTTATATACTTCTAGCAGCACACCAATTGAAAATGCTGGTGGATCAAACTCAAACCAACTGCTTTTCTTTCTTCTTGTTTTTGTTTTTGTGTATTTAACTAAATGGTTCAAATGTTTTTGTATTTCAGTTGTTAGAGATTCTGCATGAGTTTGACATGGAGCAACAGCGAGCTTTTCTGCAATTTGTAACAGTATGTCCTCGTCTACCCCCTGCAGAGCGGTGCCTACGGTTTTTTTATGCCCTAAGATCACGATTAACCCAGGATCTTAGGGTAGGGCTCCTATGGAAATATAAAAACTGTTTCTTAACTTTTAACTAAAAAATTTAAGAATTGGTTTTAAATAAGGTTCTTAAGAACCGGTTCTTAACTTTTTTAGTTAAAAGTTATGAAACAGTTTCTTATAATTCTCTAAGAACCTTAACCCTAAGAATCCCGGTTAATCATGCTCTAAGCCAAATGTAATAACCATTCTATTTTTTTTACTTGCTTTGAAATTAATGAAATTTCACAAAAATGCATTTCGTGAAATTAATTTCTCATAGTAAAATTCTCCCACAAATGAGTAGCTCTAATTATCTTATGTTTAAGTAACACAAAAAGTATCATATTAAAAGAAATAATATTCACAGTCTATATGAATCTGTTTATGTCGATGATTAAAAAAATATATATTCACTATTAATTTTCTATCACAAAGTTTATTTTAAATTTTTAAATTTATAACAATATAAAAATGATATTTAATTTTTATATAGATTCAAAATAATATTTTTAATCAAAACACTTCATAAAACATAAACAATAACATATTTAGAAATTAATAGTGACATAATTTAAATTAATCAGTTTTAAAAGCTTTTTCTCTGGACGTTATGTGTACATAATTTTAAAAAATAATATTATATAAATAAATAATCTCTAAAGGTAATGAGAAAATGATGGATAGTTCACAACTTCATATTGTTGTTTCCTCCCACCATAGATTTGTATATATCATGGATTATATCATTAGACTTGCATATTTATCTTATTATAGCAAGTATTCATTAGGATAGTTGCAATGTCATTTCTCTTTAATAAGTAATTATCAAATCATTCCATATTTGCCCTTATCTACTTGTTCTTTGTCGTCTCGTCTATCTACTTTCCATACTAATGCAACCTTTTTTTGGTCAACCGTATTAATGCAACCTTATCTTCTTTTCTTCTAGCCAAACAGGTTACATCAAATATAATAAAATTATAAAAGATTATGTTTTCTTTTATATATTTTAATAAACAAGTGTTTTACAAGATATGATACACATTCAGAAATTAATATATCATTCACAAGATACCACGAAATAAGAAACTCAAAGCCTTATTATAATCGCTAGTGTTATCTTCGAATTATTTAAAAATAAACAACAATTATTCAATTTTTTCGAAACCATATAATAAATAAATAGTATTGCCTCTGATATTAACGAGTAATTTTTTTCGGCAATGCAACAATAGACTTGCTATCTCCAGTAGTAGATGGGAAGATAAACACAGCCCCTTTTGAGATAGACCCAACCCAACATGAATTGCCTTCAAGTTTGTCCTCAAACGCTAAACTCACATCAAGTACTACTCCAACATCTGTTTCCTCCAGATCTCCACCACAATCGCAATCGCTAGTCGCTTGGTGTCTGGTGTGAATCTCTACCTTCATACCATCACGTTCAGTAGTAGTGTTTTCACCTCCGCTTTGTTCCTTGACGAACAAGAATACATCCGCGGTTTCACGGTCTGGAACGGCTTTTTTCATGCTGGCTGATGATATTTTCGAGCATGTTTTGGCCTGGAAAACAAGTGGTTCACTTCGGTCGAGAACCGAGGCTGACCTACGAAGTTCATTGAGGAAGTTGTTTCTTTTGGCTGGAGGGAGGTAGAAGATTGGTTTGAGTGTGGTCTTTGAATGAGCTAAAGAGCTTTGGATTTTAGCCCATTTGGTTAAAAACTCTGTCTCAAGGAGGATATCAGCTATTAGGATGCTGCAGCTTATCCCAATTGAGTATCCACCACTCTCAAAGTTAGTCACCTACCACCAAATTTACAAATTATAAAAGAAAAATAACATCTAATTATATGATTATGCAGAAACTTTGCAAGTCCAAGAATCTTAGTTTTAATCTATTAAAAAAATCTAATTGATTTTGTTGACAAAAACTATAATATTGATTCAAATTGTTTTCAGTTAATTAATATAAATAGAAGTAAATGATATTTATTTCTTTCTATATATGCAAAAAGAAAGAAAATATTTAAAGATTGGTTACCTGAACATAGAACAGTGGAGAGAACTGAGGGTCAACTTCATCAATGTCTCTCCAGAAGACAGTCTCTGCTTCAGCTCTGCTCTTGTCTCTCTTCACCATTTTAAAAAACTCCGGCAAACTCGCCGGAAATATCGCCTCAACCATCCTAACGCCACTGTCGTTGGCCACCACCTCCAGACCATCTTCCTCTCCCTTCGCCGTCCTCCTCCGCCGCAGTCTACCACAAAGCATAGGCTGCTCGGTCAAGGCTCTCCCTAAGGACTCCTTTATCCACCCGGCGACTAACCACCCTCTCTCACCACTATCACATGCATCCTTGTAATACGTTACTATGTTCAGTGTTCGCCGGAATATTCCAGCTCTGACGGGATCTTCGACGGATATGGAGCGTACTTCACGGTGTTGCGTGACTTCCGCAGGCATGACGCTCTGTACTCCTGCGATCATTGATTTAGAGACAATGGTTTCCATGTTTGGATCTAGTTTGCGAAGTTGGCTTTAGATCCTTCTCTGCTACTTATAGAAACATAAAGTTGCTAACGATTATAAAACAAATTAAAAAATGAAACTATAAGAGATGTGCTTTAAATATATATTTCATCAAGGAATTTGAAAACCAACGGTAAGATGAAAATCGTAAAATACATATTTAATTTGAGACAACTTGCACTGATTGAATCTGTCTACATGTTTACTTTATTCAGTCTCTTCTTCTGAGTTTGCTTAAAAAGTAAACATGGAGTTTTAATGTATCACTGACCTTAGTCGAGATTTACAGTTGAGTGCAGTAAAGTAAAGAAACTAGTAGTAGTAGTAGTAACATTTAATTTATCAAACCAAACCATAATAATGGTTGTAAACATGCAATTAATGAATGGACCTCGGGTATTCAATATGACTATGAAAACTAGGACATACTTACGCACCAATATTAATACGTTAATAATATACTTCCTTGTTTCATAATAGTATAAGTAATTTTAGAGAAAGAATGCTTAAAAATAAACCCTTTATCAAAAAAAAAAAAAGAATGTTTAAAAATGTAATTGTTTTAATATTTCGAAGCAACTTTCGTATTTATTAGATATTTTGTGACCATTTATATTATTTGTTACTAGTCGAAATATTAAAATTGTACTTTTTAAAGTAACAAGTTTTTTAAAAATTAGTACTTTTAATAAAACTACTAATATTGTGAACTAGAGGGAATACTTATTTATTCACTTGCATTCTGCAGATATTTTATTAGTTAGCCACACTTTTTTAGTTACATATTCTGAAGTCTTAACTTTTCACGCACGCCTCGAATTTCACGTGCTTCAAAAAGATGTTCGACCGATCCATACAAAATCATAAAATCATAATGATAAGATAGAAAATGTCTTTTGCAAAAAAAAAAAAAAAAGATAGAAAATGTCGAATTTGTTCTAATAATACGTTAAGTAGGTTAAGTTAATTAAGAACGAATCTCATGCATGCAGTCATTGTCGTATCATAAATATAATTCATAATGGTTTAGATCGTAGACACTTCCATAAGAAAAGGAGTGCTCAGCGTCCAACTAACTATATGTGTTTATTGTGAGACTGCCCCCTTAAAATTTGAACCTCATAAATTAAACACATGATTTCCGTGCGTACACAGAGTAATCTTTATAATCTAATTTCGAAGCTTTAGATACTGACAATAAATCCTCCTCACATCAGCAACAATCACTTATGTCCTCCAGCACATAGCAATCGCGACATTGTTAGTCTATAATTTACTAGTACTCTTCGCACGAGCTGCTTGAGGTGGTTCTAAAAGTTGCAACACTTCTCTAGCAACTTGCAAGTTGTACTTGGTCCACATACTACTAAACTAGTGGTTAAAGAATGGCTTTCTGGCCTATTAAACTAACTCCCCAGTATATTTTAATATTAAACTTCAGGCCCACTCATTGAACTGTGCTACGTGGCCTTTCGCTGATAAAAAAAAAAAAGCGGAAATTCTCATTCATTTCAGATTCACTCTCATCGCCGGAGAATTCTCGCCGTCACGTTCACCGAGGTCTGCTTGCTTTAAACTTTTTCACTCTCTCTCTGTACTCTTCTTCTGTTTGTTTGTTTCTTTCCCTATTGTATGAGTTAAGTACTTACTGAATCAAATTTGTGCTCTGTTTTCTAGGGTTAATTCTAGGGTTACTCGTTATGTCAACCGACTCGGAAGCTAATTTTGAGAGCGGAGAGTCTGATACCGAAAGCGAGAACGATGAAGAATCTGATGATTGCTCGCAAAGATCGAAACTTGAGAGTTTGGGGCTATCTGATTCAGATTTGGTTTGGGGTAAAGTAAGCAGCTATCCGTGGTGGCCTGGACAACTGTTCCTCGATTCATCCGTTGCGTCCAACAAGGCGAAGAAGTACTTCAAGAAGAAAGGAACTTTCTTGGTTGCTTACTTCGGAGACTCCAGTTTCGCTTGGAACGATGTATCGAAGGTTAAGCCTTTTCATCAGCATTTCTCGCAGATGGTGAAGCAGAGCGACTCTCCCGAGTTTCGTAACGCTGTTGGCTGTGCGTTGGAAGAGGTTTCGAGGAGAGTGGAGTTCGGTTTGTCTTGCGCTTGTTGTGTCTCTGAGGAAGCTTATTATGACAGAGTCAAGACTCAGAAGGTGATGAACCCTGGGATTCGAGAGGAGTCACGGGTGAGATGCGGTGGAGATAAGGTGTCGGATGCTGTCTTCTTCGAACCTGTGAAACTTGTGGAGTATGTGAAGCGTTTAGCTTGCTTTCCGAGGTATGATGAGAGTGATAAGCTGTTGTTTGTGAGTAAACGAGCTCAGGTAATGGCTTTTCAGCAGTGGACGAGCTATCTCAACTTTCCTGGGTATGAAACGTTTCTAAAGGATATGACTGATGCAAAGACGGAAGAGGAGACTTTGTCAGACTTTCTTGCAGAGAAACGCTTTGGGAGAAGCAAATCAGTTGAGAAGAAGCGTAAGGTTGAGTCTTTGGAATCAGGTAAGCCTGAGAAAAAGATGAAGAATAACAAGCGGCAAAAGGTGGCTGAACCGCCATGTTTTTTAATGGGAGCTATCCCTTTGAGAATGGAGAGCGAGATGACTCATACACTAAAGCCTTTGGGTGGTTCTAACTCTATTTCAAAACTGGAAGTTGAGAAGAAGAACGCTAAGAAGCCTGAACTCAAAGAGCTTGCTCAAGAAAAGACTTCTCCTCCTGATGAGATGATCTCAAGCCGAAAGGGAACACCTCAACCACTTCACTTAGAGCACTCGAATTATGAAGATTTTGAGAAGTTCATAGAGGAAACATCTTGCAGTAACCTCAACCATGACCCGGAGAAGGCGAGTGTATCTAGTGATGTGAAAGAATCTTCAGACCAGCAGAGCTTACCTGAGCATAGAGATAATCCTGAAGATCAAACCGATCTCAAAGACTGTTCAGAAGATTCATCAGCACCCAATGCATTGATCCTCAAGTTTGATAGTTCAGATTCTGTTCCATCCGCAGAAAAGCTGAATAGCATATTCAACCGTTACGGTCCCCTCAGAGAAGCAGAGACTAGGGTCATAAAGAAAGGCAAGAAAGCTAGAGTGGTGTTCAAAAGAGGCGAAGACGCACAGACTGCCTTCAGCAGCTCCGGGAAGTACAACATCTTTGGGCCTTCTCTTCTGAGTTACAGCCTCACGTATGTTGGCTCCAAAGCCAAAGAGAAGGACGAGATAACCCAGTGAAACACATTGTAGCCCACTGTTTAGTACCTACGTTTAAGATTAGGACACAGCTAACTTTTGTACTGTGTGCAATGAGTATCTAAACGCTCAATCTTGCAAAGGGTAGGTGTCAAAGTTATATCTTAAGGATTCAAAGCAAATTAAGATGGTCTAAGTGGTAAGACATACGATTAAGCGACTCAAGAACCAAATATAATATACAAGGAAGCTAAACTCAAAAGATTCATTAAGAAAAGGTTTCAACAAACCATGTTCACGCTTAGAGTAGAACAAAAGAGAGCATTTTTTAAAAAAACTGAACTAGCAAAAAGTGATTATAACATCAGAATAAATTCAAAAGCTTGGCGCATTGTTTAAGATCTTGGCTTCTCCTTCTTCTCCTTGAAGAGGGCTAGGAGTGAAACACCAGAAACCTTGACAACCTTGAACCTAACTCCGGGAATATCTCCCACAGCATGACCCTTACGACCAAATCCAGCGATCAACACCTCGTCCTGCAACAACAACATAAACAAAAGATGAAGATTTCAACATTTGACAGAAGCAGCTAATGAACGTTTAATAATAAATTGTTGATTTGAAGACTTACATTTTCCTCAATGTAGTTCAAACAACCATCGTTGGGGACAAAGGCGGCAATCTTCTTTCCGTTCTTGATAAGTTGAACTCTAGCACACTTACGGATAGCAGAGTTAGGCTGCTTAGCCTCAATACCACTACATGATCAAACACATATAATCATCAGCTCCAATATCTAAAATTAACTCAAGACTTTAGTTTTATAATAGGCCATACATTTTCTCAAGAACGATGCCCTTGGCGTGGGAAGAACCAGCAAAAGGCTTCTTCCACTCATTACCCTGATGGGACTTCTTGTACTGCTTGTCAGCCCACCTCTGATTAATCCTAAGCCTTTTGAGCTTTCGCCCAGCTCCCATTCCCCTTGTCTTACTGCACCATATCATCACAACAATCACAAATCGAGAGAGGAAAAGAACCAACTTTCATTTGATAAGATTCCAACAATTAATCAGCGATTCAATCTCAAATGTATCATCATGATAAACACATTCAAATTAGAGATGATAAGACAATAATTAAGTTCATACATACATCACAGAGACAACAATTATCAAGCAATCTATCAAATGGACTTAATAGAGTATATAAACAAAGAAATTGATAAGCCCAGGTGTAACAGAAATGATGGGAGAAGATCAGGAGAAGAGTTCAAGATGAGAAGAGATAAAGAAACTTGTTGAAGAAGAATACTCTTCTTTCTCTTTTCATCTCAACTCTTCTACCGATCTTTCTCCCTCTTCCTGTTCAAATCACGATGAACCCTACAAGGGATCTACGAGAGTGGAAACGTACCCCATGTTTGTCTATGGAAGGAGAGGATCAACAGCAAAGAGATACTTGCGGCGACAAGGGCAGCTAGCAAGATGAGACACTACTTTTAAAGCGGCTGCGAAAACCCTAAATCTAGTGAAGCTCTTACTATACATTCCAAGGGTGCGCGATACCGTCAGCCCACTAATATATAGGCCCATCACATCTTGGACTTCAATAAATGTGCAGCCCACTAATATATAGCCCGATGGTAGCATGTAAAGATATCGATTGATTGAGAATCATCCTTCCCAGACATAATTTTATTTTAGATGAATTTAACATTCTTCTGATTGCAAGAGATTAGCACTATGTTATCGGGGAGAGGTGATTTTGGTAACAAAACTGCCGATAGAATAGTAAAGGAGACTGCTACGTTTACGTCCATTGTCCTAAGTTGTATTCTATTGTGCTGGATTGGTTGAGTTCTTCTATTGAGGCTGATAAGTTTTGTTGAGTCAAAAAAAAAAAAAAAAAAATTCTTCTGTCTGTTTGCATCTTCTCGCGTGTATGAAAAATAAAACATAATCACACGTAATAATGAATTTAATGATATACAGACAAGAAATGGTAAGAGCACAACAAAACCAAATGAAAAAAGACAGTAGTTTCATTAGGTTTTGTTTGTGTTAAACTCAAAATGGAGAGCCAGAGTTGTTGGATTTGCCAAGCATCATATCTTTGGCTTCGTTGATCTTAGAAGCGAGATAGTGGCTACCTCCAGCGTCAGGGTGGTTTGCAACCATAACTCTCCTGTGAGCTTCTTTCACCTTCTCCGCCACTACCCTCTCCCTGTTATTAATTATGATACAAACACCACAAAATCAGTTAAGCCACACGAGAGCATATACACAAGGTTGGCTTAATCTCAAGGCCCTTGAATCAACTACTTTGACATATCAAAAACCTACTAAATCGAATGTATTAAACTACAGAGCACTTAACTCTAGCTGGTATTAGCCTTGATGAAATCTCAATACCATATTAGTTTATGGAGCAAAACCAAAAAAAAAAAAACGAAGCAGGAGGATTAAGGAAGCAATAACAGACCTCACTCCAAGAATGAGAGCAGCTTCTCGGCGTGTCATGGAAGCTTGGAAACCACCTTCATAAAATCTGCGAATTCTAGGCACGGATGGCCTGACCTTGAAGGCGTGCCAAGCAAGTATACCATATCTACCAGCTAGAGCAGCTGCAGCTACAGCAGCACCCGCAACCATTGGCGTAGCCTGTGTATAACCACAAGTACGAGAAACATCAGACGCCGAAAAAGGGAACCAAGTTGGCTTTCTGGAATATCAAAAGAGAAGTATAGAACAAACATTCTAAATTGCTTTCACAATACCACAGATAGATCATCAAATTCTAGTTTTTTCAACAAAATTATCCTAACTATAGCTAAATACTTACCATTTGTTCACGTAGATTTGAGCGAAGTTGTTACGCAGATACAAAATCGGATTAAACAAACGATAAATTTCTTCAGTTGAAGATTATCTCTATCAAATTTGGGAAGGTGATGGATGTAGGGTTCTTCAAGCGAAAGACGATGAAAAAAATAGAAACAGAAAAAAGGTCTTTGCCTCCTTGTCTTAATTTTACCATTTGTTTGCGTGGGGAAGAAGTCGATTATGTGAATATTTCCAATTTTTTAATCAGGTCGGTTAGGAGTTAGTCAAAGTCAATACCTTCTTCTTGCTTCAAAGTATTCGTCTATATGAAGTCATTTTTTCCTATGTCATCAGTCAAATAAGTACCATACGAATAATCTTAACTACAATTGTTTTTCTATTTTTTTTGTATTTGATTATTTACGACTAACATTATCATAGAAGTATATTGATTAAGATTACGCTTATAATATTGAAACCTCAGACCAATTAAAAACAAACGGATTATCGAATAAAAATTAATCTCTTAAACATTCAACAAAAAAACCATGAGTTTTAAAGGTAACCTTATCGTCGAATAATGAGGTTTATTATAAGTAAAAGAAAATAAATGGACACGCGTTTACACTCTGCACAAATGAATTGCCAAACTGAAAGTGAACGTATAACAAACATACAACAACCATCTCCGACAGATACATAAAAAGTGGAATCATAAATATCTTTTTTTAAAGACAGTAATAAATAAATTACCTCAGCTTCCTCCTCCGTTAGTCACGGTGACGCCGCCACCCTCCACCTTAGGCGGAGCTGAGAACCGCCGTGGTTTAGGCAATGCAGGTGAAGCCGGATACGAGAGGCGTTTCTTGGCGGTAAATCCATCGTTCTCCTGTGTGGTACCACCGCTTGATGGGCTCTGTGGCTTGTTGACCCTGGCTCTAGCTGATTTCGTTGGAACCATATAGCTCGGGAGAGTCTGTGAGCCAGCGAGGCTCTCGTCATCTCTTACTGATGAACCAGCGATGCTGTGTCTACGGTTCCTCTCGGATAGGACCGAGATTGTGCTCTTGGCGTCGTCGTCGTTGGATTTTCTGGAGGATTGGTTTAGCCTTGAGGGAGTTGGAGGAGAGAAGAAACTGTTTTTGTTTCTTGGAGTGCCACCTCTTGCGGATGATGGTGTGTTTGGTTGGGTTGAGTTATTACGGTTAATAGCGCTCTTGACTGGGGCAGCATTGTCGTTGTTTTGTTCTTTCTCGGAACTGTTGTCCAATGGCCGACCAGCCATCCATCTCTCTAACCAGCTCCAACCCCATGTAGGATTGCTAGGATCCATGAACATCGGGTTTCCAGATTTAGAGTTGTTCTTCCAGTTTTGCTGCAAACACGAACATATATGGTCATCACATCACTTTCTAATTGTATCTTTCCACAGATTCAGGCATCAGGTTAGATTGATTGGATTACCTGATGAGTGTATGCATAAGCCAATGCCCTTTCCCTTCTCATGGTTGCCTCGTACTTGCTCAGCAATTTAGCTTCAACTTTTTCCTTTGATTGAATGCTATCATCCCAGTTGTCCCCACTCTGAGAGCAGCATAAGAAAAGAAAAAAAAAAAGAGAATCTATAAGCAGAAGTCCAGAAGACTCAAAAATTACCCATTTTCAGATAGAAAAGAAGAGACATCAGTTTATAACATGTGAATAAAAATGCTCATGAAACTTGTATATACCGATTATTAAGTAACAAATCATACGCAATATACCGATTATCAACTAAATGCTAGGTCTAAATCATCTGGTCTTAGCAGTTATTACCACCTAACACCCAGAATAAAGTAAGAAACTGAATCAAATGGATGTAAGAAAGAAAGAGAGAGAGACCTTCAAGCCAGCAAGCTCTTTGGCATGCTTCTGAAGGAGTTGTTTCTGGCGAGCCTGATTCTCTTCAGACATTCTGATTCTCCTAGCTCGGATTTGGGACTGCACACGAGAGAGAGTCTGCATACACTTTAAAGTATTTGCAGCCTGGCGTTTAACAACAGATCCTTCCATCAATAACCTAAGTCTGACCAAACCCCTCATTGCCCGCAGTGCTCTTTTTGCCTGTATAACACAAGATAAGGAAACTCAAATGAATGGAACAGTAAAACAGCCCGACAAATCCAGGCAGTTCAAAGAGTGGAATCGTATAAGCAAAACATACCAAATAGCCTCTAAATACAGTCTGAATCAAGATTGCAGCCGCTTCTTCGTTAGACTTTCCAGCAAACCGAGTAGGTGCAGCACGAGGACGAACCACCACCTCAGGAGGAGCAGATGAAGATGGGGCTACAGAAATATCAGTGGTCGTAGCATTCACAGCATCTGTCGAAGGAGGGGAGAGATTGATGTTCCGTTCAACAATCACTTCAGATACTCTCACCTCAAGAGGAGGAGGAGGAGGAGGAGAAGATTGCCTGGCGTGGTCAGCCAGGGGAGGAGGATTAGAGATCACACCATTTGGGCTCTCCGGAGACTTGCGTTTTGACTTCTGAGAAACATCAAATATGTCAATACAATATATGAATCTCGCAACAGATATATATAAAGACACAAACTTTTGCATACCTTAGAGTCAGGGCTGAAGGCTTTCTTAACGCTTGAAAACCACTTTGCTTTTTTGCCCATCTCTTCACCGTTTACTCCTGTGTGTAAATCCTTCACAGACATTAAGTAAAGCTACAATTATTTTCAAAGTAAAACTTAACCTGATCTCTAATACACGCTTAAATCAATAAATTCAACGTTCCACACGAAGAACCAATGATTTAATTGCCAGATCTCCATTACTATGAGCTGAATTCTTCAATGAAACTCAAACAATTCAGCTCGAATCGAGAATAAAGAGGAATCGTACCTGCGATAGACAGTGACACCAGATCTGATAGACGAAGAAGAAGAAGAGGTACAAAAGTCTTCAACGTAAAATAACAATAGAGTTCACCACCCACCGCTTATCGGAGGAGAAGAAGACGAGAAGGCGTATAGAATCGGGTGAGTTTGGATCGTTGCTGAGGTGCCAAGATATCTTCTCTTCTTCACATTCTCATTATTGCAGCAAGATAGAGAGAGAGAGAGAGAGAGAAAGAGAAGACAGATGGATTCAAAGCTGTGTGTAGAGTATTTGTGACGGTGTGTGTGTTTCTGCGTGATCCCACTTATTGGGCCGCTTTTGTAGGGCCCACTTGCCCTTTTTTTTTACCTACTTGTTCATTACTCTTTTCTTTTTTAGTACATAAAACTTGTTGTGGTAATTTGATTAGCTTATGGAATCAAAAAGGTAATTATAAGTTTGATTCTTTAAGTTTCATTAACCTCTCATTTAAGTCAACATTGTGTTAAACTAAAACATGTGATAAGTTTTTATTTACCTTGAACTGAAACGATATTCAATGAAATTGAACAAAGAGAAGCGACTTTTAATGAATTAAAGTTTATCTACATATGGTTCATTGGCAACTGTGGCCATCTAAGATTTAAATTAATAAATAGCTTCACCCAGTAAGATCGGTCCTCTACTCGAGCTAAAAAGGCTAATAAGCAAAATGGTTGAAAGTTTTTATTCGTCTTTAGTGGGGTAAAGGGTAGAGTATACCACCGTCGTGTCTTTTGTCGTCGGAATATAATTTTTTGTATCGAACAGCCATCGTTTTCTCGTTATTATAATGACATTTTATAACATCGTTTTTTTTTTGGGCAAAAGTTTTTTATAACATCGTTTATCTTACACAAGTGGAAGTAGAGCCGACAAAACATGTTAACAAAAATATCCACCAGTGATACAGCCTTTTATCATTTAAAAATGCTCTAATAAGCCCTTATATAACATATATTTGATTCTGGATTGATGAATCATGATAATTAGTTGAACATTGTTCACCATATCCTGTTTCATGATCAGATACACTTCTAAGTAAATTTTCCAATGAAATATTTGACATACAGTACATAAATTCAAGCAAAAGAACAATATTAATCAAAAAAAACAATACATATTTATTAGGACAATCGAATATGAAATTTAAATTATTTATATTTAACATATATATATATATATATCAAAAAGCAATTTCACAATATTTCATATTTTCATTATATCTCGAAAATACCATATTGACATACAATGAACTAGGATGATTGAGATGTTATTTTAATTTGTTTAATGGATTAAGTATTACCAGCCTAAATCATTGACTTTTTGGAGATAAACACAGCGGGTTTCTTAATCAGTGGCCAGCTTGTCCCAATCTCCTTATTAATTCGTTACTAACAAAACCAAAAAATGCATTTCAAAATATCTCATCACTCCAAATGATTTCTTCCGTTAACAAAAAAAAAAACATTTATCTTATAATAAAAGCTGTTTTCGTGTATAAAAAATTAGAACTAGAAGTTGGAGTTTAATAATTCAACTAATCAAGTGATTGATTGTCGTCCATCATATCGTAGTGTCTTTTTTTTTTAATCAAAATATCGTAGTGTCTATATATATATGTATAAGAATACGCTTCTGGTAATTTAAAATATAAATAGGTGTCACCAAAATTGGTAGTTGAGTTGGGATATGACAATTCACCTAATGTATAATTCTAGTTTCTAACATCTTTTTTTACGGGGAAAAAGAGGAACTAATTCTTTTACGAAACTTTTTTAACTTTGCTCTTAGAACTCTCTCTTTCGCCAGTCCATTTTTTGTTATTTTTTATGGTCTTTGCTTTTTTTTTTTTTTTTTCTTTTTGTAAAATGGCATTGGTCTTTGCATTTTAGTAGTGCTGGGCATTTTATTCGTTAAATTTGATTCGATTTGTTATTCGATTCGATTCGATCCGAAAAATCCGGATATCCATAAGTCTTCGAAGCAAATCAAATATTAAAAATCACTATCCGTTAAAAACGAAGCAAATCACAAATACTAAAAAATTAGAGACGAATATCCGATCTGCTCCGGCTTTTATATAAATAGTTATATATTTATAGTTAAATAGAATTTTTAATGTATAATCTTATATAATTTTATTTATAAAATTACTTATAAAAATATAATATGAAGAAAAAAATTATAAGATCTTTATAAAAAACTATAATTTTTCTTAAAACATTTAATTTATAAGAACTTTTTATGAATTTTTAAGAATTTATAAATAAACAGTTTTATTAATTTTTTACTTTATCTTTTATAAAAACAAATTTGTATATTTTTTCAGATTTACTTGTATTAAACATAGTGGAAAAAGTATCCGTAAATATTCGCATATATCCATAAATTTTCCGGATATCCGTAAAACCGAATATCCGTATTTTTTTGAAGCGAAGTAAATCGGAAATACTGAAAAATACGGTAATATTTGATCCGTGTCCACTCCTATATTTTAGCAAGTGAAATCATTCGTACTTTACCGGTCGACAAAATTATTACTTTTTTTTTTGGTAAAATGTTAAATTGATTATACCAAATTTTCATTTTTTACAGAAGCACGAAGAGGACTAGAAACAGAATTGCAGAAATTTAAACTGAACAGAGCACCTAAAAAGAAAAGCAGATTCTATTACAAAGAAGAACAGCCTAGGAGATGAACCGGAAGCAACGTAGCGATGATGACCCAAAGGAGAAGTGTGAGCGGACTAAGCTCCCAGTTGCCGCGAGCTCCCAGAGAGAAAGGCGGCTCAAACCTTGAAGCAACGGGTAATGACCTACAGCTTCCGAGAAACCCAATCATCAACTCAACCACAAAGAAATACATCACGGTGCCACAAACCCATTCAACATCGCCTCACCGGCAGCACGAGGAAGAGTCCACAGATAGGCAGTGCCGTCGTTCGGGACGGTGAACTAGAGATTGCTGCCTCCAACCCTCCAATCCCAAGACCGTATACACCCATTTAACCCACCAAACAAGAAGATCAGTGAGACATATCGGGCACACCTCCTCCGGAGAAGAACAACCTTCGAACTAGCAAGAGAACCGAGTGCCAAATTACCTCCTATCCACACTCCGCAGACCTGACCGCTTTCACAGAAGCTACAACTCCAAAAAGATGACGCCTTTATTGTGGGAAAGAAAGAGACTTACGCGCTGCCACAGTCAAGAGCTCGACTTCGGGAGACAGAGACCACCAATGAGACGCGGATGCTGTCTCGTGACTCAATACGCGCTGCCACAGGAACCTCCAAGCTCGGGCGACAACACCGAAATAAGAAGCACCTCACACACACCCACGACTGAGAACCAGCAACGGGATCTCCCAAAAGCAAAGAGGCTCTGGACGGATCCAAAAACCCAGACATAAAAACCCAGCCAAGAGACACAAACCTCACTTGAGCCACCAAGGAAGCGTGATAATGAAGAACCGCAGGGTAGAAAGTCTCATCTGAACTCCACGCGCCGTCACTCTCGTGGTCAGAACCCTAGATCTAGGAAAAAGCTGAAGGAAACTCCAGCGACCTGCAAGCGGGAGAGAGGATCGACGCCGGTCCTAGCGCTAACCTCTACTACACCACCTCGGTACCAACAGATCTACTGCAGAAGCTCCAGCAAAGATACAAACGGCACCAACCACCCACATAGCCGACTCCGCCGACAGTCCCTTACACCAATCGTCGCCGTCACACCAGATCTGCCTCCGCGAAATCCAAACCGCCGGATCTATCGCGAGTAGATGAGAAGCCTGCAGCGGAGAGTCAGAACCAGGGCTTTGGCAAGCCCGAAGGGAGAAGGGGAAAGCCAATGAAGCAAAATAAAAAGAGAAGACAGGAGCCTCCGACGACGACCTAAAAGGACCACCGCCGCCGGAGCAAGGAAAGTCGGGGCTGGTTGAAGCTGAAGCTAGATTAGAGAGATGGTAGAGAAAAGTTTCTTAGAGAGAAAAAAACGAAAAAGTCCAGAAGCCCACTAGGTCCACAAAATTATTACTTTTTGGTACCTAATGCATCAAATCAATTAGACGCTTTTACAAAAAAAACAATTAGACGGTAAATAAAGACAAACATTTTAAATGTATTTTTCAGTGTTTAATAATCAGTTTTTGCAGGCCTAAAAAGTTTTATATATTGATAAACCAATAGAATTTGGAAAACAAAACCGAAAGCGAGTCGAACCGAAACTCGATTTGGCACT